>JAIGNY010001174.1:850000-1000000 GCA_020152595.1 Chiridota heheva | reverse complement strand
TGAATGACATCTCCGAAGTGACACTAATGACACTTAAAGTGACACTAATGTCACTTGAAGTGACACTTCCCTGGTTTGATATATTGTTGCATATTGTCTACTTGGAAAAGACCCTGGATTTGTACTAATGTGGTGTCACGTTAATGTTCTGCATCAAAATTCGTATCCTCATGCATAGAGGAGACATTCTGGAAAAAAAGCTGCAATAATTGTTTCTAGGGCTCTGTCTTAATGACCCCTGGCGATGTATAACTTGTATAAGACTTGTTGATAAAAAAGATTATACCCCTCGTTCCAACTTTTCTACTTTTTCCAAGTGTTCTACCCTGCTGACGTCAGCTCTGCAAATACATGAATTATTGAATACCGAAACATGTAATGCCTATGTTACTCATGCATATTCGTGAAGAGTGAATCTTTACAAGCATCATATATATATATATATATATATATATATATATATATATATATATATATATATATATATATATATATATATATATATATATATATATATATATATATATATATATATATATATATATATATATATATATATATATATATATATATATATATATATATATATATATATATATATATATATATATATATATATATATATATATATATATATATATATATATATATATATATATATATACAGCCAGGCGTCGGGCCAATGGGAGACTACATACGTCCCCCATTTGGAGAAATCTGACCCCTAACGAGAGAATCTGTCTGGAGGAAACAACAATATTAAGCTGGTAAGTGTATATCCCATCAGAGACAATACCCCCAAACGGGTAAATACTGATGCCTTATACATCAGGGCCTGGCGCCGCCCTGAACACACCCTGTAAAAGGAGAGGGACCATTCATGAATCATCCTCATACATGATCGTCTGCTGGAGATACATCGAATTTTTTCTTACGTCATGATAGAATGGATTCAACATGAGTTTGTTTATGAAAAATGGTGTACCATCCTCATTGGAATAAACGTATTTTTTAGCCTGCCCTTCTTTCTCTTTGTATTTGGGATTGTGTTTATCGTTGGACACCCTGATGCGGTTAGACTCGGATTTACTTTCCAGTATGAAATATGTAAAAGCATCATCTGGAACCTGATGAATAGAACAAACGTGTTTGAAAGTATACGTATATAGGCATAGGGAACTGAAGGCATGGACCACAATAATTATGTCACCCAGTTTTTGGCTATAGCTGGTGCCTGGTCAAGACCGGAGAACGCCAAATTGCCATTATCAGATTGTAATAACTGATATCACATATAAATTTTGTTAGAATCTTAGTAATTCATTACATCTTTTTTTAGCATAGGTCGTTGGTCGACCGAGGCTTTATTTAGTCCTATTTAGCAGTTTAAGGTTAGCAAATTTCCAACTTATTCCTCAAAATTCCCGAAGTTTTTCCTCAAAATACCTTACTTTTTCCTCAAAATTTCCGAACGCAGTTTCCTCAACCTTCAAATGTCTAGATTTTTCCCCAAAATTTTCGAAGTACTTCCTCAAAATTCCCAGTCTTCCTAAAAATATGCGACATTTTCACACAATTTCCGAAAGTTTTCTTCCAAATATCCTAATTTGTCCTCAAAATATCCTTCTCAAAATACGAAGTTTTCTTCGAAGCATACGACATTTCGTTAAAATTTCTGAAATTTGTTTTCAAAATATGCGACATTTTCCTCAAAATATCCAAAAGTTTTCTTTAAAATATCTGATTTTTCCTCAAAATCCGTTTCTTTCCTTAAAATATCTTAATATGTTTCTTCTAAAATGTAAATTTCTGAAGCTTTAGCGTAAACTTCCTCTTTTTTTGGAGGAGGAGGAAGAGGGGAGGGGGGAGGTGTGGCTTGGTTTCGGATTTTGTATGTTTTTAAACCCCATGAAAAAGTCTAGCTACACGCCACTGAGAGTGTGTGTGTATGTGTAAGGGGAGGGGGTGGGGCGGGGGAGGGGGAAGGGTAGTATATACCGTACCCTAAATAGTAACTCCGATGTTATGACTGATAGAGGGATTAGGAAGAATATGACCTCGATTGATCGCCTAATCCCTACAGTAATTGGTAATTATCAGGGGATTATATCCCGTTAGGTGGATTATCCCTAGAGGGTTGGAAGAGACAAACAAAGGTTACATCCTAATGAATGAGCTAACCAAGGAATGAGGTTATCAGGGGATTATATCCCGTTAGGTGGATTATCTAGAAAGGGTTGGAAGGGATGGAAAAAGGTTCCATCCTAATGAATGAGCTAACAAAGGAATGAGGTTATCAGGCGATTACATCCCGTTAGGTGGATTATCCAGAGAGGGATGGAAGGGACGGACAAAGGCAACATCCTAATGAATGAGCTAACCAAGGAATGAGGTTATCAGGGGATTATATCCCTAATTAACCAAGGAATGTTATCAAGGGTTATTATCCAGGTGGATTAAGAGAGGGTTGAAGGGATGGAAAAAGGTTTCATCCTAATGAATGAGCAAACCAAGGAATGAGGTTATCAAGGGATTATATCCCGTTAGGTGGATTATCCCTAGAGGGTTGGAGGGGACGGACAAAGTTTACATCCTAATGAATGAACTAACCAAGGAATGAGGTTATCAGGAGATTATATCCCGTTAGGTGGATTATCTAGAGAGGGATGGAAGAGACAAACAAAGGTTACATCCTAATGAATGAGCTAACCAAGGAATGAGGTTATCAGGGGATATTATTCTGTAGGTGGATTATCCAGAAAGGGTTGGAAGGGATGGAAAAAGGTTTCATCCTAATGAATGAACTAACCAAGGAATAAGGTTATCAGGAGATTACATCCCGTTAGATGGATTATCTCTAGAGGGTTGGCTGACCAAGGAATGAGGTTATCAGAGATTATTCGGGTGGATTATCAAAGTTTACATCCTAATGAATGAGCTAACCAAGGAATGAGGTTATCAAGGGATTATATCCCGTTAGGTGGATTATCCAGAGAGGGATGGAAGGGTCGGACAAAGGTTACATCCTAATGAATAAGCTAACCAAGGAATGAGGTTATTAGGGAATTACATTCCGTTAGGTGGATTATCCAGAGAGGGATGGAAGGGTCGGACAAAGGTTACATCCTAATGAATGAGCTAACCAAGGAATGAGGTTATCAAGGGATTATATCCCGTTAGGTGGATTATCCCTAGAGGGTTGGAGGCGACGGACAAAGTTTACATCCTAATGAATGAACTAACCAAGGAATGAGGTTATCAGGGGATTATATCCCGTTAGGTGGATTATCCAGAGAGGGTTGAAGGGGACGGACAAAGGTTACATCCTAATGAATAAGCTAACCAAGGAATGAGGTTATCAGGGGATTATATCCCGTTAGGTGGATTATCCCTAGAGGGTTGGAGGGGACAGACAAAGGTTACATCCTAATGAATGAGCTGACCAAGGAATGGGTTATCAGGGGATTATATCTCGTTAGGTGGATTATCCAGAGAGGGTTGGAAGGGACAGAAAAAGGTTTCATCCTAATGAATGAACTAAGCAAGGAATGAGGTTATCAGGGGATTGTATCCCGTTAGGTGGATTATCCAGAGAGGGTTGGAAGGGACGGAAAAAGGTTTCATCTTAATGAATTAGCTAATAAAGGGATGAGGTTATCAGAGGATTATTTATATCCCGTTATGTGGATTATGCACTGGGGAGGGTTGCAGGGGACGGACAAAGGTGTCATCCTAATGAACCGATGTATGAGCTAACAAAGGGATTGTCGAGGAAAACAAAGACGCGCGAAAGGGTAATTCGGTTCCTCAATAATGACAAAATGTGTTTGTCACGTAAGCTGGGAGTGACGTCTGGACGTGACACAACAATAGCTGTGTGCTGCTACTGGATTGCATGAAAGTCGGAATGAAGGAATTAAAGGATAACAGAAGTCAACCATCTTATATGAAAGAGGACTTCAAAAGAAACAAAATGGTGAAGAAAGCATTCAAAAATCTTTTTCCGTTAAAGAGATATTCAAGTTTAAAGTTTGGTATCATTCAGCGACTGAAATCAGGCAAGTGGATGACTAGTCAACTAGACTTGATGTATTTTAAAGAAAGTTTTTTTCATTTTTCACTATTTATAGTATTTATCCTTAAACTTTCTTCAGGTGGTATATTATAAATACCCTTCATAGATTCAGTTTTACTATTTTTTTGACATATCCCTTGGTTTTTATGTAACAGAATCGCAGGACAAAATATGATAGAATACATAAAGACTTTGAGAAATCTGAGGCTATGACATCACAACTAGTCTGATTTCAGTTGTTTCTACACAAATTATACCAAACTTTAAATCTAAACATCTCCTTAACGAATAAAATTTTTGAATGCTTTTTTCACCATTTTGTTTCTTTTGAAGTCCTCTCTTATGTAAGATAGACTTGCTTGACCCCTAAACTAATCCTTTAACTGGGTGGGGACATAGTAAATACTACCCTTGTATTCTATAAAGGGGTTATACTATAATTTGCGCTGGAAGTCAGAAGAATTGAATGGGTGGGAATAAACTGCAGAATGGAAATAAGTTAGTTTATTCAGTTCGACCAGTCTACCATTTAGCAGTGGTTATGGTTGAAGATATGTACCCCGCTTCTAATGTGCACGATGGCAGTTTTAAGCAATGGAATTTGAGCAACTTTACAGATGATAGTTACCTTATCTTTTGGTACCGCTACAAGTTTTTCTTCAGGTTTTTTTCCAATTTTGACTACACGTAAGTCCATGTTTCCATCATTACCATCTCCATATGGTGTGCTGCAGTAAAGCTCCTCCCTGCCCATATCCTCACTCATCACAGAGACTCGATTTGTGATGAAAATTGCTAAGGAATGAAAATAAAATACGGCTCTTTCGGCTGATTCCTATCAAGTCAGTGGTTGTGATACAGCAGTGACGTAGGAACCAGGGGTCAAGGTCCCTCTCCCAATCTTTTTATTGCGAGCCAAGTACCATTCCCCTCCCCCAATAATGAAGTTCTAACAAATTGATTTGGAAGACGGTCAGATTCCACCCATGGCATCTGTTTTCCGGAAATCTTCAATTTTCCGGAAATCTCCTTTAATTTTCGTGTAATTTCTTTCATTTTTGTAAAATTATTTTCAATAATCGTGCAATTTCCTTCATTTTCGGGAAATTTTCTTCAATTTTTGTGAAATTTTTGTAAAATTTCCTTCATATTCTTGAATTTCTTATATACATGTGTAGGTAGTTTGTACAAATGAATTAAATCAGTCTCTGTGATATCACAGAATGTTAGTGATGTCACTTCCTCTGCGGTTACTGATTGGCTTGTCAGTTTTGTACAACTACTAATTGAAATCGTTTGATTTAATTGTATTTTTCTGTAGTAGCACAATAACTGTGCGAAATTGCGAACCTCTCCACCCCCGGTCCGTGACTGGTTGGGGTAAGTAGTGAGGCCCCGGGAGTGAGACATATACCAGTATATTATTCATGAATAAGTAACCTACCATTTTTGCACCCTTCTTCTCCCGTGAAGTCGATCTTGTAGCAGGTAACATTTCCGTGATTAAAGCATGTGTCCGGGCTCACCCTCATGTACTTCTTACTAATCAAGGACCGAATAACGATCTTCTCTTCATTCGGAGGCTGAAAGAACAGTGTTTTTTTTATAAACGGTTATTTGTCAATACTCTATAGACCAATGAGACATGTTGAATTGTGTTATCTGCTTATCTGTAGGTGCACGATAGCCTTTGCACGTATTTTCATGAACAGATGGGGTCATTTTTGTTAAACTCCATCTCCAGGCCCGTAGCCAGCATGGGGCACGGGCGTACCTCCCCCTTGCGAAAGTGTGTGCCCCCCTTGCGAAAAATTAATCGAAAAATAATAGCACAACAGTATACGGAGAATCTGACCTCTTGAGGTGCTTGTGCCACCCTTGCGAAAAGTCATAGCTAGCTTTTACCCATCTTCATATTTAAACGAAATTATTTCCAATCTTTGAGTAGGAGCAGATCTTCTAGAAATAAATAATTCATTTTCAAATAAACACATCAATTTTGTTAAGGAAGAAAACCCATATAAGGTCTTGGAAAGAGGTTCGTATCTTCGGCAGTTTGCCCCATACTTTCCCAAAACCATTCCTTGTTAGAATTAAAAGAGCGATGTCTCCGCCGCAATGCACCAACAGTGCACCAAACATATGCTTAACTTAAAAGTTTTTAAATGAAATAAGTTGTCAACGTAAGTTTAATTCCTTTTAGATTTGGGCTAATTATTACCATTGTTAGTTTTATGCCGAATATTTCTGCATTTTGTACGGTTAGCAGAAGCAATCTGACACATAAGCAATCTGACAACAAATTGATAACGTCCGTAAGGACTGCCTGTAACGTATGATAGCACTATGGTTTATTTTGAAACGAGCTTGCCCCCAAGTTGATAAAATTGTATCGGAAGTCAAATTTAAGACTAAGAACATCAGTCTGTCAGCGTGACATCTAAGTATGTCTACCAAATCATCATGTTATACATGTCGACAGGTTGTTTGCCTTTGACAATATAGGATCTTTACGTTAAGGCTATAAATCTCCTATACCATGCATGGTGCCAAATAATCGAGGTCGACAACGGGCGAGTCGGGGGCAAATTCCCCTCCCACCAACCATCACCCTTTTCAGCAAATTTCTCACCTGATGTTATGTAGGTCATATGTTCAATTCTTATGCATGGTGCCCCTACACTTTTGTTACATCTTTCCTGACATTAGTTGTTCTGCTCCTTAAAGTTTCAAACAGTCAGACCCGACCTGATAAATAACCAGGTCGGGTCAGATTTTTCCTCTTTTATTTTCTTTATTCTGAAAACCTTAGTTGTTGTTAAAGTTGTGCTGAGTATATTATTAGCAATGGATGAAGTCTTATTGTGTGGTTATTTTGATTAAGATAAAGTGGTCTCACTATTTGCTACAGTAAGTTTGTGGTTATGATTTGCTGGAACAAATTTTTAAGGAGAAGGACAAGTCATGATCACCAGGGCCGTACTTCTCATTCAGCAGTCCGGAAAGTGCGGAGCGGGAAACATGGCCTCTTATCCCAAAACCTTCTGGACAAAGGACAAATTTTCCCCAAAATGTACCAATTGTTCAAGTTTCTATGGGGAAATGGTTGGGAGACATTTCCCCTGTAATCTTCCCCCACATGTTTGGCAGGAAATTACGGCCCTGCTGATTACTGCCTCTTCAAAAAATCCTTGGAAGAGGAAAATATCCCTCGAATATGTAATAAACTTCAATTAAACTTTTGAACTTTCTGGCAAAAAACGTCATCATATATAGATTTGTCACAGCAGATTAAAGAAAAAGTATTTCCGGCTGCTTTCCAGTCGGCTACATAGCTATGGCTGTATGCCGGATGTTGTGGCTGTTTTCAGTCGGTACGTGGCTATGGTGGGTGTTGTGGGAAATACCCCTAGCCCTATTAACAGAAATTCACCCTCCAAAAATGGGAAATTCATAACAAATTTGTTTGAACTTAGTTAAGATGGTTGATGCACGTCAATATATCGGCTTTACGGTCAAGACAGGGCTGATTTCTAAAATAATAATATGGGGGCTCACAAAGAGAGGGCCAAAGCACAGTGCGCCACCGGTTACATTGGCTTTATCTCCCCAAACAATGATAACCTTCTCACTTCATGCACTTATGCCTACTTAAAGCCAGTTGTCGTCTCTAACGTAGGAGATAAATGAACTTCAAATCATGTTTTGATTGGTCGAAACACAATGGTATAGTGTGCACTTACATTGATAGGCCGATCAGTATCGTTTTGGAATAAATTGTACGCCGCCACATTTTAATCACGAGAGATGGCCTTTAAGATACGTTGTTAAAATCTTCGATTTGAAGAAGAAACTTGTATAGAACTTCTATATGTTGTTCAAGTTAAAAAAGAAATGTGCAGTCAATTGATTTTATGGAGATTTTCTTTAACTAACAACGTAATTTGAATTTACAATTGTAACTGATTCTCGTTATTGACCCACCCATGTTTTGGACCATGGAACTTATGAAAAAATTAATGCAATCAGACTTACCGCCATACCAGCCGTAGACACATTGCTTCCATCGTGTTGTTTGCCTCTAGCATCATCAATATGATTATTATTGGTGTCACCTTCACTGAACGTCCATACGCGTATTGAAGAAAAAGGCCAACCGAAAATCCCTTTCCGTCTAACATTCTTCAATAAATTCTCCCCCATATTTACTTGAAAAAATCGCTGAATATTTTGAAATTTATATAGCTCAGCCTGTCCTCAATCAAGTTAAATTAGTAGAATAACACTCCTTAAGTTCCTTCTGTCTGCTCGTGATGCACTCCTTCATACCATGTGTACTTGTTAAACTTGGCTTTTTAAGTTGTAGACCTATATTTCATGCACATTTGAGCTCATAGTGAAAAACCGTCGTCTGTAAAATCGGGAAATACCGTTGGTATTTCCCTAAGTGTCACTGAGGCAAAATTAAACGCGCCAGGTGTTCACGATTTCGTATTTCCACGTGACTTGGAGTACGTGAAGTTCACTTGGTGTGGGCGTATAAGTCGCGATTTGTTATACAAATAATATCCCTGGTGTAACATCATGCATTATTATTGAAGCAGTGCTCTTGTGATTATAATTAGATACTGTAAATAAAAAATAAAGTGCTATTTGTTGAATTCTTGAAAGCATGTGCAAGAAATAATGACTGATGTAATTTTATAATATATATATATATATATATATATATATATATATATATATATATATATATATATATATATATATATAGACCTGAGAAGTCTGGATGATCTCAGTACCAAACTAAAAAGAGAAAATTTAACTCCAAACCTTTTAAGAAAGTGCCTGTTTTGAGAGTAGACACAATTTGTATGTAATTTGATAATTCAAAATATTGGCAAAGGAGGTGGTGGGCTGTACCATGCTGCATGATCAAGATAAGATCGAGTTTTCAAAAGTATGTGTTGGGGGGAGATGGGGGGAGGATGGTAGGGTAGATAAACAACTGACCATTTATTTTTGTTAAGCAAATTACAAACTTTAAAGAAACTAAGTGTAAACTTGTAAAGGACTCTGTGTAGTGGTGTAAAAATTGTACATGTTGCAAGAGACTTTGTGCAGTGTGACTGCCAAAAAGGTTTAAATGTTCACTAGTCCGAAGGCTCACTAGTCCGAAGGCCCAATAGTCTGAAGGTCCGATAGTCCGAAGGCCCAATAGTTCGAAGGTTCAATAGTCCGAAAATTTGCAATACTCCGAAGGTAACCCTAGCCCTAACCCAAACCTTCAGACTATTGGGCCTTCAGACTAGTGATCTTTTGGACTAGTAAACCTTCAGACTATCGGACCTTCGGACTAGCAGGCCTTTTATTTCGGACTATTGAACCTTGGAAGTATTGGATTCTCGGACCAGTAAGCGGACACCATGAAGTTTTCTCCAAAACCAATAATGTTTTACATTAACAAAGTCCATAGTTTACTGAATATCAAGTGGGCTGAAAAGATGATAACTGTAAATTTAGTATTTGCTTTTTTGGGCACATATGTCAATTTGTCGATCACTTTAGTGTTCCTATAAAACAAATTGTGTCAATTGCCCCGAGCCCCCAATGAGTCCCCAGAAGCCCATGTTTTCATGACGATACTTTAGTATCCATTGGCCCTTTCCAGTTATTTGACGGCCCACGGCCCCTAAAGCATCCCACATCCGACGCTGCTGATAGGCCGTACTTGGGAAAGATTTTAGTTGGAGGGGCAAGACACGATTGAGGGGGAGGGGGACCAAAACGGATCATCATTTTGATGATAGGCTACATATAATTAGATACAAAAACAATGAATAGCAAACCACTGGAGAAAATCCTCCCCCCACCTTGTTTCTTTAGCGAGCCGACCATGCTTGAGAACGTTGCTGCAATATAATACACAAACAAATCGTGGCCGTCTTTTCTTCACAATAAAATTATATATTTTTCGGAAGCTTAAATAATTACCATAACATATAATAAAGGTACAAAATGCATAATCAGGATAACATGATTCCATCTTTAGACATTCTTTCATATTTAATTTAAATATTCGCAAGCTATAAGCCAAATTCAATTATGGAATGGGTGAGACGGACGGGCATGTTTCGGCTGACTGACGGGCATGTTCCGGCTGACTGACGTACACATTCCGGCTGACTGACGGACACATTCCGGCTGACTAAAGGACACATTCAGGCTGACTGACGGACACATTCAGGCTGACTGACGGACACATTCAGGCTGACTGACGGACACATTCAGGCTGACTGACGGACACATTCAGGCTGACTGACGGACACATTCAGGCTGACTGACGGATACATTCAGGCTGACTGACGGACACATTCAGGCTGACTGACGGA
Organism: Chiridota heheva; assembly: GCA_020152595.1. Classification (NCBI taxonomy): domain Eukaryota; kingdom Metazoa; phylum Echinodermata; class Holothuroidea; order Apodida; family Chiridotidae; genus Chiridota; species Chiridota heheva. Next base: position 989,533 of record JAIGNY010001174.1, on the reverse strand, counting down.
CACATTTAGGCTGACTGTTGGAACACATTTCAGGGCAATTAACAACAGTAATCAGGTAATGCACCAGAAATATTATATTACATTTGTTTTTCTACAAGGCGTCACATTTTGAATGAAACTGTTTATTTGACAGTTAATTTTTTTAAAGGGGAATTACAGCCCGAAGAGTTTAACACTGGTATCACCCGTTATGTCGGCATCATGATGTGATATAAATGTACAATTTCTATTTCAATACATATAATGCCTATATGCAATCAGAATGTTTCATTTTTTTTACTGCATGTTTTCAAAGATACTTTTCTGTTCCTTCCTTTCAGCTAGTCTAAAACATATTTACTGTTCATACCATTACATAAAAAGCCCATTCGTTATCAGGTCTATTTTGGTTTCCAGTATAATAGCTATATAGCTGTACTGGTAGACAGGGGCGGAATGGCCCGCCGATTGACCGATCCTAGATCGGTGGGCCGCTGACCCCGAAGTGGTCAGAGGCTGGCCATATATAGGCCGTTAAAACAGGCGCATCAATATAATGTGGGCCTGTCCACTCTCTGACTCTTCACTTCATAATTGGAGGCCAGTCCTGCGCATGGATCGGTGGAATGCTTTTGGCCAGTTCGCCCCTGCTGGTAAACTATGAAAATAATGCAACACTATTAGGTTAGAAAACCAAAAGTAACTTAGCCAGATATCACATGACGTATGAGCTCGGTACTTAAAACGCGATTCTTCCGGCGCTAAAGTTCATAAACTTTAAATGTTTTGATAACAAGCAAACAGAAGTTATTGCACAGTCAGACGGTAAACCATTGCGTCATACTCTATTCACCCAATGCATTTTTCTTACTGTGTCTATACGTAATTCCCTACTTTCGTTTTGTGTTGTTTTCATGTATTTCACAAATTAAAATAATGTTTACACTTCGATATCTATATATCACAAGGCTATAATATTATTGTATTGACATAGGCATGACGTAAATTTTACAAACGAGGCTATATTAGCAACTACTTACAAATACATACATAATTATTTTTCTTATTTACAACAGAAACTATATGTTTATAGAACACAGATTTATATCTAAAATCACACAATATTGCAAAGATGGCATGCACAATGTTACAAATATAAAATAACTGTTACAAATATACACAATGCCACAAATAGGACACAATTTAATTTAAATAAAAACAAAACATGCTAATCATTGTTTTTGTATCAAATAACACAAACAGATATACTTAAAGAGGCGAAATCGTTATATGTGCACAATATTTAGAATTTCTTTCGAATTTTTTGATTGGTTGAAATTTTGCTGTATGATTCGTTGTCTCGTATTGCAAGGTATGTAGTTATTTAAAACGCTATGCACGAGTTAGCCCAGTTGGTTATGGCGATCGAAAGCAATTTTTTTCGAATCCACAGTCGTGAGCTCGAGCCCCGGTAGAATTGTTTATTGCGACTTTTGCTTTCATTTTCTTCTTTTTTTTCAGTAATTTTCATTTGGTAAATATTGTTGTAGTATCATGATACTAATATTTCACTTTCGCTTTCTGACAAAAACGCATTGAAAAAAAACCCACAAGAATCTCGTCACAGTAACATAATGCGCTCTGTATGTTACTCGGCACACACAAGGTGCATGCTAGTGTCTGGCTGTACTGTGGTACAAACAGACAGTGGACCGGATCTTACGTCCACAACCGCAAGTGACTTCAAAATATCGCATCCCCCAATTTTACCGTATTTTAATGAGACGAGCCCATCTCTTAAAATGATATGTATAATTAAAGGATTAGCTCATTAGTCACGCAAGTTTCCCCTATGTCAACTAGAACTTTTATAGAAACAATTTTGTAAAAGAAACTACTTCAATATCTTATTCAGTTTAAGGAGATCTTCCAGTTTAAAGGTAGGTCTTATCTATGTAGAAATGACTGGTGTGGTAAGTCTACTATGAAAGGTTGGCGTCCTTATCCTCACATTTTTAACAATTGTTAATAAAAATTTAAAATTATTACTAATTAAATTCAAGTTTCCTCAAAGTTTCTTTAGGTGCTATAATTACCATTACTATATTCAGTTTTACTACTTTCATGGCATATACGGAATGGTTTTTAAGCCACAAAATTGCAGGACAAAAGGTGATATGATGCATCAAAACTTTGAGGAATTTGAAGCTATGACCAGATGACATTTCAGTCGTTTCTGATATCAAACTTGAATATCTCCTTAATGGGATAAGATTTTTGAATGTTTTCTTCACCAGTTTGTTTCTTTTGAAAGTCCTTTCAGATACGATAGACTTGCTTGACCCCTAGCCTATTCATTTAAATGGATGTCCATTTTGTACCCTGATCATGTTTTCCCCTCAAGCAGTCAAGTAAAATCTATTACAGAAAATTTTGGAGTATTTTGGTGTTTTGTCCCCGTGCCGCCAATCACTTTGTTCGCAGTTTTGTTCACTACTTTTAGGGGGATATTTCCAGCCTTTAAGATGCCCCTAATTCAGAACATGCCCCCATGAACATTTATATTGGTAGCACGAAAGAGGTGCTTTGGACGGGGTTCATTTCCCGGGGGAAATAGTTTGGAAAGACTAGACTGCTAGTAGGGTGAGAATGAATTTCAAAATTAAACTAAATGCATGGAACTCCCTTGCCAGTGTGCCAGTATTCATGTTTACAATTTCATATGTTTTCCTTTCTATCTATGTTATATTACTATGAACTCTTTTAGGAATCTATTGAAGACTTTTTTGTACCTGAACTTTTTGAATAACATTTAACTGTTTTGGTTGTTTTTATGCACAGTTGACTGGGCGATATTCGTGGGAGATCCCAGCAAGCACAATATTGTTAAAAAAAAAACAATTCTGGGATCATTTATTCAACATGTGAAAAGGTTTTTTTGTAATATCCTTTTTTGTGGTCGTAAAAATGTTTCTATAACATCATTAGCTTTTGGTTCCAATGCGATAGCATTAGCAACCTATGCGATCATGATGGCGTATCCGTGTATGTATGTATTTATGTATGTATGTATGTATGTATGTATGTATGTATGTATGTATGTATGTATGTATGTATGTATGTCTATATGTATGTATGTATGTATGTATGTATGTATGTATGAGTGTATGTATGTATGTGTGTATGCATGCATGCACGCATGTATGTATGGGGATCACAAAATCACGCTATGATACATCAATCATTATACAAAAGTACCCATTTGGACAAAAAGTAAGGGTGGGGAAGTGCCCCCTTATTCCCCCAAACCCTGCCTATGCTAAAACCATGTCAATTTTGAGAAATTTCGTGCATTTTTAGGCACTTTTTTTAACATTTCGGTGAATTGTTTGACACTTTTTTTGAAATTTCGTACATTTTGGGGCAATTTCTTTTCTCTTTCCTTTTTTAATTTTCTTCGATTTTGAGGAGATTTTAAATAACTTTTCCTAATGTTCCTTCAATTTCACCATCATATTTTGAGAATTTTTTCGATTTTTGGAAAATTTCAAATAATTTTTCCAAAAGTTCCTTCAATTTTACTATCATCTTTTAGGAAAGTTTCTTCGATTTTAGGCCCGGAGTTTTCATTTTCGGGAACTTTCTTTTCTTAACATTACGGTGAACTGTTTGTCAGTTTAAGGGAAATTTCATTAATTTTTCTTCAATTTTCGGGAAATTTCCTTTGATTTTAAGCAATTTTTTTTCGATTTTGAAAAAATTATTGTTAAATTTTCTCAAATTTCTTGAACTTTGTAAAGTATTTTACCAATATTTCCTTTAATCTTTTGCCAATGTTTCAATTTTATGCTCATAATTTCCCAATTTTAACTTCTAACCGAGAAAACCGGGAAGGTGAAATCCTCTTAAGCCATATTATTATCATTATCAGTGTGCTAAAGCCCCCCTAACCCCTCTCACCATCCCCCTCAGCCCCCTCCCCCGTTTCCGCGGTCCCTGATCAAAAATGAGAGCAGTATACGGATTAAATGAACTGATGTATTGTATTTGTTATGTTATGCATTATACACAAATTTGCCGATTATTGTAAAAAAATGTAAATATGAACGAGAACAATAAATATAGGTTTACAAAAAATGTTACAAAGGAAAGGAAGGATGACATTTCATGTTTGGCTCATGCTATAAATATAATTCCTCTTCGGAGTAGGCCTATTATAGTAGGCAACACAACACGGTTTTATGAAATTTGGTTCGAGAATAATTTCCGACTTAAATTACGAGTAACCGTTGGTATAAGAATTTAATCATACTTTTATATCATCATTTTTGTCAGTGCGTCGGCAATATAAATATCTACCCTTTAACAGGGCCATTTACGCCCCCGTCATGAAAGGGTAAACCATTTTATTGACCACAACTGGTATATACGTGAGCATAGTGAAGTGTTGAAAAGTTCAATATAAAAGGGGTTGTAAAATTTGGGGGCATACCGTACGTAAAACTCCAATCATTCATTCATTTTATGGGCTGGAAATTATTGTTTTTCTAAAATACTTTCCGACTTTAATTTGCTCTTTTGTACATATGTTCTTTTTCCTTTCATTACTTTTCATTATCTGATTATAATCGTTTTCTCTCAGTGCTTTATTCTTACATTAAAAACGTGAAAAGCATTCCTGGACTGCAACCAAATACACAAATTGTAGAGAATGGGGATCCCACATTTGAAAATTTTGTTCCAAAATGTATATTTCTCTAAACTGCTTTGACTGAGGAGGAAGGGAAGGGGGTGGGGGACGCCAAAATGCCCTTCCCAGTAAAAAATGACCCACACGCCACTGACCCTTCCTACGCCCTAACCGAGAGTATTACCCTTTATATATGTGTCACTGAATTTCTCCTTAATGATATCATGATGTAATATCAACTGAAGCTATATACGGCAAGATTTTTACATGTTTTCCAAACATCAAAAGAAGAAGAAAAAAAATAATAATAATGATAATAAAAGTCAAATTCTAATTGCTGCAGGGCCGGTCAACAATTGGGGCTCAGGGCAGATGCCCGTTTATAATCCACTACCGCATATACACTAGGCTGAAAATGAGGGAGTACTGGAGGCAAAAAAACATTCTGAGGGGTGTTACCAGCCTTTTGGACTGGGGTCACAGAGAAAAGAGTTGCTGATGGCCTGCAATATTTTAGAAAATTTGGTCAAAAAGATATATTACATTACTGGGGTACTACATGTAAATTATAACAAACGAGCAATCTAAAAGTAGGTCAACACCTGGAAATCTGGACATTTCAGCATAATTTTTGAACATTTATAACCTTATTTAAATTGTTTGGGGTTCATAATCATGTCCAGATGAATATGTTTGTAGGCCTAAAGTCAAAGACTGGACAATTAAGCCCCATTAAAGACTTGAGATCTGTCTTTGTCATACTTGGACTCACGCACCAGGGACTCAAATTTGCTCACCAGGGACTTGGATACGAACATCAGGGACTCAGACTCATGCACCAGGAACTCAGAATCGAACACTAGGGCCTTGGAATTGAAAGCCAGGGACTTGGACTTGTACACCAGAGCCTCGAAATTGCCCACCAGGGACTCAAATTCAAACATCAGGGACTTGAACTTGCTCACCAACTTCCACCAAGGGCTCAAATTTGCGCACTGGGCTTGAATCGCACACCAGAGGCTTCGACTAGCGTACCAGAGGTTCCGATTTGCCAACCAGCTGCTCTGACTCTCCCAATAGCAGTTTCGACTAGCGCACTATAGGGGTTTCGACTTAAGCATCAAGGAATTCGAACGCCAATGACTCGTACACCAGGGACTCGGGACTCGTACACCAGGGACTCGGGACTCAAACACCAGGGACATGGACTTGCGCGTTAGGGACTTAAGCTCTCCAATCAGGAGCTCAGATTCGCACAACAGAGCCTGGAACTTACCCACCAGGGGCTTCGCCTCACGCACCAGGGGCTTCGCCTCACGCACAAGGGGCTTCGCCTCACGCACCAGGGGCTCCACCTCACGCACCAGGGGCTCTGACTCGCGCACCAGGGGTTCCGACTTGCGAAACAAGGGGTTCCGACTTGCGCAACAAAGGCTTCCGACTTGCGCAACAAGGGTTCTTTCTCACACACCGGGGCTCAGACAAGCCCACAGGGTACTCTGCCTCACGCACAAGGGGCTTGGATTCACATACCAGGGGCACTGACTTGCACACAGTGGCGTATCGACTTACCTGGGGGCCCCTCAAGATAGTGAAACGATCTACAGCGTGAGTATAATGGGTCCATGGATCAAGGGTTATACTCTCAATGAAAAAACATATAATGCCCCTAAGGAGATATGTGATGCTTTTAATGATTATTTTATTTCAATTGGTTCGAAATTAGCAGGTGAAATCCCACCGTCTAATCATAAGTTTGAGGAGTTCTTGCCCCATCCAATCCTTCCACTTTTTTCTTCATCCTACAAATGATGCTGAAGTGCTTAAATTAATCAATGGTCTTAAATCTGTTGCTCCTGGTTTTGACGATATTTTCCCAAGTGTTGTAAAAAAATGTTCATTTATTATTTGTAAACCATTGTCGTATATTGTTAATCTTTCATTGTCAACAGCTTCTATGCCTGATAATCTCAAAGTAGCTAAGGTTATTCCTATTTTTAAAAGTGGTGATAAGGAGCAAATCACAAATTATAGACCTATTTCGATTTTACCATGCTTCTCCAAAATATTTGAAAGAATTGTTTTGATAGGCTCATCAGTTTCTGTTTTCTAACAAAATTATTTATAAATTCCAGTTTGGTTTCCTCCTGGCAGGTCAACTGCTCATGCTCTGTTGCATCTCATTGATAAAATCACCCAAGCTTTTGAGAGAAAAGAAGTTGCCCATTGTACTTTTTAGACCTGTCAAAAGCTTTTGACACCCTGGATCACTCTATTCTTTGCATAAATTATCAACTTACGGTATTCGTGGCATGCCCCTTGATTGGCTTCGTAACTATCTAAAATTTCGTCAGCAATTTGTATCCTATTCTTGTACTCAATCTAATTCCAAGTTTATTTCTTGTGGAGTGCCACAAGGCTCAATTCTTGGTCCTTTGTTATTTGTAATATATATAAATGATATGCATCGAATTAGCTCTGTTCTTTCACCTTCACTTTATGCGGATGACACAACTCTTTTTTACTCCCATCGTTCTCCTCATACAGTAATTGACAAAGCAGTTTCAGGTTTGAATAAGTATGCATCTTGGTTTAATGTAAATAAGTTATCCCTTAATGTAAAGAAGACTACTTCAGTTTTCTTTACTCCTACTCGTCGTGACTGGTCCCTTTACCCCAAACTCTCCATTGGTGATGTAAATTTTAATCATTCCCCCTCCTCAACATTTCTAGGTGTATTAGTGGATTGCAATCTAAATTGGCAACTTCACATAGATTGTATCTGTAATAAATTAGCAAAAGGTACTGGTATATTAAATAGATTAAGAACACATTTTCCTGAACATATACTTAAGATGCTATATAATACTTTGATTTTGCCATATATATCATATTGTAATGTTGCCTGGGGTGGTGCTTATCCTTCTCACATACAAAAGCTTTTTCTTTTGCAAAAACGTGCCATTCGAATTGTCACTGGTAGTCCTTTTAATGCCCATACCGCCCCGATCTTCTTTAAATTGAGAACTCTTAATATATTTGACCTCCATAATTACCAACTTGCTATAACCATGTATCAATATAAGAATAACAATTTACCCAATGCTTTTGACCATTTTTTCTCGCAAAACTTTTACAAAACCAGAGGTCATAATGATTACCGTATTCCGAAATTTAGGCTTACACTATCCCAACATTGTTTAAGATATACGGGTGTAAAAGTCTGGAATGACATACCGCAAGATATTAAAAACGTAAATAATGTCAAAACATTTAAGTTTCATCTTAAGAATTACTTTCTAAGCTTATATGATTCTATCTAATTCTGAATTGTTTTTTTTGTCCACTTTTTTCTTAAGATACCCCGTTTAATGTTGACTATTGATATATGATTTCTTTTCTTTTTTTCATGTTAAGTTTGTGTCGTAACATATTTGTTGATTATGTTTTCATGGGGGTTTCTGCCTCGATAAGCCTTTCTGGCTTGAGCAGATAACCCCCTCACTATCCCTTGCAAATTGTCACAAATGTATGTAAAGCTCAATTATTATTTTCTTAACCTGTATATTGTTGTATTTGCAAGAGAGTGAAAATAAAGTTACAATCAATCAATCAATCCATTCTTCTGATGAGGATCAAAGGGGTGTTAACGTGTTGCACATGCAGGTTTTCGACAAAGGTGGAGGGGGGGGCATCTTCTTTTCAAGATTATTATTATACTAACATCTGCTTTTCCAGATTATTATCATATCAACATTTTCTGAGAAAGGAATAGTTTATTCACCGAAAAAAGGGGAAAGAAAGAAGATTTTGTTGCAAAGTCTTACAAAATCGAAAATCCCCCTGCAACCTTTACCATGGACCTTCATATTACCAAACTCAGAACCTTTTCTTTCTGGACATTCTTTCTACATCTGACACTTTTTTTAATGTCTAAGGGGGTGTCCAAATAACAAACCCCCTGGCTACACCTCTGGCTGCACCTCTGTGTTCCCCTCTCCCTGGTGGAATACCGTAGGTAAGCTTTGTATGGTTAAATATTCAAGTAGCCTACATATCTATATATGTTTGAGTAAGAAAATGCAATTTGGTTTTAAAAAATCTCTTAGATTTGGTTAAAAATGGCCCAAATTCGTTCATTGAAATTGTATAAGTTGCTCAAAGTTTGTTAGAGATAAGCCAAAGGTGATTGATAAATGCCCAGATTGGTTTAAACTTCGGTAAAAATGACCAAAATTTGGTTAGAAATCGCCCAAATGTGCTTTAAAACGTCCAAATTTGCTTTAAAACGCCCAAAATTAGTTAGAAGTCTCCCAAAACTTGTTAGAAATAACCCGAATATGGTTAAAAATACCCTAATTTATTTAAAATTTGCCTAAATTTGGTTGAAAGAGTTCCCACTATTTTGAAATTGCAGTTAAAGATCGCAGATAGTGCTTGCATGGCCTAAAGTTTGTTAGAACTAACCAAAATGTTTTAGTTGAAGTCGTCAAAAATTCGTTGAAAATCGTCCATTGAATCAAATTAGCTACGCCTTTTGTCAGTTTGTTCGACAGCTTAGTCACTAGTTGTAGTAGTGAACATTTTTTTAGGTAGAAGTCCGATTATGAAGTCATATTTTCGGCACCCCCTCTGGCATCAAAAGCTGGATACATCACCGCCATCCAAATTGCCATGAAAACTTCAGTAATGTAATGCAATCATGACAACAAAATTTAACAAAGTCACCCACGGACATATGATACCTTTGAACCATATCGAGCCCTGGTTCTACGTAAAATTATTTGAACTCTTACTAACCGGAATTCCGGAGGCTAATTTTCAATATTTACTACGCCACCGCTTGCACACCTGGAAACTCCAGTTCGCATACCAGGGGCACTAACTCGCACCAGGGACTCTCAACTTGTGCGCCAGGGACTGCAACTTACGCACCAGGGACTGCAACTTGTGCACCAGGGACTGCAACTTGTACATCAGGGACTCCTACAGTAGCATGGGCACCAGGGACTCCAACTTGCGCACCAGGGACTCCAACTTATGCACCAGGGACTGCAATTTGTGCACCAGAGACTGCAACTTGCGCACCAGGGACTGCAACTTGTGCATCTGGGACTACAACTTGTGCACCAGGGACTTTAACTTGCGCACCAGGGACTTCAACTTACGCACCAGGGACTCCTAACTTGTATACCAGGGACTCCCAATTGCCCACCAGGAACTACAACTTGCACACCAGGGACTCTTAACTTGCACACCAGGGACTCCTAACTTGCACGCCAGGGACTCCCACTTGCACACAAGGGACTGCAACTTGTGCATCAGGGACTACAACTTGCGCACCAGGGACTCTAACTTGCACCAGGGACTCATAAATTGCACACCAGGGACTCCAAACTTACGCACCTGGGACTCCAACTTGCACACCAGGGACTACAACTTGTGCACCAGACTCCTAATTTGCGCACCAGGGACTCAAACTTGCATACCAGGGACTCCTAACTTGCACACCAGGGACTCCCACTTGCATACAAGGGACAGCAACTTGTGCATTAGGGACTACAACTTGCACACCAGGGACTGCAACTTGTGCGCCAGGGATTACAACTTGCGCACCAGGGACTCCTAACTTGCGCACTAGGGACTACAACTTGTGCATCAGGGACTCCTATCTTGCGCACCAGGGACTCCCACTTGCGCACCAGGGACCCCAATTTGCGTGCCAGGGACTCCTAACTTGCACACCAGGGACTACAACTTGCGCACCAGGGACTCCTAACTTGCACACCAGGGACTCGAACTTGCCCACCAGGGACTCCAAATTGCGCACCAGGGACTCCCAACTTGCACACCAGGGACTACAACTTGCGCATCAGGGACTACGACCTGCGCACCAGGAACTACAACTTGCGCACCAGAGACTCCTAAGTTGCACACCAGGGACTACAACTTGCGCACCAGGGACTACAACTTGCGCACCAGGGACTCCTAACTTGCACACCAGGGACTCGAACTTGCCCACCAGGGACTCCAAATTGCGCACCAGGGACTCCCAACTTGCACACCAGGGACTACAACTTGCGCATCAGGGACTACGACCTGCGCACCAGGAACTACAACTTGCGCACCAGAGACTCCTAAGTTGCACACCAGGGACTACAACTTGCGCACCAGGGACTACAACTTGCACACCAGGGAATCCTAACTTACGCACCAGGGACTACAACTTGCTCACAAGGGACTCCAACTTGCGCACCAGGGACTCCCAACTTGCTCACCAGAACTCTGGCTTGAATGGGTGGACTCAAAACATTTTTGTCTGAGAGCTTCTTTACAATTTTGTGGATCTTTACAAAAAAAAACAATGATGGAGGTTGGGCACACCTCAGTAAAGAAGAGACAAATTTTCATCAACATTTAAAATTTACAAGTTTATTATAGTTGACCACCTTTCATAAAACTTCAATCAACAAATATCACTTTTTTGTGCTGTGCATATCAATTCGGACATCGAGTTTTTCAGTCTACCTGCTTCTTCCTAGCAATTTTTGGCATGAATAAGAAAAATGAATCTTTACATACCCAAGGCCGTAGGAGCCTATGGGACATTGGCTCCCAAATAATTTGAAAAGTGGTATAGCAAATCCACAGACACACACACAGATATATATATATATATATATATATATATATATATATATATATATATATATATATATATATATATATATATATATATATATATATATATATATATATATATATATATATATATATATATATAATATGAATATAAATGCTGATATACACAATGACGTGTGGGTCTTCAGCAAGACTACAAAGAAAATTGTGATGGCTCTGTGCAAATTCATTTTCTTTTCGTTTTCTGTTCATTTCAAAATGCTGTCTAAAGTGGATAAAGTTTGTGGCTTCGCCCACTGTTGAAGAGTTGAACTCCATGGAGAAAATAGAGAAATAGTTGAGTTGGCAAAACGCTTCAACATTGAATTCAAGAGAAACTTGCAAAAGGATCAGATCAAGAGATTAGTTGCTGAATTTATGGTTGATGAATTTATGTTGTTGGAAGCTTAGATTTAGATTGAAGATTAGATTTAGATCTTAGATTAGATTAGATTTAGATTTCGAGTTACAATTAAATGCAGAAAGAAAAAGATCTGAGAGACAAAGAAATAAAGAAAGATCTCAAACACATAGAACTTCAGAAAGAAAAAGAGTTAAGGCTCAAAGATATGGAAATTCATAAAGCAATCAAGTTGAAAGAATTATAAATTGCTGGACAAAATTCATGTGTTATACCTGAAGTTCACAGTACTAGGTTTGATGTCATAAAGTACTTGAGACATATTCTACCATTTCAAGAGAATGATGTTGAAAAAAATTTCAATCATTTTGTACAGCTCTAGCTACCTCGTAAATGCCCCTTTGTGTCCTTTCCCGGCCCCTTTGTGTCCTTTCCCGGCCCCTTTCTGGAATGCCCCTTTGTATCCTTTCACTGCCCCTTTCTGGAATGCCCCTTTGTGTCCTTTCCCTGCCCCTTTGTGTCCTTTCCCTGCCCCTTTCTGGAATGCCCCTTTGTGTCCTTTCCCCCTGCCCCTTTGTGTCCTTTCCCCTGCCCCTGTCATGCCCCTTTGTGTTCTGGAATGCCCTTTGTGTCCTTTCACTGCCCCTTTCTGGCCCCTTTCTGGAATGCCCCTTTGTGTCCTTTCCCCAGCCCCTTTGTGTCCTTTCACTGCCCCTTTCTGGAATGCCCCTTTGTGTCCTTTCCCTGCCCCTTTCTGGAATGTCCCTTTGTGTCCTTTCCCTGCCCCTTTCTGGAATGCCCCTTTGTGTCCTTTCACTGCCCCTTTCTGGAATGCCTCTTTGTGTTCTGTCACTGCCCCTTTCTGCCATGCCCCTTTGTGTTCTGTCACTGCCCCTTTCTGGAATGCCCCTTTGTGTTCTTTCACTGCCCCTTTCTGGAATGCCCCTTTGTGTCCTTTCACTGCCCTTTTCTTGAATGCCCCTTTGTGTCCTTTCCCAGCCCCTTTGTGTCCTTTCCCTGCCCCTTTCTGGAATGCCCCTTTGTGCCCTTTCACTGCCCCTTTCTTGAATACCCCTTTGTGTCCTTTCCCGGCCCCTTTGTGTTCTTTCCCTGCCCCTTTCTAGAATGCCCCTTTGTGTCCTTTCACTGCCCCTTTCTGGAATGCCCCTTTGTGTCCTTTCACTGCCCCTTTCTGGAATGCCCCTTTGTGTCCTTTCCCTGCCCCTTTCTGGTTCAAGCTAGGGGTTTGGTATCTTCCTCATAGGAATATACCAGGAATTGAACCCAGCATCTCTTGAATACAAGTTTTGACCCTTCAACTAATGAAGCACTGCACTTTCATGTCATTTTGTAAGTGTAGTAGTATCTTCACTCAAACTTTTTTTGGGTAGTTAAATATGATTACCCTTATTAGATTCTGTTTTACTACTTTCCTGACATATCCAATGGTTTTTAAGCCACAAAATTGCAGGACAAACTATGATAAAATACATAAAGACTTTGGGAAATCTGAGGCTTATTTCAGTCGTTTCTACACAGATGATAACAAATCTTAAATAAATATCTACTTAACGGTGCAAGATTGCGAAATCAATACTTTCTTCACCATTTTGTATCTTTTGAAGTCCTCTTTGATATTCCCATGTACTTGACTGACTTTGCCCCTGAAGTAATCCTTTAATAGTCCCCATCATATATATGAAAATGAAAATTCATGGGAATTTTCCTTGAAAAGGTGTAGAAGCATAGCAGGTTTAAAAGCCAAGTGCAGATCCAGGGGGTACATATGCCCTCCACACTTAGTATCATTTTCCTACATATATCTAGAACTTGAGTGTGAGAAGAATAACGTCTTTGCAAGTTTTGCACAAAGTATCAAACCTTGTGTCCATGCCCCCTCCCCCTAAAGCTAAATCCATCCGAGCCATTAGGCTCATAGAGCCGGTGCTTATTCCCGGTTTAAATGGCACAAGCAGATGACAATACATGACTCCCCCTGGATGGGATGCCAGTCCATCGCAGATAAACTCCCCAGCAGAGCTGGTACTCATTTTACAGCTGAGTGGACTGAAGCAAGTAAAGTGTCTTGCTCAAGGACACAATGCAGCGCTCATGACAGGAATCGAACCCTTTGCGAATACGAGCAGGACTTCTAAAGCACTGCGCGCCCCCCCCCCCCTCCCCTGCCTTTTTTTTATTTTTTTTTATTCCCGAATCCATGCCTGGAAGTAGCCAATGGTGAATGAGTATTCAGTTATTTCCTGGAAGTGCATAGACATCATTTGTGGATGATGACACAGAAAAAGAAAACCAAAACATCACGGCACAGAACGCACAACCTTACTCAAACATTCCAGAGTTATACAACTACTGTATAACAAGTACAGATATCTTAGATGAATACTGTTTACTGCTAAAAAAGGCATGCAAATATTGTAGACTGTAAATCACATGTGAGCTTAGCTTCAGTGAATTTAATGCATGGTATGTGCTGTATATTTGACTTACTAACACCAGCATCCATTAATTAAGCAATTTGAAGTGCATGGTGATTGTAGGCAGTGCATATATCAATCAGTTTACGATTCAAAACATTCATGTGTCTTTGGCTCGAAGGGTTGTGATTTCAATGTTGGGCGGAAGTTTTTGTAAAATCAATATGAATGATGCGAATGGATGGTGAGAGCTTTCAAAGAACTGGTTGAGGCTGCCCAGTACTGCCCAGTCCAGTGACACAAAACAGATCACAGAGGAATTTATTCAAGATCCTTTCATCTCCCGAAACTCAAAATTCCGACATCAAAAACAGTTCTTGGGATGCAACTCAACCCTTATTCACAGCATATTCTGACACGATTGCACAAGTTAATATTGGTCCACATACCATCTCCTGGTTAGTGTCACATGGTCATATCCATCATTTCAGTGACAAGTTTTGTGAGTCCCACCTTTCCGTCAAGTCTCAAGCTTAAGAAAGACTCCATTGCTTTTCCGCTGATGTTCCGTAGACCTGGCAATTTAAGAAGGAACTTTCCGTAGCGCCTTGTTCCATCCTGGTAAGTTTCATTCAAGTAGAGGCGTAGACATTCTAGAAAGTAGGATTGTAGTGCAGCTACTTTGTGCTTTTCTTCAAGACCTGTTGCATCTAAATGGAAAACAACAAAATACCATGCTGAATAAATGTTAGTTTTAACAATACTGTTTATTGTAAAAACAGTGTCGGTCAGGGTTCTACAAATCAACACAATACTTAGTCTACCAGGCACTAAAATGTGCATGTGTTGTTGTCCAGAAAGAAAATAAGGCTACCCTGAAAATTGTACCTGCATATAACCTCTCTAACTTAGGTGATTGACAGCTTTTTCAACGAATCACTGCACAAATTTGCTTAACAACAAAAATCTGTGTAACTAAGTGGGGCAAAATTCCTGCATGTTATTGGTACAGTACATCTAGCGAGTAGCGTGCGCTCATGCAGTCAATGTAATACACTGTACTAAACAAATTTCTGCACACACAGACTGTGTAACAAGGTGGTGAACAAAAATTGCACTTACAGGCCACCCACAGGATTTATAAATCCTGTTTCCCAGAATGATTAGCAAACAAAATCTTGTTTATTCTTTTTGCTAAAAACTTGAAAAGATTTGGAGAAGTGCCATAAATGGATCAAAATTCGAGGCAGGCCACATGAACATCCAAATGTCAATGCATTGGTCATGCATGATTGCAGATTTGAGGTTTGTTTGCCGGATAGGATTTTTGGTTGTCCCAGGCAGCTGGAAGAGTGAATTGTCAATCCCTGGTATAAGTAATAACTGTGTAAAATCTGTGATGAAGCAAAGGGCAATTAAATTGGAACTCTGCTCTATATTTCATTAGTTATTCAGTTTTAACTTTCTCATTTTTACTATCTTTTTCCATGCATCACGTATAAGGGTGTTTCAGCTGACGTCACGAGGTCACATGACTTTGTTTACATTGCCATTTTGTCAGAAAATACAACTGTCGTCTGCTGTACAATTAATCAGACTTACATACGTTTGCATGTTGTTATATAAGATTATTTTTGTACAATTATTATGTTGGAATCTTCCTGTGCCGTTGGTTGCACTAATAGATGTGTGCGGCAGTGCAGGGAATACAAATAAATTTTCTTAATTTCCATCTGATCTTGATCAACGTTCTAAGGTTTCTGCTGTACAACACGACGGCTTCAACCAACGGTACACACTAGGATTTGCAGCGAGCACTTCATATCAGGTGTGTAGACTTTGTCTGAATATAACAATCAGCTGGCGTTAAAGGTATTGTATACCCAGTGGAAATATAAAACTTCAGGAAAAAATGAATTCAAGTTGAAAGTAAAGACAAATTTACACTTAGTAAAGTTTGCTGAACTGGCACTGGTAGGTTAGCATGTAGTATGTTTGTTGTATGTGTGATGTGACTGAGCTGTGTGAAGACGCGTGAAATGCAACGATGCTGCTGCCCTGCAAAATGGAGTTCAGTTGAGTTAGATTCACGTGATGAAATCCCTCTATAACTTACAAGCCCTTGTAAAGCTCTGTATAACTCCATCTTAACACATTCAGTCCCAGCATTGTGTATACGTGTCCATATTTTTTCCTTTCATGTATACGGGACGGATATCATAGCATCAATTACATGGAATTTTTTTTAATTGGTGGGTACTTCCTTTTTTTGGTTTGTAAAATTAACGTAGATAAACATTTTGTCCACCTATTTTCAAGTGTAGGGGTCGGTCATACTTCCTGTTTTTGTGAGAAAAAGGTCAAACACAGGACAAAATTTGGTGAAAGAATCAAAGTGGAGATTTATATAGGCAATTTACACACAAAATGGCATTACTAGTTGGCCATCCTCCACCGTGAGATAGTGACGAGGAGTCTGATTTGGAGCCAGATTTCGTAGATTTTAATACAAACAGTGAAAGCGAGAGTGATTTTGACAGAGATGAAGAGGAATTGACTATGAATAATGGTGATTTTTGGATCAACTTCGACATAGCTAGACAACGAAGGTAAAAAAGCTAAGTGGAGCAGTGATACATTTGGAAAAACCATCTGGGCCCTAACGAAATTACACACTAAAACCATCAGGGCCCTAAAGAAATTACACACTAAAACCATCTGGGCCCTAAAGGAATTACAAACTAAACCCTTCTGGGCCCTGAGGGAATTACACACTAAAACCATCTGGGCCCTAAGGAAATTACACACTGAAACCTTCTGGACCCTAAGGGAATTATACACTAAAACCTTCCGGGCCCTGAGAGAATTACACACTTAAACCATCTGGACCCAAGGGGAATTACGCAATAAAACCATCTGGGCACTAAAGGAATTACATACTAAAACCATCTGGGCCCTAAGGAAAATACACACTAAAACCATCTGGGCCCTAAGGAAATTATACACTAAAACCATCTAAGCCCTAAGGGAATTACACATTAAAACCATCTGGACCCTAGGGGAATTACACAATAAAACCATCTGGGCACTAAAGGAATTACATACTAAAACCATCTGGGCCCTAAGGAAATTATACACAAAAACCTTCCGGGCCCTAAGGAAATTACATACTAAAACCTGGTCAATTAAGCTTCATCACATTTCTTGTGGTGCCATATTTATGTCAGATCCCATCAGCTCAGAATGCTGGGCCACATACTAAGGATACCAGATCCCGCCAGCACAAAATGCTAGGGAACATACTAAGGATGTCCTACCAGCTCAGAATGCTGGGCCGCATACTAAGGATATCAGACCCGACCAGCTCAGAATGCTGGGCCGCATACTAAGGATATTGGACCCCACCAGCTCAGAATGCTGGGCGGCATACTAAGGATATCGGACCCCACCAGCTCAGAATGCTGGGCGGCATACTTAGGATATCGGACCCCACCAGCTCAGAATGCTGGGCGCATACTAAGGATATTGGACCCCACCAGCTCAGAATCCTGGGCCACATACTAAGGATGTCAGAATGCCAGGTCACATACTATGGATGTCAGGCCCCACCAGCTCAGAATCCTGGGCCACATACTAAGGATGTCAGAATGCCAGGTCACATACTATGGATGTCAGGCCCCACCAGCTCAGAATCCTGGGACACATACTAAGGATGTCAGAATGCCAGGTCACATACTATGGTATCAGGCCCCACCAGCTCAGAATCCTGTGACACATACTAAGGATGTCAGAATGCCAGGTCACATACTATGGATGTCAGGCCCCACCAGCTCAGAATCCTGGGCCACATACTAAGGATGTCAGAATGCCAGGTCACATACTATGGATGTCAGGCCCCACCAGCTCAGAATCCTGGGACACATACTAAGGATGTCAGAATGCCAGGTCACATACTATGGATGTCAGGCCCCACCAGCTCAGAATCCTGGGCCACATACTAAGGATGTCAGAATGCCAGGTCACATACTATGGATGTTAGGCCCCACCAGCTCAGAATGCTGGGCCACATACTAAGGATGTCAGAATGCCAGGTCACATACTATGGATGTCAGGCCCCACCAGCTCAGAATCCTGGGACACATACTAAGGATGTCAGAATCCTAGGCCACATACTAAGGATTTCAGATAAGTCCTTTAAATTACCAATTTCCCAACCCGCCATTCAAAAATCTGAAACAAGTTATCAATCATTAAAATCAAAAAGCAATACTGAGATAAAGGGCTGAACACATGGTGCAAATGAAGGATATACATGCAGATACGTTACCTGGATACAGCAGGATCAAGGCATTCATGACACAATATTGTGTGAGGTCAAGGTCAATATCTCTAAGCTGTTTGATGTAACTCAGATTACTGGAGATAAGATCTTCCGACCAACCAATCGCGGTGGCGTTGTCCCCATCCAGGGCAATCGTGGTGGTGAACTGGAACTTCCCATCACCCTCTGCATTGACCTGAAGGTGAAGGAAAATGGATTATATTATTTTACAAAGGATGTGATACTGAGAGCATTCCGTAGACAGTATCCTAATTTGAGAAGGTCATTGTCTCACCTACACAAGCAATGTTACAAGCAATGCTTACAAAGCTTTTTTATAAGACTTAGTTAATTGTTTTCTCAGATATATACAGTTGGATGTATTCATTGTGTGTGTGTGTGTGGGTAAGAGGGGTGGGGGCATGAATGCTTCTGGAAACCCTGCTGACTCAAAGAAAATATGTGAAATAATGTTTCAAATAATGTTGTTCATTGGCCTATATAGAATTCTTACCGGGTTTTGGAAAGAAGTGGGGAAGGGGGCAAATTAACTGATTTCCCAATAAATTCTTGTGCTAAGTATGCAAGAAAAGTTCATTTGCCATTTTGGGGCCATTTCTGTTTTAAAAGAATATTTTCAGAAAATAAAGCTTTATGCTTATTAGTTTTAAATTTCATGCATTACAAACTCTGCAAAATTTTGTTCAAAATTCACGGACCATATCCTTCACAGAATTAAGCCCATCTAATTAGACCGTAAAATATATGAGTCTTTTTCCCTTGCTAGTTTAACAGCATCTTCTTTTCTTCTGCTGTCCGTGAATTACCCATGAAGACTGCTAGGAGCAGCTGGCAATCGAAGCAATTCCTGGCTCTCCTGTGTGAGAATAATTCCTGAATTTGTATTTCCCACGAGTGGTACAATTTGAGGCCTGTTTCAGGAAGAGCAGTATTGCCTGGCATATCTCTCGTTTCTCTTGCAGTTCACAAGTGTGACTGTATTTCGCATTGCTTTTCATCATTTAATGCACTTGTCAGTTGTATGACTCACCCCTACTACCCCCGGCAATGTCAGTCAAAGGTGAGTCATTGACATATGAAATAGTGACTCACATTTGTGTCATTGTACCAAATTGACAGTCACCAGAGTGACTCTGGGGTGGGTCAATTTCTTCAGACCCATTGACTTTCTACAGAGGTGATTGATTTAAGGTAAGTCATTTCACAAAATATGTCAGTCACCTAAGTGACTGAGGGGTGCATCAATGTACATGTTTTGTCCACCCACTTTGGTGCAATGACTCACCTTGTCCAGGGTGAGTCACACAATTGACAAGTGCATAACCCTTAAACACCCAGCATGATGAATATCTGTTGCAATGGATTTTTAATCCAAAATCCTCAAAGCCTACAAGGTTGGACAAAAACATCACTTAAAATCACTCATCAATAAACAAACAAAACTTTTACTATCAAATACCATCCTATTTGTAAATCAGACACTTTGACCATGGAGAATACTTTTGTCCTTGTGTTGAGTGTGAAAGTAAGTGCAGCTGCAGTGAAATCTGTTTACTACATGTATCAATGTCAGATTATGACCATGGAAAGTGAGGTGAAGTGTTTGCATTGTAGCAATGATAAATCCCTGATGTAATTGCTAATTGCTTGTGCTGGATTGTGGTTTTTGTTGTGAGCAATATAGACCCTGACAGATTTTAGATTTTGTAGGGGCTTAGGACAAAAAAAAAAAAAGGAATGCAAGATTTAGACTTGTTGAGAGCCCCTATTTAGAAATTGCAATTGTACAAAACTTTTTAAATGAAGATTAATTTGTATACTTCCTCTTAATTTCTATCATTTCAGTATGCATTGAATAAAGCTATGACTTTGATCTATAGAATAATATTCACTACAATATTCAAATATATGCAAAGTACCTAATTAGATATGAAAGGCCAGTGTTAAAAAATGTTTATATTTGTGCTTTTGTACTTTCTTGTGGAAATAGATTGTGGATTGACAGGAATTATTTTTGGATTGTCATTAAAATTACCTATTCAATGATACTACTCTCAATTTAAAAAATGCAACAACAAAAATTACAGCAAATTGGGACCTTTTTTGTGACTTTGGTTTTCTACACTTAGCATTTCAAGACTGACTGATAATACCTCAGGCAAATTATTCCTTGAAAGGTTATACACCAAACTGAAGGAAAAGTAATCAAAATCCCAAAGAGGTTGCATACTAAGCCTAAATCACTTAGCAAAAAAACGGAAATGGGAGAAAAAATATGAAATGTATAATATACAGTGATTTTTTTTTTTTGCGCAACTGGTATATTAGTTGAACGTTGTAATGATCATAAGAACTCTCATCTCAAAATTTCTGTAAGTATAGGACCAAAATATACACAAAATGAGTGTTGAAATTACTTGTTACTTTGATTAAATTACTCACAATTAAATGCATCTTGCTCTAGCTAGATGTAAAGACAAAGAAAAAACATAACAATAATCTAACAATTGTTGGCTCTGTCGGAAAATCGTCTGGATGTGCATCTGAAGTTTGTCCTCAAACAGCTTAGTGAGGGGGCTATAGATAAACTTAGTACATTATTTGACACTACATTTCAACATCGCTTACGCAGCAGAAAGATATTTCACTCGGATTTTCCATTTTAGAGTTGCACTTTTTGAATAAATTATTTCAAAATGGACCAGAAATCAAGAAAAATTGCATAGAATCTCCCAAATTATGAAATCTATATTTGATAATCCACATCAATATTTGCCTTTTACAATTTTCCTTCCAAGGTGCAATGTAGGTTTGTCCTCCATGATGTCCTTTACCTATACAGTGAGTTCACCGTAGAATACACTTTAATTTGCAACCAATGGTTTGACATATAGAAACATGTCCTGCCCACCTTAATTGAGAATCTGTAATTACAGACTCAAAACTTGGCAACTCTGCTCTTTGTAGTTGTTCAGCATTAAGGGTCAATCAAGGGGTAATAATACTTGATATATTTAAAGGAAAGGTATCGTCTCATAAATAAATCCAGAAGTGAACTTCGCCATGCTGGTAACGTCACTTCCGGTTTAAAATTTTCTTATTGATCGCAAGAAATCTGCAATGTTATCGATGACACATCTGCCATATTGAACATAGGGGCCTACATGTATGATCTATTACATTGTATATTTTTCCTATCAATAAAGAAAATTGAAAAACAGTAGTGACGTTACCAGCATGCAGGAATTCACTACTGAATTTATTTATGGGGCAATACCTTTCCTTTAAGAACTGTAGCGACATGATGACAGCATGGTTAAGTATATTCTCCAAGAATGTATTCAGTTTGTCAGACTGTTGCATGAAAGGTGTCACATCAATCTTACACAAACATGAAGCAATATCTGTCCGTAGGAGAAATGGTCCATCAATCATTCACAGTTAATGCCCACATCACCTCAGGCATTATAATACACAGCTATTTTTATCACCAGTTTGAAAACAAACTTCTCCCACTTAGACACCTAACACGGATGAGTGATTTCAATCACAAAAGTGCCTTGATTATTCACTCTGGCTTTGTGTAATCTTATACACACAAATAGCCTTGGGCTACTTGGCTGTGGTGTGCATGGGAATGGCAGATAAACAAACATTGTTTTGAGTGGAAATAATACACTGAACAGGAGTCGGGTTGGTAATTGTCATACCTGCATTTTCAGGATTAACTCTGGTGTCGGGTGCGGGTAGGCTTAAAGAGAAACGTTTCAGCATGAAAACCTTATAGTATATACAGATAAAACAATTATCAATAAAAGTATGTGAATTTATTTTAGGGTTCGAAAGCTTAACCAAAATACCTGGGAAAGTACGGAAATAGGCCACACCCATCATATCAACTGGTAACTAGGTGGGGTAAACAAACCTATTTGAATCAATCATGCATGATTTAGATGTTCATGAGGCCTGCCACAAACTTTGATCTTTCTATGGCACTTCTCTGGATCTTTAGAGTTTTGAGCAAAAGGAAAACAAAAACTTATGTTTGCTTACACCTCTTTATCAGGAATGCGATTTACGAAGCCCAAAGGCTCAACTTGTGTTCACTCTATCTTGTCTGTAGATCAGTTTGTGTGTGCAGAATTTAGTTTTATGCAGTAAATTGCATTGACTACATATGAGTTTCGCCGCTATAAGCTCTAGCAAGCTGTACTGTACCAATAACGCAGAGGATTTTTGTCTCACTTAGTTTTTGTTGTTAGACAAATTTGTGTGGTGATTGGTTGAAAATGCTGCCTATCAAGTACTCAGAGGTCAATTACCTGTATGATAGCCGTAAAACATTAAGATCCATGAAAGAAGCCTTCAGTAGAGCTATCCTATCATCCAGTGAGAAGGACGTGAAGAATGGAACATTTTTGGCCCATTGAATGATCATGTTTAACTCCTGGAATCCAAACTGCATCAGTTTACTGATCGTCAGATCGTCGCTCGACGTCAATTCTACAATGGAAACAGACAAAAGAATTGACATAAATATAATATCCATTCTCATAATCTTCAAAATGCATCACTTAACTGATTGTCGTTCAACATCACTTCTACAATGGAGAAAGAGATGACATAAACATAACATCCATTCAAGTTGATCACTTAAGTGAACGTTACTCAACATCACCACTAAAAAAAAAAAAAAAAAACTAGAATGGTAAATAACATGGTTCATATGCCCATGTACATTGACACCCATATCATATGACCCAGTTAAGTATAAAAATGGCATCTCACACTAAGTCCCACATGGCATCATACCCCATGTCCCACATGGCATCCCACCCCATGTCCCACATGGCATCCCACCCCATGTCCCACATGACATCCCATCCCATCCCTTGTGGCATTTAACCATGTCCAACATGGCATCCCATCCTATGACCCACATGGCATCCCACCCTTTGTCCCACATGGATCCATCCAATGTACCAAATGACATTCCACCCCATGTCCCACATGACATCCCATCCCATACATTGTCCCAACATGGCATTCCACTATATCTCCCACATGGCATTCCATCAAACAGTATGTCCACATGGCATTCCACCATGTCCCACATGACTTTCCACCATATGTCCCACATGGCACCCCACCCTATGACCCACATGGCATCCCACCTCATGTCCCACATGGATCCCATCCTACATGTATGTCCCACATTAATCCAACCATATGTACCACATGACATCCCTCCCTATGTCCCACATGACATCCCTCCCTGTCCCACATGGCATCTCTCCCTATGTCCCCCATGGCATCCCACCGTATGTCCCGTGTCAGTGGCTTCCCATCTGATGTCCCTCATAGCATCCCACCTTATTTCCCACCATATGTTCCACATGGTATCCCTCCCAATGTCCCTATGACATCCTACTTTATGTACCACATGGCATCACATCCCATCCCCCTTGTGGATTCAACCATGTCCCACATGGCATCCCATGATCCACATGGCATCCCACCCTATGTCCCACATGGATCCATCCTATGTACCAAATGATATTCCACCCCATGACATCCCATCCCATGCATTGTCCCACATAGCATTCCACTATATCTCCCACATGGCATTCCATCAAACAGTATGTCCCACATGGCATTCCACCATGTCCCATATGACATTCCACCATATGTCTCACATGGCACCCAACCCTATGACCCACATGGCATCCCACCCTATGTCCTACATGGATCCCACCCTACATGTATGTCCGACATTAATCCAATCATATGTACTAAATGACATCCCTCCCTATGTCCCACATGGCATCTCTCCCTATGTCCCTCATGGCATCCCACTGTATGTCTCGCGTCAGTGGCTTCCCATCTGATGTCCCACATAGCATCCCACCTTGTGTCCCACATTGAATCCCACCATATGTTCCACATGGTATCCCTCCCAATGTCGCTATGACATCCTACTTTATGTACCACATGGCATCACATCCCATGTCCCCATGGCCTCCTACCCTATGTATCACATAGCCTCCTACCTATGTTACACATGGCATTCCAACCTATGTCACACTCTGTGTTACTCAGCATCCCACCGCATGTCCCACATGGCATCCCACCCCATGTTTTACGAGACATCCATCCCATGTCCCACATGACATCCATCCCATGTCCCACATGACATCCCATGTCCCATATGACATCCCATCCCATGGTATTCCACCTATGTCCCACATGGCATTTCAACATATATCCAACATGGTATTCCACCTTATTCCACATGGCATCCCACCCCATGTTCACATGGCATTTCACCCCATGTACCACATGACATCCCATAGGCTCCATAAGAAGTCTCATCCTAGCTATCACAGTCCCTGATTGAGCATACTATGTATGAAAGTTTCAGTTTATATAACTTATATGCAAATGACTTGTTGAATAAGAAAAAAGGCAGAGT
Source organism: Chiridota heheva (assembly GCA_020152595.1). NCBI lineage: Eukaryota > Metazoa > Echinodermata > Holothuroidea > Apodida > Chiridotidae > Chiridota > Chiridota heheva. Next base: position 964,573 of record JAIGNY010001174.1, on the reverse strand, counting down.
CAAAATATAATTCCCGACATAGCCCTTGGTATATATTATATCATATATCCCGCTTCCGTGTTCCACATGGCATCCCTCCCTATGTCCATATGCAGTCACATCCTGTCATGCTCCCTGACTGAGCATACTGAATACAAAAGTCTGGTCAGTTTATATACTGTAACAACTTTATGCAAATGAGCACAATAATAAAGGCAGAGTTTAATAATCATGCCTGATACAACAGTTGGTGCCCAAATTTTTGATGAATTTTAAGGATTTTAAATCTCCAGTGCTATGAAAGAGACGATTGAGGATCTCTGAAAATATTGGAAAATTATATCATTTTGCAGTTATCTTCTAAGGAAATATCAAATGTTTTGTAGACTTTTTAAGGAAACTAGTCTTCAAAAGTCTTTTAAAAACTTTTAACATTTTGTAAGGAAATTGTAACCTCCATAAGGAAATCTGAAGAAACCTAACTTTTTCTGAAGAACTCTTTTCTGAGGAATTCTCAAAAAACGTTAACATTTCTGAGGAAATCTCAGGAAAAACTGTGGATGGCTGAAATCGCCATTACATAGATTCACATTATGCTTCGCATGCTCACCAAAAAGAAGACTATGTTAACATGACATCCATTCTTAAAATACATCACTTTACTAATTAGAAGTCATTAGAAGTCACTTTTAAAAAAGATAAACCTAATGACATAAATATAGCACCCTTTCTCAAATCATTAAGGGCACTGGCCAGTGCTTACGTGTTGTATTTAAATAAAATGCCTTCATCCCCGAGAACAAATTGAAGGAGTGAGTGAGATGAGAGCATACAACTTTCCCTGGGCAGGAGTCCAACACAGGTTAACTCCCCAGTAACACTACTTATACTAGCTGTAATCATTTTGCAGTCTGAGTGAAGCAGAGGCAAGCAGGATAAAGTGCTAATTTTCCCAAGGACACAACAGTTGCTCAGTCGTTACTGGAACCCAGTACTTCTCAGTCCGAGCACAGACTCCTAATCACTGCATTCCCAAATATTAACATAACTCTTGAGGTTATTCAAGGCATACCTTCATTTCTGCCACATGCCGAAAAGTTTCTCATTAAGCCTACCCGCACCCGACACCCAAGTTAATCCTGAAAATTCAGGTATGGCAATTACCAACCCAACTTCCTGTTCAGTGTATTGTTTCCACTCCAAACATTGATTGTTTATCTATCATTCCCATGCACACCACAGTCAAGTGGCCCAAGGTTATTTGTGTGTATATGATTACAGAAAGCCAGTGCTGAGTAATCAGGGCACTTTTGTATTTGAAATCACTCATCCATGTTAAGTGTCTTAGTAGGATAAATTTGTTTGCAAACTGGTGATAAAGGTAGCTCTGTATCATATGCCAGAGGTGAAGTGTGCATTAACTGTGAATGATTGACGGACCATTTCTTCTAAGGAAAGATATTGCTTCATGCACTTCTATACAATACATGTTTTCAGAAGCATAGGGAGTGCTTGTCCTTTCTACTATGGATGACTGAGTAAATGTTTGTTTGTCACTGGCTCACGTACTAGTTGGAAAACTCTCTCAAAATGTCAAGGTGACCACTCTTCAGATACAAATTATTGGTAAACAATTTACCTTCAATCTGAAAGAAATTAACAAGTGTTTTGTGGAACTTTAGATGATTAAGGGTGTGTTTTTATCTGTGCATAAAACAACATTTAATTTTTTTTTTTTATAGTATTTGTTGACTCATGTGTGGGCTTAGTCGGACCATGTGTTTTAAAGTTTTTATTAAAACTAGGAGTAGACAGTTAAACTGCCTCCAACACTTATCTGTTCTTTGCTAAATTTTCCACAAATTTGAGTACTGGCTACCTTTATGATCTACCCAATCATAGTCCTTATCAATATGCATAAAATCATTACAAGGCATAGAAGGACCAATGGTATGAATGTGATTGCTATGGGAGAGCTGGATGGTGTTGTAAAAATATCTAGTATAACACCCACGACACACCCAGAAAAAGCTATTTTTCAGATTTATCTGTGTACATTTTGTTAGTGGAATTTATTTTGACATCCACAAGTAAATTAAATCAAATGGCAATATCGTCAAAAATTAATTCAATTATCAGCATTTATATATCAATTAAAATTCATCAATTAAAGTTAACTTTTCATGCAATGCTGAGTTCTGAGTGTATCAACTACGAAAACTTGGCAGAAAGAAACAAAGTTCTGCCCTCATTAAGTAAACAATAGTTACAGTAACAGAAAAAGTATATTTTTGTTCCGGTAAAATAAAAGGCTACATTGCTGTTATTTGCTTCCTCAAGTTCATTTTTTTTTTTTTTTAAACTCTCAGAATCACGTAGACACACAGAAAGTGACTGTTGAAGTAGAATTTGACTTTCAGGAGCTGTACAGTACTTCCAGAATATAAATTAAAAAGAAAAATGCTACCAAATTTCCATCAATGCTATGAGCGTTGTGTAACTGCTATACTGTTTGCTATGTGTACTTTCCTGAGTTTGTGTTTGTGAAGATTGCACATTGGGATTGAGTTCCTGTTAAAGTTAACTGATACATCTTTTGTATTACTTTGGACACATTTTGTTTCACTATTACCGGAGATGAGTACAAACATCAACTGTGATAAGGGAGCAGTGTGTACTGTAAATAAAACTTTTATCGGCACCTGGAAAATCATCTTTCTCGATCACTAACCAACAGAGACATTTAAAAGACATCAAGGGCACTTTGCGGGCAGGTTTGAGGGCAGGTTTGAGGGTACGTAAATTAGGGAGTAAAACAAAAACAAAAATAAGGGAAAAATAGTTCTCAAAAGTAAGTTTTTTAAAGATGCAAAAAAAGATTAGAAAAATTAAAGGAAGAATAAGAACGTAGAATGAAAAATGAGGGGAGTGTTGGTATGGATTAGATCAGGTGAAATAAGTTGCAATTGCGAAGAAAGGTGATGGTGTTGGAGGGGCTGGGGATACTTCTTTAAGAGGTCAGAAATAGAGGTGGAGGGTGGAGGAATGATCTGGAGTTGAGGTATAAAAGACAGGTTAAGATGATATGCATGGTTTTTGAGATCAAAATGTGGATGTTATCACTGCTAACAGGTACACTTATGCCAAACTAGATCTTTCGTTTGCTATAACAATTATTGAAAACAAACCTAATTACTGACACATGGCGGCATCCTTTGTTCCCAAAGTTGGGTGGATTCATGAAAAATCAATGACCAACAAAAAAAGTAGCGTAATGGGTGTGCACATCCAGGCTTGGGGACATCCTTTCAATGACCGACAAAGAGTAGCGTAATGGGTGCGCACATCCCAGGCTTGGGGACATCCATTCAATGACCAACAAAGAGTAGCGTAATGGGTGCGCACATCCCAGTTTTAGGGACATCCTTCCAATGACCGACAAAGAGAGTAGCGTAATGGATGCCCGCATCCCAGGCTTGGGGACATCCTTTCAATGACTGAAAAAGAGTAGCGTAATGGGTGCGCGCATCCCAGGCTTGGGGACATCCTTCCAATGACCGACAAAGAGAGTAGCGTAATAGGTGCGCACATCCCAGGCTTATGGACATCCTTCATAAATGATGATGGCTATGTATTGAAATTGACCTCCAAGAAGACGGGTAGTTTTGGCTTTAAAGTGTAATTTTGATGATTATGATGTGTATGAGCGGATGCAGGTGAAGAAATCCTTAAACAATAGTGAATCATTTTAGGCAGACATTTAAGCAGAACAGGCAGAACATTTTCTAGCAATTTCTATTTGCCCCTGCCCCACCCAATAAATGTGGGCTTCTACACCTATTGGGCAGAACACTGTGGAATGCAGGGGGTTGACTTTCACAAACTGAAAAGGGGGTCTCTAAAAATGTCACATTATTTCAATGTTTAAAACATATTCCTTTTCCTTTAATGACCCTCTAAACTGCTGAAGGTCGAAGCTGCGTCATGCATTTTCTAATTCTAACTGCATTTGGCGCAAGTTGTATTTTTTTATGGTCACTTTATGGAAATTTGATTACAGTTCGAGGCAGAAGTGAATAGGCACATCTCCTTACACCCATAACCCCACCTCTTCCAAAATATGAATACATACTAATATTGATAAATAATATAATGACAAAAATCCCAGTTGTTTGCCATGTCATATCCTTATCTATATACAATTTAATTATTTCCTTGTTATGTTGGTTGGTATAAATCAAAAAGTTCTAATCAGATGTTATTCCAAGAACTCAGCATTGACCTATTCTTTAAGAAAGGTATAACATGCTCTTAAATATATCTTATACTGAAAGAAGGAAATACACAAAACACACAATAGGTGATTTAGCAATTTGTAAGCTGCCGGGTCATGAACAAGTGCTTCTTTTCAACCCACCAATTACACTATACACAAATTTTATAAGGAACTACTAACAGACTAATGCCAATTCTCTTATATGGGAGATTATTTTTTATATTTCCTGATGCAGAGTTGCAACCAGCATGCAGAAAGTGAGGGGTCCGTCGTAACCAGCATGCAAAAAGTGAGGGGTCCGTTTTATAGTTTCTCAAACAATTTTGAAGCTAAACCACCTGATTATTTCAGTCATAATATCACATGTTGATATCATTTTTTCATTTCCCCCTTGTTTTGATTGCTTTTCAGCCATCAAGCATTTGAAATCAAATTGTGGAGGGCGGGGGCATCGTACAACCGTCGACCCCCTGGCCACACCCATATCCCTTTTGTTCATTGGTACATACCCTTCTGATCCCTTTCTGACTCAAGCTAGGACTTTGTACTTTAAGAAAACTCCTGGCAAGGACTCCCTAAATAGGCCTAGCATTAATGAAAACAAGTGTGACCCTTACTAATCTTATCTTATTGTAATTTATTTCAAAATAATGTGGGCCCTGCATACAGGCCTTATTTTCTCGAAGATAAAAGATGAATGGAACAAAAAATTCCACCAGTTCCAGGACCCTTCCTAAATCTATAAATTGGACCAGGGGTTTTAATAGGGATGAAAATTTGTGTACCACTAGCCGGTTGGTTCCTCGTTTATTTTTTACAGTCTAAATTTTGAGCCCATTGGTTTCAGTGATTGTAAAAATGGGAATAAACTTTGAAAGCCGAGGTACAGTAGGTATTGTATAGGCCTACCCAATAAAACTTCAAAGGAAAAGATCTTGTCTGTATACCAGCAGGTTTGTATGTTATAAGAATTATTGAGAGGGCTCTGATTAAGCAGCAATTGATCGGAGGGTCCAGAAATTGTTGTCAGAAATTTTGGAAAGAAATATATTAAAAACTAGAATAGTAAATATACCGTCATGGTTCGCATGCCCATGCAAATTGACACCAACATCATATGACTAGGCCAATTATAAAATTGGCATCTCACACCAAGTCCCACATGGCATCCCATATCACACATGGCATCCCATCCCATGTCCCACATAACATCCCATCCCATCCCTTGTCCCACATGGCATTCCACCATATATCTCCCACATGGCACAACACCCCATGTACAATATGACATCCCATCCCATCCCTTGTCCCACATGGCATTCCACCATATGTCCCAAATGGCATCCCATCCTTTGACCCACATAGCATCCCACTTCTATGTCCCACATGGATCCCATCCCATGTATCACATTACATCCCACCCCATGTCCCACATGACATCCCATCCTATGCCTTGTCCCACATGGCAATCCACCATATCTCCCACATGGCATTCCACCATACAGTATGTCTCACATAATATTTCACCATAAGTCCCACATGGCATTCCACCATATGTCCCACATGGCATCCGGCCCTATGACCCACATGGCATCCCACCCTATGTCCTACATGGATCCCATCCCATGTGCCAAATTACATCCCACCCCATGTCCCACATGGCATCCCATCCCATGCCTTGTCCCACATGGCATTCCACCAAACAGTATGTCTCACATAGCATTCCACCATATGTCCCACATGGCATTCCACCATGTCCCACATGGCATCCCACCCTATGACCCACATGGCATCCCACCATATGTCCCACACGGATCCTTTTCTACATGTATGTCCCACATTAATCCAACCGTATATACTACATGACATCCCTCCGTATGTCCCACATGGCATCCCTCCGAGTCCCACATGGCATCTCTCTCTATGTCCCCCATGGCATCCCACCATATGTCCCGCATCAGTGGCTTCCTACCTGATGTCCCACATTGGATCCCACCATATGTTCCACATGGTTTCCCTCGCAATGTCCAAATGACATCCTACTTTATGTAACACATGGCATCACATCCCATATCCCCATGACCTCCTACCCCATGTCCCACATAGCCTCCTACCCTATGTCACACATGGCATCCCAACCTATGTCACACTCTGTGTTACTCCTGGCATCCCACTCCATGTCCCACATGGCATCCCACCCCATGTCCCACATGACATACCATACCATCCCATGTCCCACATGACATCCCATCCCATGGCATTCCACCCCATGTCCTGCATAGCATTCCACCGTATATCCTACATTGCATTCCACCCTGTTCCACATGGTATCCCACGATTCCCACCCCATGTCCCACATGGCATCCCACCCCATGACATCCCATAGGCTCCATAAGAAGTTTCATTCTAGCTATCACAGTCCCTGATTGAGCATACTATGTATGAAAGTGTCAGTTTATATAATAACTTATATGCATATGACTTGTTGAATAAGAAAAAAAGGCAGAGTCAAATAATTATGCCTGACATAGCCCTTGGTGTATATCACATAGTATATATTATATCATATATCCCGCATCCATGTTTCACATGGCATCCCTCTCTATGCCCATATGCATTTACAACCTGTCACACTCCCAACCTAAGCACACTAAATGTAAAAAAAGTCTGGTCAGTTCATATACTGTAGCAATTTTATGCAAATGAGCACAATAATAAAGGCGGAGTTTAATAATCATGCCTGATACAAATGTTGGTGCCCAAATATTTCAAAGAATTTTAAGGATCTTTAATCTCAAGTGCTAAAAGAGAGAGATGCTTGAGGATCTCTAAAAAATATTGGAAAATTATATCATTTTACAGTTATCTTTTAAGGAAATATCAAATGTTTTATAGACTTTTTAAGGAAACTAGGCTTCAATCCTGTCTAAAGTGTCTCTGAAAAACTTTAACATTTTGTAAGAAAATTCTAACCTTCCATGAGGACATTTGAAAAAACTTTAACTTTTTCTAAGGAACTCTGAAGAGACTTTAACATTTTCTGAGGAATTCTCTAAAAACTTTAACATTTCTGAGAAAATCTCAGGAAAAAAACTGTGGACAGCCGGACGGACCAAATTGCCATTACATAGCTTTGCATTATGCTTCGCATGCGAACCAAAAAATAGGCCACGCAAAAACCTCCCAGAATTCATACAATTTTAACAGGGAGGTGTATTCTAAAAATAAAAATAGCAAGTCTGTATTTCTTGTATAGGATAATTGTGATGAATAACAGTAAAAACTTCCAAAAGAAATTTTTGGAAGTTCTTCTGAACATTGGGCCCCTGACTGATCTCCAAAAAATTTGGACCTTTTTTAGCAATGGGGACTAAGTGCCCATGGCCCATCTCCAAAACACCATAGTAAATCAGCCCGACTTGAAGCGATTCGAAAATGTTCCAAACAGGGAGTTGTCAACTCCCTGGTCTTAATAAGTCTCAAATATACACAAACCAATTTGCAAGAAAAGTGATCTCAAAAATATGGCAATCACTCAATGCACATAATTTCACATGCAAAATAACATGGCTGAAATGTAGTGAAAAAGCATACAGACACACATTCACCACTGCCGTGTTGTTTACAGGATTGCACAAAAAAATAACCAAAATTGGTAATTTTCGAGAGCATTTTCTATTCAATGGCACAGATTTTCAACCTCATAAAATCCATCGTCATTATATAGATAACTTGCCAACAGAAAATTTGATCAAGGTCTTGTTTTTTTAATGAGTAAAAAATATAAACATAAACAACCAATATACCCTACAAACCTGTCAATCAAAAAAGGGCCCGGATGAAACAAGAAGCGGTAATTTATGCATTGCTCGTCGGCTATGCACATCATTTAAAACGTACATTGATGAGGCTCATGGGACCAATGGCATGCTGGCCCGGCAATCAAGCAATCTGTGATCGGTGGGCCGGAGGTGAAAGGAGGCCGGTAGACCGACCCACTTTGGCAAATTCTGTATTAGTTGTTGTTGTAATGTAATAAATCAAACAGAATTGATGTGAGGCATCGTGAATGGAAGCCTATTTCAACTTAGCTTCTGGAAGCTGGTCTGTCCCCTGGAACGGTAGATTCATTTTTAAAGCAAAATGGTGTCCGTGGTGGGACAGTCATGTCAAGTGATTGTGTGGACCAGTTAAAGTTGTGCGGGGTTTATTTCTAGGTATTTTTTCCTGAGGGTAGGGTTTATGAGCGTGCGTAAAACCTCCATGTACAGTATGTTTGCTTGTATTAACTGATTTTGAATAAGTTGTTGATTTCTCATTTCTCAAATTCTATTTAGAGTTTAGGCCATGTCTGAGATTTGCTAGCATATATTGTATGCATCCTTATCTTGTCATCTTCATATGATTTTGAAATGATTCCTATTGATCCAATGATAATATTTCCAAGTGAATATCTAAGATTAACAAATGCTACGGCGTAAGCCTACTTTAGGCGACGAAGTTTACTAAAAATATACGACTTTTAATAGGTGCCACACTTACTTTGAGTGACAATTTGGTATTGCACAAAGTTTTTTCTACCATATTTAAGGCAATTTTTAGTTTCGCAAATAGGCTTATTTTGTTTTCAGTGGTAAAAAACCTTAATTCCCAAATTTTGGTTATAGGTCAGGTTCAGGGTAGGGTAAGAAAATTAGTGTGCAAGTTAATGGGAATTTTCCCGAAGAAGCAATTCGTAACACTGTAATTTGATTGCTTGTATGTGCAGCATACTACAGTACAAGACTACAAAGTCACATAAGTGTCAGCGAAGAGGGATTTGCTCTCTCATGTGGTTTCCATTGTAACTTTTTCACTTGCCTTCTTGTGTGTAAGATGTTAAGGCATAGATATTTTGTCTATTAATGCTAGTGTGTATATTCAATTCAATTGATATTCATACATGTCTACGTAACAGTGTATAAATCGTACTGGTCCCCCTCCCCCTCCCCTCCTTCCTCTCTCTCATTAAATCCATCTTTTTTTTAATTAATATTTTTTTTATTGCAATTGTGGAAATGTTTTTCTGACTGCGGGACTGACCTCCATTTTGCCCCACATAACAGATAACCCAATCAATACAATTTAAGTTAATGTTTTTGTATTTGGTGAAGAACTACAGATCAAATATCTTTTATTTCAAATATGCAGTATGCTGTTATGTCTCTTTTCTCACAAAATAAGAAATATAAGTTATAAGGTGCCCCTCAACATGGACCCAAAAGAAAAAAACGACTCCGGAGAAACTTTCCTCTATGTTCAGACCTTTGGTTAGAGCTAGAAAATCTCGCCAAAAGCTTATTATCTGATTTTTATAGCTTACAGACTAATTTGATTTTTTTCGTCGGATGAAACCATGTATGTCCTCATTTAGCACTATTATCATCACGGAAAAACTGGAACATTTAAGCCATTTGGGGGCATCAAAAACATGGAATCTTCAGTTTGTGGGGTCTTTGCCACCTGGACTCCTACCAGGGCTTCGCCCCTGGACATCACCAGGGCCCTAAGGTGGGCCACTGGACTCCACGCCGTTCCGCACATGCTTTGTGTGCGATGGCGGCAAATATATTGCATTGAACACATAATGATCATCATTGTTCAAATATGATCCCCCTCCCTCACCACCTCTCATTTTGTCTGGATCGTCCCTTGCCTGATCCATTGATTCCTCAATCAGCTAACCCCAAATTCATAAAGCTTCCCATTTGCAGAAAGGAGCGAGCCACTTTAAAATTTGACAGCTCAAACAGCGACAAAAAGCTGCTGTCCTTAGAACTCCATTAGCAAAGTAAGCAGTACCGTTATGTATGTGCGTATGGGTGTGTGTATATGAGTATGGGTGTGTGTATGTACATATGGGTGTGTGTATGTGCGTATGGGTATGTGTGTGTGCATATGGGTGTGTGTATGTGCGTATGGGTGTGTGTATGAGCGTATGGGTGTGTGTATGTGCGTATGGGTATGTGTGTGTATTTCCAGACATATAGCACCTTTTTCCACAAAGTACATAACAAAGCACTCGAGGAAGTTGCAAAAAAACAAAAATCGGAAATGCAAATAACTTCAATTTCAAAGAAACAAGTAAGATTTTAAATATTTTTTTTTAATTACATTAAATTGTCCTGCAGAGGTAGCCCAATGCACATCCAAAGGGAAGGAACTCCAAACTATTGGAGCCACAGATTTGAAAAGGCTCCAGAGCCTCTAGATCTCCTCTAACGAACCACTCGTGGAAATAATAGTCACTCCTTCCACATAGTGACGAATGTAAAAATGCAGTGACAAATGTCATTTTCAAAAGTTATTCTGCATAGTGACGAATGTGAGGAAATATTTGAAGTGCAAAACATTTTATTCAAAAAAACATATCGTGTAAATTTATATATCATTGAGAAGAGGAAGTAATAATCTTTTATAATAGTATTAAACGAGAATTTATTATAAAAAATTTGTTGTCAAAATTTAATATAATTAAGGTTCAAAGACATTTTGTCACTATGTGGAATTGAATTTCATCCAATTCTCGAAACTGTATATTTTACATTTGTCACTTGTGCGGAAAAAGGGACAAACTCTTGGTGGCCCTGGGACCAGGGAGTTAGCTGCCCTGGGACCAGGGAGTTAGCTGCCCTGGGACCAGGGAGTTAGCTGCCCTGGGACCAGGGAGTTAGCTGCCCTGGGACCAGGGAGTTAGCTGCCCTGGGACCAGGGAGTTAGCTGCCCTGGGACCAGGGAGTTAGCTGCCCTGGGACCAGGGAGTTAGCTGCCCTGGGACCAGGGAGTTAGCTGCCCTGGGACCAGGGAGCTAGCTGCCCTGGGACCAGGGAGCTAGCTGCCCTGGGACCAGGGAGATTGCTGCCCTGGGACCAGGGAGCTAGCTGTACTGGGACCAGGGAGCTGGCTGCCCTGGGACCAGGGAGCTGGCTGCCCTGGGACCAGGGAGCTGGCTGCCCTGGGACCAGGGAGCTGGCTGCCCTGGGACCAGGAGCTGGGACCAGGGGCTGCTGCCCTGGGACCAGGGAGCTGGCTGCCCTGGGACCAGGGAGCTGGCTGCCCTGGGACCAGGGGGCTGGCTGCCCTGGGACCAGGGAGCTAGCTGCCCTGGGACCAGGGCTGGCTGCCCTGGGACCAGGGAGCTGCCCTGGGACCAGGGAGCTAGCTGCCCTGGGACCAGGGAGCTAGCTGCCCTGGGACCAGGGAGCTAGCTGCCCTGGGACCAGGGAGCTAGCTGCCCTGGGACCAGGGAGCTACATGTAGCTGCCCTGGGACCAGGGAGCTAGCTTCCCACCACTTTCAGGCAGCAATTAAATAATAGAAGTACAAATGGTTAAAATGCTGTGTTTTATTTGGAGAATAGACAGTGCACCATCCTGAACCCCTCACCCCACAAGTCCCCTCCCCACCCATTTCATGGAGAATCCCAGGCTTAGTATTGGGCTAAACAGACCAACAAACTCTTTCCTATAACAGAGGCATAAAAAATGAGGGTAGGGGTAAAACTGCCCCTAAGAGATTTTGCTCTTCTTGGTCACATACTTTATTCCTAATTAAGAGGAAAATTTGAAGGGAAATTTCGTCAAATTTGGCAGCATTTTCTGAAAATAAAATAAAATTCCCCAAAATTGTGGAAAATTCTCCAAAAATTGATAAAAATTTCCAAAAAAATTGATGGATATTTTCCAATTTTCAGTAACATTTAATGAAAATGTAATTACCACTGCAATTTTTCTTCCTGTAACTAGCAAATTTCAACAGATGGACGTAACAAGGTAGATGAACCCACAACACATAGCACTTTGACATCGCCAGGCTCACACTCTGGACCTCATCTTCACTCCCGAGAGGTGACCCTTATGCCCTTGCCCTCACCTCTACATAAAATTACCTTCAGAAAAGGGGATTTCATCTGGTTTTGCATCTAGCAGCTTTTGCAGTACTTCCTTCCAGTCCATCTCCTCAAACTTAGACGCTTCATCAGATTTGTCTTCAACAGATGGACATGACGAGGAAGATGGACCCACAACACATAGCACTTCGACATCGTCAGGCTCATCCCCCTGAACCTCATCAGGCTCATGCCCTGGACCTTGTCAGGCTCATCCCCCTGGACCTCGTCAGGCTCATCCCCCTGAACAACGTCAGGTTTTACCCCCTGGACCTTATCTTCTCGACTTATTTTCTGCATCTTTGGACGACCGCCCGGCATTCTGTCTTCCCTAACGGCTGAAATGAATGAGACAAATTGCTTGTAATCAATCGGTGGAAAAGGAGTTGGAACAAGACATTAAATCAGTGGACTATGTTTCTAACTAGCTTTAAGACAATTGGTGAGTGGACAAAATTGTCATACAATGTGAGAATGTATAATCGAAGCCCGAGAAAAATCCTTACATCCCCACCTGTTGGACTGAAAATTGTACTCTCATGTACTTGAAGAGCATTTAGGTACATCATTCCATGTTTTCTTAAACAGATAATGTTAGAAAACATTTCTTTTCAAATTTGCTGACTCTACCACTCCGCCTACCAACAACCCTACCATAACCCACTTAGCAAAGAAACAAATCCGAAGCACTTTGGGGTCATTTCCTAAGGCATCAAGTTTAAAAAAGCATAAGATATATTTTTCTTCAATTTATTCACATTTTGATTTTGCTTGCTTTATTCTCCAAACTTGTCGGCTTTTGATTGCTTTGTCTTCACTACCACAAATTTACAAGGAAGCAAACCTGGAAAAAAGCCACGGTTCTAGCAATCATTTTTTTTTTTCTAACAGAGTGAAAAATAATGTTTCTAACATCTGTTTTATTGTTGGAATTAGAGAATGAGTTCAGGAGTCAATTCAGAAGGCTTCAAAATAAACAAAATGGTGCAGAAATCATTCAATACTGTGATTCCGTTAAGGAGATATAATGTGATTCCGTTAAAGAGATATTCAAGTTTAAGTTTGGTATCATTTTGACTGAAATCAGACTAGTTGTGATGTCATAGCTTCAGATTCCTCAAAAATCTTTATGTATTCTATCATATTTTGTCCTGCAATATTGTGGCTCAAAAAACCAATGGGTAATGCCAAAAAGTAGTAAACCAGAATTTGGTAAATAAAATTTTAATTTACCACCTGAAGAATGTTTGAGGAAAAAGAATTCAAATAGTAAAAAGTAAAATTAATTTTCTTGAAAATACAATAAAATTATTAAAAATGTAAGGCTGAAGAAGTCAACCTTTTATACTAGATTATACACCAGTCATTTCTATACAGATAAGACAAAGCTTTCAACTTTAATAACTCCTTAACAGAAAAAGATTTTTGAATGCCTCCTTCACCGTGTCAGTGCCATTGATCACTCCCAACTTTCACAAGATTTGTCATCCAATCTTATTCAAATTTCTTTGCAAGAAACAAATGTTGATGACTTTGTAGCTGATTTTGGCACTGCCATTACATCAGCCCTTGATCTGCATGCTCCTGTTATTGAGCGCAAAAGAGTGTCCGTTCGCGCCTAAATGGTACAACAAATCAGTTGATGATGCCAGGAGAGAACGGCGGCGCTGTGAGCGCAAGTGGCGCAAAGTAGATCTCTCTCTGACCTATCAGCGTATAATGATTCAAAGCAACATGTAAGAACTGTTCTTTTCTCTGCAAAGAAAGAATTCTACATGGAGAAGTTACAGTCTTCCACCCCAAGGGACATGTTTGCCACTGTCAACACACTTCTCAACAATAATTCAAGAATTCTTCCACAGAGTGAATGTCCAATTACACTTGCAAATGACTTTAGTAATTTTTTCCAGAATAAAGTCAAGGACATCAGGCACAAGATTAATGACCTACATGTTGACTCACCATCTATTCTGATAGACAGTAGGTTTCCTTTCAATTGTTCACTTCTTTCTGATTTCCAGCCTGTCACTGAAGATGAACTTATGAATATAATCGCGAAGTCACCTTCCAAGACATGTGCTCTTGATATGATTCCAACATGGCTGTTGAAACAACATGTGAAAACTATCCTCCCGAAACTTACAGAAGTTGTGAATGCTTCCTTGGAACATGGTATTTTCCCGAAAGCCTATGGACATGCAATTGTGGCTCCCATCATCAAAAAACAATCTTTGAACAAAAATGAACTCAAAAACTACCGCCCAGTCTCAAACATTGCTACAGTTTCAAAATATATTGAAAAAGTTGTAACCAGTAGACTCACTGAACACATCAACAAACACAAACTTTTGAGCCACTACAATCGGCCTGCAGACTTCACACAGTACTGAGTCTGCCCTACTACATGTGCAAGATTATGTTCTTCAAGCGCTCGACCAGCAGAAAGCTATTTTATTTCTTATGTTGGATCTGTCTGCGCGTTTGATACGCTAGACCACCAAATCATGCTTCGTCGTTTTGAGCATAGCTTTGGCATTTCTGGCAACGCTTTGGATTGGCTATCATCATATTTTAATTGTCGGACTAACCATGTCCATGTTCCTGGAGCTGACTCAACACTGTAAATCTTGAATATGGGACCCCACAAGGCTCTGTTTTAGGACCTTTGTCATTAACACTTTATACTATCCCAATAGGTGACATATTGCGGAAGCACAAGATCGAGTATCACATATATGCTGATGATATACAGATTTTCTTAGCCTTTAACCCTAAAGTTCCACTCGATGCTGAATGTGCTTTATTCAAACTGACCTCCTGTGTGCAAGATATCCAACAGTGGATGATTTCAAACAAACTTAAACTTAATGAGGACAAAACAGAGTGTATCATATTCTCTTCATCAAATGCTAGTAAAGCCCTTGAGAACCTCAAGTTTGTTTTTGGCAATACTTGCATCTCACCAGTCACTTCAGTTAAAAATCTGGGAGTTGCTTTCGATAATAGAATGTCAATGGACAACCATGTGACACAACTTAGTAAAACAATTAATTATCACATTAGAAACATTGGCAAGATTCGTCGGTACATTGGCGTTGAAACCTGTCATTATGTTGTTCGATCACTCATCCTATCACGTTTGGACTACTGTAATTCCCTTTTGAATGGTATTACCATGAAAAATGTAAATCGCCTACAGAAACTCCAAAATAAAGCTGCTAAGCTTATCTTCAGGAAACGTCGTCGTGATCATGCCTCACCCTTGCTCAACAAATTGCATTGGCTTCCTGTGTCTGCGAATTTTATACAAAACATGTGTTATTGTCTACAAATCCCTGATACATCAATCACCTGAATACATATCCAACAGTCTGAAACTTTATACACCAGCACGATCCCTTCGCTCCTCTTCTGAAAACTTCCTGACTGAACCCAGAACTAACACCAAAGCTGGTTCTAGGGCTTTTTCAGCTGCAGCACCCCATGTTTGGAACTCTTTGCCTTCACACATTCGCCATGCCAATTCACTTGGACAGTTCAAAACACGTCTTAAGACTTTTCTTTTTTAATCATGTATTACTTACTGAACTTTGGGGCAGCATTCTGGGCGCTTTGTATCCTATGGAAAAGGCGCCTACTACAAATGAACATGGATGGATGGATGGTGTCATTTACAGTCGTCTTTCATATACAAGTCTGCTTGACCACTGAACTAATCCTTTAAGCTACAGTGCATACAATATTAAGTGGTCAAAAGTTAAAGGAAAATTCCCATTAATTTGTATTTCTATATATACAGTATATAATAGAGGATTATAAAAGAAACAAGTTGGTATAAAAATCATGCTGATTTTTTTTCCATTTAAGAATTATTGCATTTGAAAGACTGCACAAGTTTGTTGAAGTGACATCACAGTGCAATGTGATGCCATATTTTCAAATACAAGACAATCATGATTTATTTCTTTTAAAATAAATTGCCTCCTAAATTACTGAAAGCATTTTTACTTCCGCCAACAAAGATGGACAGAGGTTATGTTTTCACTCGTGTTTGACTGTCTGTTTGTCATCAAGATATCTCAAGAACTGATGATTCAATTCTGATTAAAATTGGTGTGTGATTTTGTTACTGCCTATTAATAGCTTCTATTTTCAAAATGGATTTCTATTTTCAAAATGGACTGGAATAAAGCCTTCACATTTACCATTTTACTCTTTTTGGGTGCTTAAAGATCTGTACCAGAATAGGAAACAATTTCTTTGTTAGCTATTCTGGTACAGAGTTTATTAGGTACCAAAAAGAGTATAATGGTAAATGAGAAGGCTTTATTCCAGTCTATTTTGAAAATAGAAATCCATTTTGAAAATAGAAGCTGTTCTGCTCTAAAAATTTGGGACATATTGGAACAGGAGAAGGGTGCAAATGGAGAGGTGGGGACATTTTAAGGTGAGTTTGTCTTTTATCAGTCATCAAGATATCTCAAGAACTGATGATTGGATTTGGATTAAATTAAAAAAGCTTAAGGACAACGTGATTAAAATTTGAGACATATTGGAACTGGGGAAGGGTGAAAATGGACAGGTGGGGACATGTTTTTGCCTCTATTTGTCTGTTTATTTGTCATCAAGATATCTCAAGAGCTGATGATTGAATGAAGATTAAATTGCTGTGTGGTTTTGTTACTGCTTAAGAAGTGATTCAACTTTGAGGGAAGAGTGCAAATAGGGGATGGGGGCATCTTGTCTGTCATCAAGATATCTCAAGAACTAATGACTGGATTTAGATCAAATTTGGTATGTGGTTTTTTCCTGCTTAAGGAAGAAGTTATTTTAATTTAGGATGTATTGGTATAGGGGAAGGGCAAAAATGGAGGGGTGGGGATATTTAGGGCAAAATTTATCGACACTTAGTTTAAACATTTCCAATGGATTGTGTTGAACAATGCCATGAAAGAACAGCCATACAATGAATTTTCTGCACTCAAACAAAATCAAGTGAAGTAGTCTCTGGTATGAATTAATCAAAACAATTGGTTTCTGCCATGAATGAAAATGATGGAATGTAAATCTACCCTGTAAACAGCTCAAACAATGAATGCTTAGCCTGAATTAAACTGAAGACATGATCACAAGTGATGATCCTCAAGTGTTTAGAATGTACAGTGTAAATGACAATAAGGATCAAGAAAAGAGTTGTTTGGGGTTATAACTCGGTGGGTCCAGTGTTTTTAAGGTAGATTGTATTCTGGTGGGGAATGGGTGGAAGTATGTGCTCTGCAGAGTGCTATAATTCTACTTTATTTATTTATTAATAAGGGTATAACATACACCTTACAAAAAACATACTTTGCCATCTGCTCATAAACCCTACAAACATATTTGTTTTCCAGAAATACATAAGAATTGTCTGGATCTGCCCTCAGGACATCACATTTTACACTGCGAGGTCAATTTTCAAAACACTCGTGCAATCTTTAAAATACTATAACTCATAAACGAAAAGATATTAACATGATTTTCACACCCGTGTCTTTAATATTTGTCATAGGCAGCCATCGCTGCCAAAATTAATTGAAAAACAAAATCAAATTTGAAAATGATATAATTATCAGCTTTGGAAATGAAAACAAAATTAATAGAACACGAAAAGCAACTTTGGAAACGAAAGCAAAATCAATAGAACAACACAATGAATTTTGAAAACTGTAAAAATGTGAGCGATAAAGAAAAATATAATACAAAATTAAAACTAGGAATCGATAAAAAATTAAACATGAAAACTTTTTGTGTACTGACGTCATCATCCGTGAATAAAGTAAACCATTCCCATGTAGTAAAAATGATGGAGCGCTATGAACGTCTAGTTTTTTATTAGAGGGAGGGGAATGGTGTGTGGGGGAGTGGATGTACTGTAGTCGTGGGAGAAAAAGTACTAGTGGGGAGGGGAGGGAGTAGTGGAATGATGAAATCCAACATTTCTATTTTCTATGATTCATTTGATATTTCAAATAATCTTATTCATGGCTATGACAATATTGGAAGGGGGGGCGGCTACGGCATTTTAGGGGCTAAGCCCTTGATATTCCCCCTCTTTTTGACACACCACTGTAGCGCGCACACCTCATGAGTACTTGCAAGTCTGACAGCACTCCAGTTTGTTGTCGTTCAACTATAATTGTATATGGGTGAACTACATGTATAATGTACTGCAAAAGCTTCTGGGGTTCCAGTGATTTATGTAGTTTTGAATTCATGTATTAAATCTTATACTTGCTAATTTGCTGTCCTCTAATTATTAAACAATCATGCATGAAACAATATTGGAATAACACCCCAAGGAAATTTAACCAAAGGCAGATCTGGGAGCACAGGGGGCACGTGTGTATGTATGTATGTATGTATGCGTAGCCAGAGGGAAGGCGAGGGGGGCCATCACCCCACTATTTTAATCCGTCAGTTCAGATTTTATTCCGTCTGTTCAGATTGGTGCTGTCAGTTCAGATTGGTACAATCGGTTCAGATTGGTACTATCGGTACACTTGCACCATCAACTTCATTAATATGCGAGTGGTGCAGTAGTGTTGGTTGAGACTAGTGCCAAGTGTCCAGTAATCATGTAATAAAATTTTATTTAAAAAGTAATTAATCACAACTTTCTCAGAAAAGGGGGATTCTTCGTTATGATATATTAAACATTTGTACAATTTTGTATTTTCTAAGACAGAGAGAGAGAGGGAGATGGGGAAGGTGGGTGTCGGGGGAGGGGGCCCACGATACAGAACAGAGTCATTTTAAAAGTTTGAAAACATTTACACAAGTTTGTAGTAAGTTATTGAAAACCTTCCATTTAGGCTACCCATATTTTTTAAACAGTGACGATCAACCTATAACCATATACACATGTAAACAATAAAACATGACTGTATATATCCACATTATGCGCTTTGACATACTTTTTTTCCCTTGAAATGTTAATTCTGCGGGAGCTTCCGGAGGCTTCGTCCCATGGACCGCTACCTGGGCTTCATGCTGATAAATAGAGCACTTTGTGCTCAAAGTGACACCTTTGTCACCTCGACTGCACCACTACATATCTTGTCAGTTCAATCCCCCTTCCCCCTCCCTCCAATATGAAAATCCTGGCTACCACCTCCACTTTTCTCAAAAGTTTGAAAAGTGCCCGTTTTCAGAAACGAAACGTGCCCTCTTCACGAGGGAAAAATGCCCTTTTCCAGAAGGAAATCTGTCTCCTTTGAAAGAGGACAAGTGTCTTTTTTAGAGAGAAGGAACATATGCCCTTTCAAACACTGAAAGGCTATAAATGACAGAAAGTAACACAAATATCGCCCTACAACGACTAAAATTGTGAAATTTCGCATGCATACACTTCTCAATTTTCCCTAAGACAAAGTTGGGGCCCAACAGCCCTACGTGTACATATTGGACTTTCCATACTTACAAAGCCTTTGCCTTTGCCTACCTTTACTTCCCAATTATACTGTTATAATTTGTCAAACCTCTTTAAAATAGGGCCTTTCTACATGTGCAAGCCACCAACTGCCCAAATTCGATAAGATGGGGCATCTTTGAAATGGGCCATGCAGGGAAACACTTACTATTTGGACTCGGTCCATGATTGTCATGACATAAACTTGCAAACTCTACCCCACTTTCTTTGTTATTAGTTTAAAAGGTGCCCCTCAGATGAAAAATAATTGATGTTTTTGTTCACAGATTGAAGAAAGTAACACAAACATCAGGCAAAATACCCCATATTTCACTCGTAGAGCGCCTTTAATTTGGTTTCTGGGAAAAATAAAAAGCCTGGCAATGGGGACCCTTGCCACTGACTCGCTGAAGACTGGGTGTGAATTTAAGCCATCTGGTCTTATTTATACTGATTTACCAAGATACATTGATTCTCACCAAAAAAATGATGGCCTTCTGATTAAATTCTAAGGACCCCCCCCCCCTCCCCTTATTTGCTTTTAATTTATATTATTTTTAGTAAAAACTTGTTCCATTTTATCAAATTCCGTAATTTTAGGACCAATAAAAGTTTAGAATTATGATTCTCCAGTGGAGGTAGAGGGGGAGGAGAGGGAAGTGGGGGGGATGGGGGAGGGGGGGTGGTTGAGCCTATAAAGCTATACTACTGTGCTACATGCTTTGAAAATACGACAGTTGGAAACTGCTCTTCAGATCATGTGCCCATCCCCCCCCCCCCACCTCCACTTTTAAACATCTTCTGCCACCTCTGAATTTAACTGACATGTGCCACAGTTTGATAGCAGCATAATATGGCCCGAATGGCCAAATTTCCCTACACTGCTGCATTTTGAACAGCGTAATGGGTCCAAAATGGATCACAATTAATGAGTTAAAATGGGTCTAAAAGGAAGAGAAAAGGGATCCAAAATGGTTTACAATGAGTCCAGATGGAAAAACCATTCAAAATTTATTTAAAAGGAGCAAAATGATTCCAATTGATCAAAATGAGTCAAATCGCAGGTATAGCACACCCATATGGGGCTCATTATGGCCCATATGGTGTCCCATATGGATTCCATGTGGGTGTCCCATATGGACTCCATGTGGGTGTCCCGTATGGACTCCGTAGGATTCGACACCCAAGATTTGTATTGGATCCCATATGGGTCAACCCAGATAACCCGAATGGATAAAGAGCTGTGGCCCATCTGGGCATTTAAATTCTGGGTAAAGTATAGGCATATTATGCCCCATCCATATAGGCATAGGCATACATGGGACTCAACTAGGGTATTTGCGATCTGGATGGGTGTATATCCATTGTGGTTAGTTGTTTCATATATATGAAACAACTGACCTCAATGGATTGAACTTGAACAAATAACTCCTGAGATACACATTCACAAATATAAATCATTGTCAGCGGATCTGAGAAGTTACTTAATCGAAGTCATATCCATATATTGTAATTCTTTTCATTTTGTATTATACATACTTCAGTAGTTCAGAATTTGTTCATTTTAACCTCAAAATGCAACACATTTACTTCATTTGGTTATTAAACCACCAAAATTTTTAATCACTGCACTGATGATCTGATCACCAACAACCAAATTGAAAGAGAACGTTGGAGCAAAAAGCATGTGGATAAATCAAGTTAGATGTACATGTAGCTTCTTTCAAAAACCTACCAATCATCGAAACTCCACTTAAGAGTTTTCTCCTCCCATCTGCCCATCACGTTCAGTTTCACAGCATGGAAGCCAAATATGGGATATACCATGTGAGGCTGATATGGGCATAATTTTACAGAGACAGCAGAAGAGGGCGATATGGCGGGAGCTGGAAGGGTCGGTTATGTCCTTCCCCGGTTTGGGGACGGAGGTCATAATAGCTGTTCTCCAAATAGGGGGAAAGGAGTGTGAGGACCAAATGTGATTGAGAATGGTGAGTAGGGTAGTGGTGGCCTTGTTGGGGAGGTGTTTCAGGAACTGGTAGGGGATGTTATCTGGGCTGTTGGAGGTGCAGCCAGCATCGTTAATGGCTAGCTTTAATTCAAATAGGGTGAGAGGGGTGTTGTAGTTCTCAGAGGGAAAGGTACAGTAATACTCTGGGTTTTGTCGCAAGCTTTTTTGGCTTTGAAAGCATTGGGGTAGTTGGCCGCGGAGACGAGATGTTGCTGATAGAGGTGGCGAGGCGATCAGCGATATCCTCTTTCCCGATGAGAAGATTAACATTCCAGGAGAGATGGGAGACTTGCCCATCCTGCTTTGGAAGCTGTTAACCATACTCCAAATCTTCTTAGTGGGAGTGTTGGTGGTAAGAAAGAGATGAAGTCAGAGGTCAGCAGTGACCTTCCAGCTAAAATCAAAGAGGAGTTTGGGGGAACAGATAGACAGTTCAATACAGGTGAGGAAGTCTGTGGCAGGGTGAAGGTAGGTCAGGGAGTTAGTGTTGAGCAAGGGGAGGCTCTGCTGATAGAGTTTTTGCGACAAGCTTGCCTCTGGGGGTGGTGGTATTGGAGCCCCACAAAGGCTTATGGGCATTGAAGTTACCAAGAAGGATGAAAGGGTAGGGGAGCTGAGAGATGAAGTTCTTAAGGCTGGTTGGCTGAACGTTGGCATTAAGGGAAAATAGATATTGCAAAGAGTGAAGGTTTTGTGGAAGCAGATACAGATATTGATGGCCTGAAAGTCAGTGTTCACATGAACAGGGCCATGTGGGATATTGTATCTTATGGGAATGGACATTTTCCCACAAGCCCTGTCGGCATCCTCTTGATGTTTATGGTAGCAACAGAAATTATTGAGGGAACAATGGTCAGTGGTTTTCAAGAAGGTTTGATGTAACCAGAAGACGACTGGGTTGAAGGTGGTGGCCAAAAGGTCAATTTTTTCGGAATTGGCCTTAAGGCTCCTGATGTTCCATTGCTTGTAATTGTTTCTGTTGTATGCCATGAGGAGGCGGGGGAGGGGGGAGGGTTATCTGGAGGAAGATCTGTTGTGTCTGGGTTAACTTATTTATTCTTTGGATTGGGACATGGGAGTGTCATTGGGAATCTTATTGATATGACATCACCATCAAACAAATAAAAGGGCACAACTACAGACCATACCTGTATATGACCTAAAATCCAATGTATCATACTTGAGATAGTCTATTGTTTAGCTTTGGCAAAACAATAGTAGGCCCCACCCACAAGGCATAATGAATTCAACATTTTAAACCACGACATGATCACATACTGTAGCTAACAACATAATTATACCAAAAATTAAAAACAAACAATGCAGCTCTTGAAATTTGAACCTTTCGAAATGTGTACATTAGGCTCCGCCTACTCATAAGTGTATGGTCATAGGGGCAGGGGGGCAAGATGACTTTTGCCCAAAAAATAGAGCAATTGCCCAAATTTGGATGAGCTAAATTGCTCAATTGTTGGTTTTGTTGAAAAATCTAAAACCAATAATCAGCAATTCAGATACAATATACCATAAACATGTAGTGAATAAAATTAATAAATTTTGTATCAGACTTTGAACTTTTGTTTTTCTTTCATTTTTTATTAATTCACCATTCTGCCCCAAAAATGTTGCTGCTGTCTAATCTGCCCCCTTCTTCCCATACACCTACACATTAATATGTAAGGCATCATCCCACCTCATGAGGGTATATCAACTGTGCATACCGTAGGCCATCTGTTTACCACACATGACCTGAATCCAATATCTTTCTTGAGAGCTTTCATTGCAAGCTCTTATCAGCAAAATAAAGCCTCGCCCATTAATTGTATAGAAATACATACAAAATTGTCTTGTATCTGAAAATATGACATCACACTGCATATTGCAGTCACTTTTCAATTAGTTACTGGAATCTTTAAAATGCAATAATTCTTAAACAGAGTACGATATCTACATGTGTTTTGACCATGAATCATCGAAATAAAGTGAGAGCCTGAGTGGCACAATCTGGACCAATGTTTCGTTCTTTTTGCCAACTTACATCGGCGCGTGCCAGTGTGTGGTGGCGGAGCACGATTTTTAATTAGTTGATTTTATGTTTCACAATTATTTTGCACGTTTTTTTTGGCCTAAACTTGACTTTTAGATTTAGCACATTAACGTTAGAATTGTAACGTACGAAGTAGCCTAGCCTACTTGCGCAAAAATCTCTCAGTTGAGTATTAGTTTTTGGTATTGCGATATGTCGAGAGAGGCATATTTCATGTCGTGGGAAAAAGATATCGCGATAATCGATGTCATGAGAGCACTACAATAAATCTTTTTTTTTCTCAATTGGTAGGAAACATATCAAAATGAAACTCACTCACCGTCAGCCTTCATACCAGCTATTAAACACTTCTGAAAACGGCAAAACTGGCAATTATTTCGACTAAACTTGGTGACCTCGCAGACGCCATCTTGCCGTCTGCATGTATAATGCAGTTGCTTTTGTACAGTTCTCTTAAAGAAACCCTTGCACCCTTCACACGTCGCTACCGTATAATGGAAACCACTCGCTTCGTCGCTACATACTTGGCAAGATAAGTCAATGACATTCTCGGGGGCATCGGGCTCCAGGTACCTCTTGGGAGCGTGAAACTGGTGATCCTTCTCCAGGGGTTTCCTGTCTCTGGTATTGTCCATTCTATGATCAATTCTATAAACAACTTATTCTCTGCTAGTCTCCAAGCCTTTGTGAGATTTCCTATAAAACGAAGAAGATATCAGTGAACAATTGAATTTGCATTGCACTAGAGATGTCTTTCTGATGAAAGTAATCAAACTGATTACATGTAACATTTTTCCAACACTCAAACAACAAATTTCACTGATGAAATAGAAAGAGAAATGAGGTGCATTTCCATCAATTACGAAGCACTTAACCAACATTTTGTGATCAAATAATTCGAGACCTCGTGAAGCAAAAGACGAGAAAAATTGATGGGAGGTGATACCCTTTCTTACTTTCAAGTTAAAGGATTGTTGTACTACAGTGGTGAAGCATATGAAATAAGACTTTACGAGAAACAAAATGGTGAGCAAAGCTACCCTAATACTTTATTGCATTAAGGAGATATTCAAGTTTAACCCTTACTCTACCAGGGCTTTGAAAAAAGCAAGCCCAATTTTCGTGACTTTTTTTTCATATGCATTTTTGACATTTCCTTTCATTACAATTTTGGTTGGAATAGAGGCTAAGATATTTTTCTTTTGAGTAATGAAAGCCAATTTAGGAAATATTAGACAAAAATATGCAAATTAAGCAATTTTCAGCTAAATTTGGTCAACAAATGGTCAATCTTTGCAGAAGTCTAACTTCTTGTCAATATTGAAAACAGAGATTTGTGTTACATATTTAGATTCCTTATGAAATTTCCTTTCCAATGAAGCTAATGTATAATTTTTAGAAAGAAAAAAAAAACATGAAAAAACATCAAAAATGATTTTAGTCAAAAGACCTGAAAGTTGCAGCAGAGAAATAATTATGCAGTGGTCACGTCACGGTAAGACTCAAACCCAGAGTGCTCGCGTGCTAGCCACGTACATTTCTTCTGCATCACGTACTGTAGTCGTTCAAATTGGAGAGGTAAATAAAATTCTTATAGGACATGTTCTACATAGAGGGGGTATGCCTTTATTTATATATCAAATGCAAGGAAATCTCAAGCACTTTCAAATGGTGGTTCAACAAGCATATGCGATGTACGGTTTGGGTACCAAATGTTTTGAGAAAAAAAACGGGTCAAAAATGGCAGAAATACATGAAATTTTGAAGAAATTTCTCTAAAACAAAAGATTGCAGATAGGGATTATGAAAATTAGACCAGAAACCAATACCATCATAATGTCTCAGGACTTGCGTATTTGATTTTGAAACAAAAATGTGATCTTCAAGTTATTGTAAGATTTGAAGAAGAAAAAAACCCATTTTTTTTTTTTTTTTTTTGAGTTATACCCTTTTTCAATGTACTTTTTCTCAAAATTCTGTAATATGACCATATAACAAAGCTACATTTTGTGAAAGAAATATCCCAGTACGTTAAAATGATACCAAGATTACTCCTATAGGACTGTGGTAAAGTTCCAATTTTCTTTTTAAAAAAAAGGTGGTTTGAAAATGGCGGTAATATCGCCACGTGGTAGAGTAAGGGTTAAAGCTCTCTTATCTATGTAGAAATGACTAATTTACAGTAGCAAGTATACTATGGAAGGTTGTCGCCATCATCCTCACATTCTTGACAAATGTTAATGTATTTAAAGGAAAGTTTATTTAATTTTGTTATACTTTTAATGTATTTCAAAGAAAATTTGTTAAACTTAAACAAAAGTTTATAATCATTTTTTCTCATTCAGGGGATAAATTACAATTACCATTACAAGATTGTTTTACTACTATCCTGACATATTCAATGGTGTCAAAGTCACAACTGAGGCAATATCAAATTAACCGATGCCCTGTTAAAATTGATACATAAACTGATGCCCTATCAATATAACTGATGCACTACTTAAATTGATACACAAACTAATGCACTATTAATATAACTAATGCACTGCTGAAATTGATACACAAACTGATGCACTATCAATTTAACTAATGCACTGCTAAAATTGATACACAAACTGATATACTATCAATATATCTGATGCACTACTGAAATTAATATACAAACTGATGTACTACTGTATCAATATAAGTGATGCACTGCTGAAATTGATACACAAACTGATGCCCCTATCAATTTAAATTGATACTAATGAGATTGATGCCCTATCAATATAACTGATGCACTGCTGAAATTTATACACAAACTGATGCACTATCAATATAACAGATGCACAACTGAAATTGATACACAAACTGATGCACTATTTAATGCAACAGATGCCCTGCTGCAATTGATCCATCTATTGATGTATGTGTACAGTGTACATGATGCACTGCTGAAACTAATATATTGTTTAAAGAAACAAATGAACTGGTTAATAAATCCAATGAACTGATCAAATGAAATGAACAGGTATTATCATACAACTCATCACCTGCTCAGTAATACTGCACAATAGGTGTATCCTTGATGAAATTATTTAAATATGACGCTTTGCTGATTATACTGATGAAATCCACTATATAGAGAGAACTACCATACAGAGAGAAATAAAAATATTCTCGTGAGGTTGATCAGAGGCCAACTCTTAGAAATCACACAAGGAAATAAAAGGTGATCAACAAAAAGAGATGTGCACAAGGTTTCATTTAATTACACAGTACATGTACACGTTATCACTGAAAGCAGTATTCCTAAAAACAGTCTAAACTCTAAAGACTGAAAGATTATGGGTAGAAAATGAAAATTTGAGAAACACGATAAATTGCTCAAACTTATAAAATGGTGAGAAAAACATATGCAACCTTTGAATGCTAACCAAGCAACAGTAATTGCATCTCTCAGATATGTAAATTTCCTTCCCAAGGCTATGCATGGATAAAAAAAAATACAAAGCGACTAGATGTGTTGAATTTATTCCTATGATGTCAAAATATGAAGACTCATGAATACTTAAAGAATTAAGTTGGTTTGGTTTGTTGATGTTTAACGGCACTGCCACAGTCAAATGTGCCAAGAGGGTGTTAATGAATAATGGTGTAAGAGTAAGGATAGTGAGGAGATAGAAGGTTTGTAAGGGAGATAAAGGGGACAAGCTGAACGTGGGAGAAAAAGTTAGGTGAAAAAAATTTAGTTGGGATAATATGGTAGGTATAATTTAGCAAACTGATATTATACAATAAAAATGTGTTTTTGTCTCCTGGTGCGTGTCTGTGTATTAATACATTTTAAAGGTGAAGTACAGTATTGTACGTGTACATGTGTATCATTTCGAATTGAATTGACTATTACAATGAATTTGGGGTGAAACATTTTTGGAAACAAACTGTACAGTAGCTCTGTTAGTTTCTGTACAGTTGATCAATATTTTGAGCAATGCTCAATGTATAGGGCTCACCCGAAACTCAAATCATAGGGGCACTTATCATTTAGTACATATGGGAGAATTGTTTGTTTTTTTTGCACTTTATAAGATAACCACCAGAATTTCCCGTAACCTCCCAAAAAGAAAAAGAGAATTATTTTTTACATCTAACCCCATCTTCAAATTTTCAACAACAAAAAAAGATCTCAACCCCTAAAAAATGGTGCTTAACAATGTGCAATTTGTATCCATGTTCAGGAACTTGATTTTTTTACATTTCATTTTATCACATTAAATCACATAAAATTTCAGGTAGGTGTAGGAAATGATTTTTAATAATAAAATATATTTTCTACTTTGATAGTAAATGATTTTCAAGTAATTTAAATTGTATACTGAAAATGGATCAATGTTTCAGGAGTTCTGATCAATTTTTTGAAAATATGAAAATGGGGTTACAGTACATGTAAAAAGGAATACTCTTTTCAATTCTGGGGGTCTCATGAATTTTTGATGATTAATTTTGCTAGGAATTGTAAAAAAAGTGTTCGTCTCCCATATTGTGTAATAATAGGTGCCCATATGGGTTGAGTTTCAGGTGAGCCCAATAGGCCCATTCACACATCACAAATTGTCCAGCTATACATCACAAATTGCCCATATATACATCACAAATTGTCCAGTAATACATCACAAATTGTCCAGTCATACATCACAAATTGTCCAGTCATACATCACAAGTTGTCCAGCCATACATCACAAATTGTCCGGCCATACATCACAAATTGCCCAGTCATACATCACAAATTGTCCAGTTATACATCACAAATTGTCCAGTCATACATCACAAATTGTCCAGTCATACATCACAAATTGTCCAGTCATACATCACAAGTTGTCCAGCCATACATCACAAATTGTCGGCCATACATCACAAATTGTCCAGTCATACATCACAAATTGTCCAGTTATACATCACAAATTTCCCAGTTATACATCACAAATTGCGCATTCCTACATCACAAATTGCCCAGTCATACATCACAAATTGCCCAGTCATACATCACCAATTGCCCAGTCATACATCACAAATTGTCCAGTCATACATCACAAATTGTCCATTAATACATCACAAATTGTCCAGTCATACATCATAAATTGTCCAGTCATACATCATAAAATGTCCAGTCACACATCACAAATTTCCCAGTCATACATCACAAATTGCGCATTCCTTCATCACAAATTGCTCAGTCATACATCACAAATTGCCCAGTCATACATCACAAATTGCCCAGTCATACATCACAAATTGTCCAGTCATACATCACAAATTGTCCAGCCATACATCACAAATTGTCCAGTCATACATCACAAATTGCCCAGTCATACATCACCAATTGCCCAGTCATACATCACAAATTGTCCAGTCATACATCACCAATTTCCCAGTCATACATCACAAATAGTGCATTCCTACATCACAAATTGCCCAGCCATACATCACAAATTTCCCAGTCATACATCACCAATTGCCCATTCATACATCACAAATTGTCCAGCCATACATCACAAATTGTCCAGCCATACATCACAAATTTCCCAGTCATACATCACCAATTGCCCATTCATACATCACAAATTGTCCAGCCATACATCACAAATTTCCCAGTCATACATCACCAATTGCCCATTCATACATCACAAATTTCCCAGTCATACATCACCAATTGCCCATTCATACATCACAAATTGTCCAGCCATACATCACAAATTGCCCAGTCATACATCACCAATTGCCCATTCATACATCACAAATTTCCCAGTCATACATCACCAATTGCCCATTCATACATCACAAATTGTCCAGCCATACATCACAAATTGCCCAGTCATACATCACAAATTGCCCATTCATACATCACAAATTGTCCAGCCATACATCACCAATTGCCCATTCATACATCACAAATTGCCCAGTCATACATCACCAATTGCCCATTCATACATCACAAATTGTCCAGCCATACATCACAAATTGCCCAGTCATACATCACCAATTGCCCATTCATACATCACAAATTGTCCAGCCATACATCACCAATTACCCATTCATACATCACAAATTGCCCAGTCATACATCACCAATTGCCCATTCATACATCACCAATTGCCCATTCATACATCACAAATTGTCCAGCCATACATCACAAATTGCCCAGTCATACATCACCAATTGCCCATTCATACATCACAAATTGTCCAGCCATACATCACAAATTGTCCAGCCATACATCACAAACTAACATGCATATAGAGGGATTTCATCACTCTATTAAACTGGAAGCCATTTTGCAGGGGAAGCGTTTGCGCATTGCGCGTCTCACGCATCTGATCTTCACATAGCTTAGTCACATCACACGTAAAACAAACAGACTTGGTTCTACTAAACATACGCTAGCATGCGCTGGTGATAAAAACAAGCTGCGCATGCAAAACACACACTGGGCATATAAAACATGCGCTGGTTGAAATCAAATGGCCAGGTGATTAAATTTTTGAATAAAAAATTACGATATATAGATTACAAGATATATAAAAAATTTGAGACAAAATTACCCTCCAAGTACTTCAAGTAATCTTCAGTGGATCTTAAACATGTCTATAAGTGCAACCAATGGCACAGCAAGATTTTGGCATAATTATCTTACAAAAATAGAACATGCGAACGTATGTAATAGAGCTGTGACCGTTTAGCATGTACACGCTACACGCTCACAAATCTTGTAAACGTTTACTAAATACTTCATTGCGAGTAATCGTTTTTCATACATCCTAATGTCTTGCCGTTGAAAATCAATATTCATGATTCAAATCACACACACATTCGGCTGACAAAATTCCAATCAATGATGACTTTTTACAAACTGCAAACCCGATTAGCATAATCCTTTTTAAATGTGCGAATCACAAATACGCAGTAATCACCAATAAATTGGGATATTATGCACTTTGATTTCGCCGAAATCTGAGTAATCTAACTTGTAAAATGCACCGCGATTGTGCAGCAGTAAACAGTGAAACTAACAATAGGCCTAACGTTAGGCCGTAAGGCTTTAAATCCCACGCAATCAAGGCCCGTTTTATCGACCAAAAAAACATGTGAATCGTGACAATTAGTACATTTACAAGTAAATATTACCTGATGAGTCAAATCAATTTTGCAAGAAAGAAAAAATATTGCATAATGAATAAACAGAGAAAGGTTTTAACAGAGCTGAAATTCTGCATGCTTCGCAAAGATGGCGGCCATTTTTTCAAGAGGACTGATATTTCAAAACTTCCTGGTGGTGGTGACGTACTTTTGAAATGTTTTACCGTGAGGTATATCATAGGCCTCGGTATGCAAGATTTTCACAGAACTTTAAAAGCCGTAGCGAATAGGACAAAAAAGTTACGAGATGTTGAGTTTAAATGTTGTTGAAAGGAAGTTATCTGTTCTTTCTAAAGTGAATTTCCATGCATATTTTCCACAAAAATTATAATTTATACTGTAGAAGTAAGCTTTTTGCGATTTGGAAAGCAAGGCAATGCAGTCAGTACTTTTGCCATACTGATTGCGCGATTTTTTTACTTCACCTCGTAGTTTTGGAGCAATTTTGGTGTATTTCCGAAAACTACGGTACTAAACTCGTGTGCACGATACACGCTCGCTTTTTTTGGCGTGTACACGTTTACTAAAATCCCTAAACGTCCACAGCTCTAGTATGTAAGTTTAATTAAGTGTACAAGTGCAACCAATGGCACAGCAAGATTTCGGCAAAATTATCTTACAAAAATAGAACAACATGCAAACGTATGTAAGTTTAATTAAGTGTACATCAGACGAGTGTTATTTCCTACAAAATGGCTATATAAACAAAGTCATGTGACCCCATGACGTCAGCTGAAACATCGTTATTGATTCCTAAAAACTCCAAAGCCTTGGTTTGATCAAACTGATTGTAACCATGGAACTATTAACCAGTTAACAGCTCCATGCTGCACTGATTTTCATGACATAGCATAACATAGCATAGCAAGGTTTAACGTCCCGAAAGCATCCAGTGCTGGACATTATGTCAAGACGGCCACGGCCTTTGATAACCAGTTGTGAACTCACTGGTTGCAGACCCACCGGGATACGAACCCAGGACGTGCGGGTGAGAGGACAAAGCACTAACCACTACACCACGGAGGACATTTTTGCTATATTTATGGTTTTTCACAGCAATATAGCTCAAGTAATAGGAAATTTTTAAGTTTATTACAGATGAAGTTGTTTCTAGCTTCTTTGATGTTTTTACAGACAGATTTCTTAAAGCTTTTATATGTATCCAGTCATGGATTTGTTGAGTTTTCTTAGCTTTCTTGAACACTTTATGTTTTTCTTGCAGAGACAGCGTTGGATATGGGTGAACCAAGGTAGATTAAGTTTAGTTGAGGTGAACTTGTGAGGTGTTTTTTTTTTTTAATAATCAGTTTAATTTCCTTTTCAAAGAAATTCCATTTTTCATGAACATTATTGGATGAGCTATTGAATTTAGAATAATATCGCAGTTTAAGTTTAGACAGGTTTTCTTTTATGTGTTCTGTGTTAGCTTTTTTCCTTAAATAGATTTTATGTTTAGGCAACATTTTACGAGGAGGGGATATGTTTAGGGTCAGTTGAACAATATCATGGTCACTTATACCGGTTATGACGTTAGCTGAGTTAACAGCTGGTGAGTTGTTAGTAAATACAAGATCAAGAATGTTGTTATCTCTGGTAGGTGACTGCACCATTTGAGTGAGGTTGAATGAATCGGCCACTTCAAGAAGAATTTTGGCTGCTTCGGAAGAAGCGTTAGTGCCTGAAATAATGTTTTGGCTCCAGTCAATGTTAGGTTGGTTGAAATCACCAGCAAGAATAACATTGTTTTTGTCAGCATTTTCCCCTATCGTTTGTAGTGATTTTCTCAACTCAAG
This sequence comes from Chiridota heheva, assembly GCA_020152595.1. Lineage (NCBI taxonomy): Eukaryota > Metazoa > Echinodermata > Holothuroidea > Apodida > Chiridotidae > Chiridota > Chiridota heheva. The sequence goes on along the minus strand of JAIGNY010001174.1, from coordinate 931,914 downwards.
AAGGCTACATGTAGTAAGGTCATTGTGACTGGGCCTGTAAAAAGTTACTACATACATGCTCTTTTCCTTAGGGAATTGGAATTTGGTCCAGATGATCTCACAGCCAGTCTAGTTTGGTGAGCTCAGTGAAAATCAGGTCATTTTTTATTGCCTGTAATACACCACCATAACCATTTGTACTTCTATCTTTGCGAATGACTGTATAGTTGTCGGGAAAAATTTCAAAGTTGTTAATTTCGGAATTTAGCCAGGTTTCAGTGCCAATAATGACATCTGGGTCTTTGTCTTTTATAAGACTTTCAGTGGAGGCTTTCTTGTTTCAAACACTTTGAAAGTTGATAACAAGAAATTTTAAACATTCCTTTTTACCTTTTTTGAATTAGTTTTCAATTTGACATCGATCGGTGGTTGGACCCTGAGTCAAGGCCAGAAGAATAACTTTGAAGTGCCTCATATGAGTTAGTGCAGTTGATGGCATTGTTAGTTGAGAAGAAAGAATTGGAGAAATTAATGAAGTCACAAGTATCACATATCCAGGTACAGCTAGAATGCATAAGGTCGCTGTATTTTGAGTCATCAATGTTGCAGCACTTAGTGTGGATCCATTGATCACAATTGTCACACTGTACTGCTTTATCAGATCTCCTACACTGGAGTCCACACGGGCCACAAGGAGCTGAACAGTCCGAACAAAACCAATCATCGGTTGATGATGCAAGGGTGTTGTAAGCTGCATTACTAATGCCTGCACACTTACTATGAACCTGTAACAAAATCTATAAATATCACAGACAAGTATAGCTTCTTCATAGAATCATGTTCTCTGATAGTTCTAATAGTGTACAATCTACAACACACACGACTGTAAAGTATATACAACTACAAGGGCAACACACACAACTGTACAGTATATACAACCATAAGGGATGATCAAGGTCACCTACCATAACAGAACCCACAAGTCACAGTCATCGCAACAAATACCTTTTTGGTTATTTTTGACAGATTTGTTGCATTGTTTGCAAGGAAATTTGGGGGAGGGTCCAGGATTGCTTTCGATATCACCAGAAAGGGTAAGGAATAAGAGGAGTAATTTTCTGTTGTGTGATTTGAATTTCGACAATTTCCAACTTGATCTGTACGAATGTAATTGCCCATCGATACATAGATAAGCTATGAGTAAATGATTTGAATAATCACTCACACCAAACAAGACAAGGTAGCCAGTTTGTGGGGCATTTAGAGGCAAATTTGAGGCCTGAGACAAGTGGGGTTGTGACGAACATAAGGAGTTCAGAGAGTTGGAGGCTCTAGAGGATGTTACCAAGAACAATACATGGAAAAAGAGGTTGTAAGTTAGAATAAACATGATTGACGAATCTGATAAACAAATAATATAGGCCTAGACCTAACCTTACTACCTAATAATATAGGCCTAGGCCTAACGTTACTACCTAATAATATAGGCCCTTTACTTGACAACAGGAAAAACAACAGCCAAAGGCGGCAATAGACACTAATAGTACTGTAAGTGTAATAGGAAGATAAGGAAATGAAAATGAATGAAATGATGACTAAGAAGGCAAACAATAAACTTACTCAGGACTCAAAATTGTTCTTAACTTCCAATTATCGAAAAAGAAAAAGAGAAAAATCGCGGAAATGGTTGTAAATAAAAATGGTGTGTATGCCTAAGGCTAAATAACATTACCACCAGGTTCACTAATGCTAAGCAAAAATAACAAACACAGAAAATGCACTAAACTAAACAAGAATGAACAATTAAACAATTAAAAAAAGCACAAATAACCTTCAGACAAGTAAACAAAATAATGTATATCCACGTGAGGGTAAAAAATCTACAGCTAAAGGTAAAATTTCCAAGTAATATTAAACGTAAGTTATGAAAATACGTCTAGCCTAGGCTATAGCCTCACTCAACAAGTGTTGCGCTCTGATTGCTCATGTACTAGGGCCTACACACAACCTGAGACAACAATGCAACTGAGGAAAGTACCAAAATGCTACAATAAAGCCCTACCAATCAGGCTATGGAATAGCTTAACCCTTTATCTGGTACACAACTCATCACTTAAATGTTTCAAGAAAGTTGTACCAGAAATCCAGCTTCAGCCTTAGGTGGCCTTCGTTTTACTTAAAGTTGTACATGTAGGAGTCAGTAGGACTAAGCCTACACTGTACACCTTTTTAACTCGCACGGAGAATGCATTTAGTTCACAGTACGTTTATACTCCAATTGGAAGACTGTACTTTAACAGAAGAAGAAGTATAACTACTCATTAACAGTATGTAGGCCTAGGCCTAGATGAGTATAATTGCCATAACGCTAGGAACACCTGTGGACATTAGTGTCTGTTACTCAGTGTTAACGTTAGGGTTGGGTTAGTGAAAACCAACAAACCTTGTTGATCATCTCCCCTCCTCACGCATACAGCTATCATTTCACTTAAATTATGCTGAAATGTTTCAGGACTTTACACAGTTTCAACATTCTGCCTTCGGCTGTACTCTTCAACTTCAAGTTCTGAGGTTGTAAGAGTGTAAGATCAAAAAGATATGCAATTACCCAGACAGCCCGTGTGCCTTTGCAAAAAAACCGATATAGACCTAAGGCCGTACGGATCAAGAAAAGTATTTAGCTTCTTGGTCATTATAATTAACTTCATATATAACAAAACAGTTGTAACAAATATATCATTAATGGTACATGAAATTAGCAAAAATTCCTATTTCACTAAGCTAAGCAAATATTGATATTCCTTTATTATTTTTGTTGTTTTTTAACTTAAAGGCTTGCTCAAGATATTTTCTTTTGTTGGGAAAAGGTAGTACAATTCTAATACAAAAGTAATGTAGCATTTTAAATGGGTATTTAAAGTTTAAAAAATAAGCTTAGTAGGAATAAAACCAATAAAGATTATGTGTGACTGACATCTGAGTCATCTAATTACAACAAATTTATTAGAAAAATAAAAGCTATCTATTACAAAATTAGTCAACAAAAATCAGAATTTTCAAAAATGTAAACCCAAAAGAGTTTTGGAATATCACCAATCATGCAGGAAGCAAGACAAATAAAACAATTGTTGGTAGTAAGTCTCAAAACTGGAAAATTTCTATCATCATTTCAGCAACTTGACTGATAATAGAGATCAGGCTAATATGGATGTTATTGAATTTGACCCTACGAAAATAAATCATTCAATCAATGAATACATTAACACGCCCATAACTTACGGGGAAGTTTGTGACGCTAGATGTAAGCTTCAAAATGGCAAATCAAGTGGTCCAGACATGATTATCAATGAGTTCATCAAAAACTATGCAGAGAGTGTTCTTAGAATTATTACATAAGTATTCAATATAATACTTGAAAAATAATTCATACTACATGTCATTGGGATTATACATCATTCAAATCTACAAAAACAAAGGTTCGCCTGATGACCCTAATAATTATCGAGGCATTACCCCGATCATTACATTACTGAGTTGTATTGATAACAGTGGCGTAGCCAGGATGTTTTAATGGGGAGAAGGAGGGGGAATTTAATTGAACCGACACGATATTTAGTGGTGTAGTTGAGCCTGGTGACACCGAAGATGTCACTTTGAGCGCAAGGCGCTCGACTTGTCGGCGTGGGGTCCAGGGGCCCGCTTAAGGGCTAACGTGGGGACCAGGGGGCGAATCCCCGTTCAAGGTCCAGGGGGAGCCCCAGAAGCTCTCGCAAAATTGGCATTTCAAGGGGGAAAATGTATGTCACAACGCAAAGTAAGAAGGTGTATTATACAAGTCAAAATTCATGTCAAAGAGAGCTATAATACACCATATACAAAACACACAATAAAAGCGTAAAGCTCTCGACTTGTCGGCGTGGGGTCCAGGGGCCCGCCTAATGACTCCTGGTGGCGTTCCAGGGGCGAAGTCCCGGAAGGGCCTAGAGGGCGAAGCTCCCGGAAGTTAGAAGGCAGAAGCCCCCTGAGATTTACGGAAAAATTGACATTTAAAAGGGAAAAATGTATGTCAAAAAAAGGTTGAAATTTAAAAGGTAAGAATGTATTTTCTTTATTCTGTCACATCAAATTTCATAATGGAAGAAGTTGGTCCTGGATTGTTGTGGAAATATATCAAATTAGCAAAAAGTTTATGTCAAAAGAGAGAGTACAAATTTTTAAGGAGAAGGACAAGTCATACAAAATTCACAAAAACAAAAAACACAAAAATAAAACGCAAAGCGCTCGACTTGTCGGCGTGTGATTCAGAGGCCCGCCTAATAGTCCCTAGTGGGGTCCAGGGGCGAAGCCCCGGTAGGGGTCCAGGGTGTGAAGTCCCCAGAAGCTCTCGCAAAATTGACATTTTAAGGGGGAAATGTATGTCACAACGCATAGTAAGAAGGTGTATTATACAAGTCAATATTAATGTTAAAGAGAGCTATAATATACACCATATACAAAACACAAAATCATGAAAACGCATAATGTGGAAATATAATGTTTTATTGTTTACGTTTGTACATGGTTAGGTTGATTGTCAGTCTTGGAAATTATGGGTTGTCTAAAAGAAAGGTTTTCAATAATTTACTGCAAACTTGTATAAATGTTATCAAAATTTTAAAATGAGCCTGTTCTTTATTTATTAAAATTTTACTATTTATTTCCATTATAAATGAGAGGTTGACTCAATTTTTGAATTCCACTGGTAGTATACTAATGAAAGCCAGACTGGTTTGAGAAGAAAAAAAATATTCTACATTAGATCATGTTTTTGCTCTTTATTGCATTATTGACATTTGTCTTAGCAAAAAAAAAAAGTTATTCTGTGCTTTTATTGATTACAGAAAGACGTTTGACTTCGCTGCTTGGTAAATAGATCAGCACTATGGTCAAAACTATAGCTAGCGGAGTGAATGGTAAAATTATCACGTTATATATAACTTTATATAACAAAGCCAAATCTTGTGTGAGAGTCGATAATTTAATTTCACTACTTTTTAGTAGTGATACCGGTTTTCGCCAAGGTAATCTCTCACCATTACCTGATTACTGTTCACAATTTGTCTAAATGACCTTGAGATTTTCTTGAAAAAAAAGTGGGGTAATTGGTTTAGATTATATATATTCAGAGACTGTTAATTTCTTAAGTACTGATATTGTGGAGGTTTGGTTAAGGCTTTATGTCCTTTTAAATGCTGACGATACCATCTTACTATCTGAAAGTGAAACAGATCTCCAGAATGCACCTAATAGCATATACGAATACTGTATAACGTGACAACTTTCTGTAAATGCTAACAAATCCGAAATTGTTATCTTTTCTAAAAGAAAATTGAAAAACAAACCATATTTCAAATTTGGTAATGACATTATTGAAGTAGTTGATGATTATACTTATCTTGGTGTTGTCTTTAGTTTTAATGGTAAATCTAAGAAGGCAATCCTCAAGCATAACGCAAGCCAAAAATGCAATGTCCGCCCTTTTCTCTAAAGCAGCCAAACTATAATTGCTTACTAATATTACATGTGATCTTTTGACAGATTAGTCTTGCCAATTCTTCTATATGGTTGAGAAATTTGGGGTGTTGACAATATTGAGCATGTTGATTTTTTTTTACAGAAACTTTCTCAGAAGGGCGCAGGAACTTAAAGGCCATTTGTCGTCTATAACGTGCGCGGTAAATAAAATTCAAATCATGTGTTTTGATTGGTCGAAAGACAATGGTACAGAGTGCACTTATATTGATAGGCCAATCAGTATCGTTTTAGAATAAATTGTACGCCGCCACATTTTATTAATAATGATAATAATACATAAACTTATATAGCGCTAATTTTGTAAAAACATTCAAAAGCGCTTTACATACAAAGAAATTAGATACAAAAACAAAAATAAGAATACAGAAATGACAACATAAATAGAAATAGAGCATTTTAATCACGATAGATTCGTCCTATGTTCCCCCTTGTGGCCCACACTATGGGGCAATATCAATATAATAGAGTTTCTTAGTCGGACGCTTGAATCATTAGGCCCAACTGTATGTTTCTACATTTGCAATTTAAAATTAACAAAAAGGAAGAACAAATTTCCCAAATCAGCAAATTCAAGTATTTTTTCCCCAAACTAAAGAAGATTTTCCAGCTAGATTAGCAGCAGCATTTGATGAATTTCAGTGCAATATTTCCGCTTGAAAAGATAAATTTTGTAAGTTTTTCCCCTGAAATTGGATACCTTTCCTAGGCCCTGATTTATAGGGTTTATTGTCCAATATGCTGAAATAAAGCTTTAACGTTAATTTGAACATTAATAGAATTTCAAGATATTTTTAAAGGTTTAAGAAAAGAGACAAAACAAGTAATGCAATTTACAAGAGGTCATATGGTCGGATTAAAGACCGAGGACTGCAAGGCTTTGTTTTATTATCAGAAATCTCCAACTGGTATATCTGGTTATCAATCCAATAAATTCTTACCAGGTTTAAAACTTTTATCCGTCTTAGAATGCCTTATGATATTACCTTTCTTGAGCATTGGCAAAGACTTTCTCCTTCGAAGGCCCGGTATTGGGGCTAAGAAGCTTATACATTTAAATCCTTTTGAGGATCTAAAATGATCAAACTTCAGTCCATTTGGAGGGTAGTGATGGAGAAGCAACCAAGAGCAGCGGATTATGTTTGAAAGTTCGGGAACAAAATATTAGGGACACCCTCCACTTATTGTGAAATATGACAGTATACGGCAGCTATTTGTTCAGATGTTACATGGCAGTAATAGCTGAAATAGCAAGACCCTCCGGGTTTATAACTTCATTTGATATTACATCATGATATTTAGGGAAAATTCAGTGGCACATAATTTATATGACAGGTGGTACTCTCGACAAGGGGTTGTAGGAAGGGTCAGTGGGGGTGGTGGGTCATTTGCCACTGGGGGAAAGGGCATTTTGCTGCCCCTCCAGAAAAAAATAGAATAATAATAAATAAATAAATAAATAATAATAATAATAATAATAAATTTAATATGCTCACTAAAACCAGCTGTGGTCAACGAAATTGTTTTCCCTTTCATTCTTATGCCATTTATGTTCCTCGTAATGTAAATCGGAAATTATTCTCCAACCAATTGTATGTCTAAATACTCCAAAGAGAAAGTTATAAGCCTTTACTTATAGCACGAGCCAAACACGAACGGTCATCCTTCATTTAAATGGCACCTCCTTGCTTCAGTGCTTTGAAAGATTGAACTCATCGATAGGCAGATATGACTTGTTTTGAATGACTTCAGCATAAAATGAAGAATGTCGTCAAGACACTTCCGTATTTGTGAAATAGTATATATGCAGGCAGACAAGGTATAAGAAAACCTATCTTATATGATGATAGCCTGTACATAGGCCTATAGAGTAGGGCAATAGTTTTGATTTTACCTTTTCATGGTTGCGTGTCCAGAAATCATCAGACATAATTACACCCATGTTATTCAATCAAAAGATACAGCAATTACCAAAAAATTGTTTCATTTGACCTGTGACCTTTGTGCTCCAAAACCTTGGCGACAACATTTCCGGGCCAGGGACACTAATTTAGGTTCATGTGTGTATACAGTTTTTGAGTTATAAGCAACACAAAATTAATTGTAGCATACGCACACACACGCACACAAACGGACACACGCAAAAATCACCAAATTTTGTCCCGTTCCAAAAACGTATGACCCTAACCCCTAATTGAGGTCATCATATGATACCCCCTGGTGGGCCCCACCAGCCCCCTAATATCAAGAGGGTATAGCCATGTAGTGTAGGGTGTATAGGCACTTATTTGCCTTAGTGACTACAATATATCATTCCCTTATATATGTATATGTGGGTGATGAGATAACAAGAACCCCCCCACTTACAAAAGTAGGTAGATGGACTGAGTTAACCCAAAACAACAACAGGGGCCGAACTTACACTTTCTTCTCTCAATAGGCCCTTAAAACTCATCTTTTCCTACTGAATAAGTTTTATGCTGTCTATATTATTTTCTTGTTTTGGATTTTTTAACCAATTCTTTTATGCTTGTATATTGTCCTGCAATTCTTTAACTTTTTGATATTTTATATTTGGAGTTTTTTTTTATGTATTTCCAATTTTATTGTAAAGCGCCTCCATCCACGGGAGAGGCGCTACATAAATAATGATAAGAAGAATCAGAAGAAGAATCAGAAGAAGAATCACGAGGAGGACGAGGACAACAACAACAACAATAATAATAATGATAATTAATACTTTTCCTGATATAAAGTGACTTCATGTTCCTAAAAAAAAATCCGCGAAATTCAAAAGTTCATGATATTACCAGTTAACAGGTTAAGAGGCAGTCAGCAGAATAAAGATCACCATTAAATTAATTGCAGCATAGGTTACCAATGTTCGTAACAAAATGTAATCGAACTGCTGTTGATATTAAGACAAAATTCTCATGTCCCCGATGAAATTCGATCCTGAATACTATAGAAGTTGAAGCACATATTTTCAGACACATTCACAGGCATACATTGCTACACTCTAAAAAGGAATGGTCAAATTTGACCATAGCATGGTCAAGAAAAGATAACAGAATCTATTTTCAAATGGCTTTCTATAATCCATTTTTTTTGAAAAACTATCAGTTCTTATCAACAAATGGATAATTATTTCTTGTTTCAGCAGAACTTAACAACAACAAAAAACAAAAAATTAACAAGACAAAGAAAATTTTCAAACTTACCATATAGCATTATGTGTGCTCATTCTGGCGTTGATATCTAGAGGTAACATATATCTACAATGCTAACAAATTTACATGATTCTATAAAAAAAACATTTAATAGAAATTGGTTGAAAATTGATCATGTTATAGCATTTTATATTTAAGGAATTATTCGGCAAAGTTTATGTCAATTTGTGACATCAAGAAAGGAAGCCTCATTCATTTCCTTATGATAATTCTTTGTTTTTAAGTCCTCCGTTAACGTAGTTACATTTTCAAACTTCGTCATACCCAAAATCGACATGTACATATCTAGAAAAGACAATCATATTCATGTATAGCTGGTAGCTAAATTTGACAAACAAAATATAAAAAATTACATTACAATTTTGCATAGATTCACAGAGCTGCAGAATACATCGTGAAACTTTGATCAGCCAGTCATACCTCTAAAACTAGTTTTTACTCAGAATTTGATGTTATATGTATATGTATAAATCTATGAAATAGGCCTACCAGATGTTTGTAGTTTTATCAGGTATCAAAGTACTATACAGAAGATATTGTGCTTCAAAGAAATTCTTCACCGCAGCACACATAATATCAGTCTTACTTTTGAGGATGAGCAATATTCCTTACTTCTAGGGGCAGAGTTTCCATGTTAATGACAGAACCTCATTGCTTCAGTCCTTGCTACACGAACTGTACTACTAAACAGTTTCTGAGACAAATTTCTTTTTTCGGAAAAGTGTCTTCAATTTGTTTCTGGCAATTTAAGTAACAAACTAACATTGTGAATGTGATGCCAACTGAAAGAAACTACACAAATTGTGAGAAGGAAAATCCTATGTATAAGAAGTTCATTTCAATTCTACTGCATTGGTATCCGTTTATTGGGAATAATTGATATTCATAAAACTTTAAGAAGGTACATTTTAGAGAGCATACTTTTTATCACTTCGAATAGTTATTCTTTCCGCCCCAACAAAAATGTCATCAAATCAAAGTGGTTTGTTTAGAAGTCGAGAAGGAAAATTGTTTTCTTCTTGCAGTCTTGTTTTGTAAATGACTTTCAAAACCAGATAAGTCTATGTGCCAGTAAAGAGTATTTTCTCCCTATTCAGATATTCAACGATGGTCACTATACAACCTATTAGCAAGCCGCACTTCCCACAACATGGTCCATACAGAGGTGTTTCTTTAAGTAAATCGGACAATAACACCAATTTGGCAGACCTTAGGAAACTCCTAAGCATGACGATCCAATTTTACACGTTAGCTTTTCAAATGTTTACTTAATATTTTTTGTGAAAAATATAACTTTTCATCAAATGAATAACAATCACTTAAAAGAGACAGCTAAATCCACTGAGCCATTAAGCTCTTTGAGCCGGTGATTATCCCCGGTTTCCATGGCGCAAGTACATTACTCCTCCTAAACATTACTCTGCCAGTCCATCGCAGATTAACTCCCCAGCAGTGCTGGTACTCATTTTACACTTGAGTGGACTGAAGCAAGTAGAAAAGTGTCTTGTTCAAGGACACAATGCAGCGCTCACGATGGGTATCGAACTCGGTACCTCTCGAATACGAGCATGACTACTTAACCACTTAGCCATAACACCTCTAAGGAGACATACGTCTGACATAATCCTTCGTTTATATGATAGACACATTTTCTGATCAAGTCTCATACCTCCCAAAGCACTAATATATTTTGTTGTGGTAATTTTGAACTTGGGCGCCACCATTTTTATTTTAAAACATTTAAGAAACGATGTCATCAGCCCAACAGTGTTCTGATGTTGCAATGCTTTGTATTTCTTCAAAGTTTATCTCAAGTTTTCAAGCCTATGAAAATAATGTTTTCCTTTTGTAAGGGTCAAGGACATTGTTGTGTACACATGGAATTATCAAAACGTGCTGTTAAGGCTAATTTGTGTCACATCATTTTGCAATAAAAACCAGAATCAAATTGATAAGAAATACATTATAATTACTGTGTCCTTGCTGGGAAAGTTATGTCATCATGCACAATATTTCGATACAGAATTGAACAAAATGTCAGCCCCCATCTATAGACTTCCAATATTAATAACTTGATTGAGATCGGAATTAGATTTTGACTTGCTGATTTTGGTAATTGGTCTAGATTTGTATTCTCTATTATATGAAATGTATCTAATTGTATCAGTCTCAGACTTAATGTCCCAAGTTTAACATTCATTGTGCAATGATAATTGCAAGTATTGAACCTATCTAATAACAAACAGCAATATAAAATAAAACCTTGCTGAATATTTGAACTAAGGAAGAAATATGTGATTATATATTTATGATAAATGTTTCCATGGAAATCATTACGTACAATTATCTCGCAGTACAACTTATGATACAGGCCAACTTTTGTTGTATTCATTGATTAATGTATTATATTTTTTTATTTTAAATGCTGTTTTTATATTTAAAATTTCTTTACATACATGCACTCTGAAAAAGTTTGGTCAAATTTGACCAAGGACTTAGGTCAACTATGCACCGAACCAACTTTGGTCAAATTTGACCAAGTCCGCTTGGTCAAAATATTTGACCAAAGTACTTGGACAAATTTGACCAAGGTACTTGGTCAAATGTACTGACCACTTTTTTTGGTCAAAATGACCAAAATATGGTCCCATTTGACCACTTTTAAATGGTCCCAGTCATGATCATCACAAAGCGGTGAAATATATGGCTATTTATTGTTCATTGGCATGACTACCATGGTAGTTTAATTTAAAAAGGACAAAAACAAGTTTAATTCATATTCAAAGGGATTCAACCTTTATTATTTATATTTTGCAACTGACAAAAACTTAAATAACAAATGAATTCATCGACTGCTTAATTTTGCATACTACATCTACGTATATGTCCCATCCCTGAAAAACTGATATGTTACTATATAAAATATTAAGAATTAACACTAAACAATTTATGCTCCAATTCATGCTCCTGTATATCATATAATCGAATATAACAGACACTAACTACATAAGGATAATGTATGCTTCTATATAGAATTTATTTAAAAAAAAATTGTATACATATCTATATAATATTGAAATATATATAGATAGATATATATATAGATACTTATATATATATAGATATGTATATATATACAAAGATATATACTGTACATATATATATATATATATATATATATATATATATATATATATATATATAGAGAGAGGTAGATTGTATATATATATATATATATATATATATATATATATATATATATATATATATATATATATATATATATATATATATATATATATATATATATATAAATATATAGTTTGTTTGTTTAATGAGGTCTTAACGGCACCACGACAACGAGGGTCAAATTGTGCCTGAGAGGTCGGATCATTTTAGAGGTAGGAAGGAAAGAAAACAGGGGGAGAATGAGAGAAATTCAAGAACAAAAGTCGGAAAGCTGTGATCGAGAGAGGAGGTGCATGGGTGAAACAAAAACAAAGTAGAGAGGGGGCGGAAGTGGAGAATTAAATATGGTTGTAGAGGGAAGCATGATGAAGGAAGGAGATAATTTTATCCGGAGGGTTTTTCTGGAAGAGCTCAGCAATTGAGTTGTGGGGAGCGAGGGAAGCTCTGGGAAGGTTGTACAGGGAGCAAGCAAGGAGAACGTGATGGATAGTGAGGATGCAGTGGCAATTGTTACAGAGGGGTTGGGGGGGAACCAATAAGGAGGTGGGAGTGAGTGAGGTGGGTGTGACCAATTCTAAGACAGGTAATGAACCCAGTCAGCATAAGCTAGCGGACCGCCGGAAATTCTTATCTGATTATTTGTCGGGCTTAGCGGCATGCCTCTGGCGGATCGCTGGCAGTCCGCCATAAATTATCTGCCATGACGCAATCGAATGATATATCCTTAGCGGCCGTGGACCACTGACAGTCCGCTGTTCGTAATACGCCAAGACGTAATTGGCATCCGGAGATTGTTGGCGCCAAAATTCACTGTAAATTTCAAGCAAAGACTATATCTGGAAGCTTATCTTCGTCGTCGTTAAAGAGGTAAAATACGATGTGAATGGTCCTTCGGCAATCGTTCGTAGCTTAACGCTTAGGCTAGCTGTAGTGTTAGTGTTACAGTGTAAAATTAACGTATTTCGGCCTAACGTTAGCCCTAGCCTAATGTTACAGGCCTATTCTGTGACTAAGTCAATGTGTTCTGCTACTTATTATTTAATTAACAAATTCTTAATTGATTATAGCAATACTAGTTGCCACGAAATATGGCATAGGCCTAGGCCCTAGCAAAACTTTAATTTTGTTTCCCACCCTACACTAACGAGTAGGCTACCTACAGTAGATGCACCAATTCAGCACATTGGGAATTGTTTTTACTTCCGTTCCTTATATGTAGTTTTCTATTTCTAAAAAATATTATTGATAACAAGTTTAAGATATAAATATTCTAGTGAAAAAGTATTTAAACTCTGAAAAAAAATAAAAAATAATTTTGATTTTGAAATTTCGACAAGGTGTACATGTACCACGAAATATGTACTAGTTGAGCGTATTTTCCACACACGATTTTCTGCAATTCATCTCATTTTTATACATATACTTTTCAGCTTTGCACAAATAAATTTATTGAACGAAAACATCTTAAATAAACTCTTTGTTAGGCTCAGATACAATGATACCCGTCAGCTATTAAATAAAATCCCTTTTAAGATTGAACCTTTTTCTATGTGCCAGTTGCAATAAAAAAATAACAAATTGCGTATTTATACGGCGCAAGCGCAGGCAAGTAGTTACAAAAAGACAATACGCTAAACTGGTATCTAAATTCCGCAAGCAATAAAGGTCGCGAAAACATGGAAAAACAATATAAATCATGCAAACTTTGTTTATTTTGCAACTACAATAATTTCCATACGTTATTTTACCTGCGAAGCTTGAACATATTTTTGAGGTTTTTTTTTTGTGCGTTTCTGATCAAAACGGAAAAAAAGTAGTATGATTGTTTTACAAAATCAAGTGTCTCGAGTGATGTAGGCTCGAAATCAAAAGGTAAAAATATTTCTTTTACTTGTGAACGGAAACATTTTTAGAAGTTATAATTCAGCACAAAATCGTGATTTTGTATGTTTTAAGAGTAAAAATAAATGGTAAGATTTTGCAATAAATTACTAGAAGTAAAACGAATAAACAAATGCGAAAATACAAAATTGGTACATAATTGGTACACCTACGCTGAAAAACTTTAATTTTGTTTCCACCCTACACTACTGTAGTCCTGTACGATCTAGGCCTATCATTTAATCTTAACGTTAAACTTAATTAAAGTAACGTTAGGCCTAGTTATGGAATCATTTACAATCATTGGGCCGTTATTTCTTTCACTTTAACCCATTTCTGTGTGCTGACTGTGATGCTGATGTTTACTGATCTGATTAAAGTTATGTTTTTTCCTCTATGCACGCCATTGGAGATGAAAGACGTCGTCCTTCGGAGGGGACGTTAAGCTGTCGGTCCTGATGGTAGGACAGTCACGACTGAAAACTTATCGAAAAGAGTGGGGTAAAAACCCGGTGTTCATCCACTTCCGTCCCGGTCGCACGAGACTGGCATCTGCTATAGCTTGGCGTCTATGCTCCATATAAAAGTCTTGCCGAGTTCTTGTAAGGGAGAATCATGTACAAACAAACAAGCAAGCTTGGAGCGAATTGTGTTCCATGGACCTAAGTTTGGTAGCCTAACGTTCAACACACCTTCACGTATGGAAATTGTAATAACCCACTGTAGGCCCTAGGCGTACACGCCACCAGTATGTCAAAGAGTGTATTGAATTTTTATTCAATTTATGTTTAAAATTTTGATATGTTTCTATGGTAAATTAAAAATGTCTTAGTTATAATGAAGTTAAAGTACATTTTACAACTATCATATTTGTGCCTCCATAATGTAAAAGTGTTGTATGTATAGTGTGTAGTTAGCTGTTGATTTGAGTAGTTAGGGAAACATTGGGAAGAGAAAGCTACTAAATTAAATTGATATAAATGATTACTCACTGGTTGCAGTTTCATCACTATAAACATTGAACACTTAAAGCCTTAATCGTTTTGGTAAATTAAGCCTTGAATTAATAATTTCATAATACGCCTAGGCCAACTTGATTCAGAATGAAAGAAAGTAAATAAAAGTGGAATTCACTACATTGATTAGTTTCAAGAGGCAAACAATTCATTAGTGATTAGATATTGAATCACAGTAAACATTTTCAGTTAGTTTAATGTTAAAGATCATGAGGGGTAAGCCAAGGCTGGCAAAACTTGATTATGCTGTGGAAAAGACATGTACATATCAAAAGTGTACACAGTTGTAGAATTGAGAGATCAATGGTCATGTATAATGCATTATCTTATGATACTTTTTCATCTAAGACACAACAAAATTCACTGCACCTGAAATAGCCTCATGCATTTTATGTTTCATGGAGATATAAAGTGACTTACAAAGTACCAGTATCAGCTCTTCCCATCCTACGAGTTGAAAATGTGTATTATAGGCAGTAATTTATTCTTGTATGATTTAATTTACAATGTTGAAGTTGTTTCCTCTGCATCGGTTTTATTTACATAATTTTACACCCTCTGCCAAGTTCCTGAAATCAGCGAGCTGTAAGTTTTCTGAAATACTACATCACTGACTCCAAAATAATATGTACAGTATCACAAGTTATGTCGCAAAAAATAATGCGTAATAAGGAAAGAAGTTCTGAATTTTTGCGGCTTGAAAACCTTCTATATTTTGTATCTTTTTAATATCAAATTTGGAAAAACGGACTTTCCATGTGATAATTATGGCTATAAACTGTCAATTGATGGAAATTTGTTGCTACATGTTGTTGGGATGCAGATAGTTCAGCCAGCTGAGCGTACAATAGAATGCAGATGCTGGAGGTCCCAGGTTCGGGTCCAATCATGATTTAACCAGCAATTTTTCCACAGATATGCAGAACGATATACACTGACATCAAGCGCTGAGGTTCGTCTTCTGCATTAAATCTTCTTCCCCACCCAACCTTTGTGAAAGATGGCCAATGGTTGGTGGCACTCACCATCCTTCGAAGGGGACGTAAAGCCGTCAGTCCCGATGTTATGAGTTTTACCCCATGCCTGGTTCTCTGAACACTTCGAAAAGAGCAGGGTGCAAAGGCCATCCTTAAAAAATTGTTGGTTTCGAGTAACCTGACCGACCCATTGAAAACACCTCCAACTCAATACTATTCTTTTTTTTTGCAAGCCAGTTGCATCCGACTTGCGATCACGACCATAATGGCCATGCCGACTGAAAAGGTTTTATTTCAATCAGCACATTAAACAACAAAATTTCAGAAATCATAAAACGACAGTACCATTAACTTACTTTAAGAACGTTTCACAGCACTCAATATTAAATATATATATTTGGTATATCAATTCGGGTAAACACATTTGAAATTTATACTTCGAAAAAATTACTTTTTTAAAAGAAAAATTGTTACAATAATCCTTTAAATGTTTGTTGGCACAGTTAGGATTCAACTCAAATAGTTAACTGTGCATGGAAAAACAGGTAATACACATTCTCAATAACAAAAAATATGTTTTTTGTAAAGGCATAAATTGAAACAATAAAGAAGAAAAATCTTGTATGAAATTATTTATTTAAAACAAAACCTTAAATATTTTATTATGATTAGTATGACTTTTGTGAAATGCATAAAAGCTGATGACAGCTTGTATTTACCGTTTGGGCAGTGCATGTAGTGTACCTGTTATGCGTACGAATTATGTATCATACGTTCAATAACGGAATGATTATTTTGATCACTTTCAGAAGAATGAGAAATTGTGCGGAATAAGTTAATTAAAATAAAAACAATAGAGACATGGAAGGACGTTTCATAAAACCATTCCGGGAGATAAATATCACCAAATCTACCGTTGAGGTGGAAATATGTGTGAAGCCTGCCGCTGGAACCAGAGACACATACAGTACATGTAGCCTACACTACTAACTTAGCACAGTGTGTGTATTCATCCATCCATGTTCTTTGACTTAGGATACACAGTGCTGCCCCAAAGTTCAGTAAGTAATACATGATTAAAAAAAAAAAGTCTTGACAACTGTCCAAGTGAACTGTGAATTGCTGGCAAAGAGTTCCAAACATGGTATTGCTGTTCAAGTCTCACTTGAAAATTATTTCTTTAGTGTTTTGTCCTAAAACTGAGACAAGGATAATCGGTCCCAGTTGTTTTGGTTGCACAAGGGAAAGATTTTTGTTCAAGATAACATACAACGATTTATGATATCTAACATATCGTGTTAGATTTTCTTTATCGTCGTGGTGTCTTTCTTTTTCTTTTTATTGTATTGGTTTTTTATTATTGAGAAAAGAAATAAAATAAGATTATTTCCTACCTACCTACCTACCCAAAGTTTTTCAACAAACCAACATATTTTTTTGGGATGGCCCTAACCCAGTGTTCATCCACTTTCCATCCTGCCAAATTCATTGGGTCCACACTTAACACAAGTCATTGTGACTTGCTTTCCTGGCATATGCCTAAAAGTGAAATTTACATGTCCATATACCTTTGATAACACTTTTTTTTTTTATTCGAGACGTGAAATTAGTTTGCTAATTCATTGTAATTTCTATTTTCAGACTCCAAATATGATGGCAGAAAAGGCTGATAACACTTTTTTGAAGTTGATGATGGCATTGCTATCAACAAAAGGAAGAGAAAGTGTGTACCATTATTATTCTTATTGCAGTTTGCTTAATTAGTGTAATCCCTATTTTCAGACTCGAATGAAAAGGCAAATATGATGGCAGTAAAGGCTGAGGTCACCTCTGACATACAGGCTGAAGTGGATGATGGCGTTGCTAGCAACAAAGAAAAACAGGAAGAGAAAGTGTGTACTATTTCATTATTTTAATTCCAGTTTGCTCAATTATTGTAATTCCTATTTTCAGACTGGTATGAAAAGGCAAATATGATGGCAGTAAAGGCTGAGGTCACCTCTGACATACAGGCTGAAGTGGATGATGACGTTGCTAGCAACAAAAGAAATAAAGGAAGAGATAGTATGTGTACTATTTCGTTTTCTAATTGCAGTTTGCTCAATTATTGTAATTCCTATTTTCAGACACGTATGAAAAGGCAAATATGATTGGCAGTAAAGACTGAGGTTGCCTCTGATGTACGGTCTAAAGTGGATGATGGCATTGCTAGCAAAAATAGGAAGAGAAAGTATGTGTACCATTCTAAGTTGTGAAATAAAAAGAATATGGTTGTAAATCATAGGCGCATCACATTTTAATGCATCAAAAAACATCTTCTTGTATACTATGGCAAATAAATTTGGCTTCAGAAACATGAAAGTTAAACTTTTAACCAGTCTAACTTATCCTCATAGCTTCAATAATATTAATAAACTGCGAATTACAGCTACAATCTTGCTGGACAAGTGTTTTATCACATCCTTGTCATGTGTAAACGTAGCCATTTTGTTTCTTTCATATACTGTAATTTGATTATTCCACATGCCTCATCCTGCATTTGCAAAAAGATTCGAGTTATTTATAACTTACAAATAGTGTTACATTCTTCTCTAAACCTATCATGCATACTCAAAATGGAGTACCGGTTTGTTTTGCAGTGTAAATGTATTCTGTTACCTTTAAATGAGTATTAGTATTCTGTTTTTTTAAGCTGTTCAAATATGCCATTTTTATTCAGAAATACTCAACGATTTGCCTTTAAATAATGAAGTGGAAAGTGAAGGGATTCGAGAAAATTATGCTGAAGCACCGTAGGCTCCAAATTTCCCTGCCTCTCAGCCACAACGATAGTCAGAACAGCAACATCGTCTAGGTTATTTCATTCCACACCAACAGCATGCCGGACTCCAGCAGTAGCACCAGGGGGGCAAGCACCTGTGCCTGTGAGATCTTTACATTTACCACTGAGTGAAATTCAGTAGGTCAGTTTTTCATGCACTGTACATATAGTTTAGAAGGGTACTTATTGGTTGGTTTCGTAGTTGGTAAGTTGTTGGCATTAGACAAGGGAATTATATCTGATAGTACAGATGAACATCTAGTTATTTGTAGTGTTAGATTTTTGGCAATTAGGTATGCATTTATGTTCTGTGTGGTACACATACAGGCATCCCAGACCGGCAAAAAATTAATGAAATTCTGATTAAAATTGACAAAGCATAAAATAAGCATAAAAACGGAAACTAAATCATAAAAAATCATTACATTCTGTGGAAAAATTGACATCATGGAAGCAGAGTACCCAAATTTCTGTCAAAATTGGTAATACATGCCCTGAAGATCCATGTACATATTAATACCTATACTTAGTACAGTTATTATACCTTCACCAACTTCACAAAATTAGCTAATTTTTAGATATCTGAAATTTCCCATTAAAAAACAGAAAAGGAAGCAAAAATCAGGTTAAACATGTCCAGGCCTCCCAGACTGGCATAAAATTCCAATCAAACTTGACAACTAGCATAAAAAAACAAAATCATAAATATTTGTGGAAATATTGACATCATGATGCAGAGTATCCAAATCCCTCTCAAAAACATAATGCCCTGAAGATCCATATATTAATGTTTAGTACAATTAATTGGTCTTCATCAACTTTACTCCACTATAGCAAAATTTCATACTGAAAACTAAAAAAGTGTGGTGAAGCAAAAGTCAATAGGATTTCACTCTTGTTCAAAATAGGGTGCCCTAAAAATTTAGGGCACTTAAAAGTTGTCAGTGTCAAAATTCACACACTGTTATTTAAAAACATTTGCTATAATCTAATCTGGAAATGGAAACTTAATTTACTTGAGATTATGTCAAAATCTGGCAAAGAAATAAAAAATCTGATGCTCTGTCGAAATCATTGAGACTACTTATCAAGAGCTTCCACACAGTGTATAGTAAAAAGATGCTTGTGATGAACATGAATTGCCCTTGTATTTAAAAAAAAAAATTGTAAACATTTTTTGCTTTGTTTATCAGGTTCAGAAACATTCTGTCTCTAAAGTTAACAAATTTCTTTAACATTTGGAGGTAAGATAGAAAGACGAGAATAGCATAATAAAAATCTTTGAGATTCCAAGGGGTTAGTAGAGAAACGTCCACATATATTTTCCTGTCTAATTAATGTTGGACTCATCATTTCTTATGTTTGGGATACATTACCATAGATCATGGGTTCTGAATTAATTTTTTCCAAGGGTCATCATTTCACAACAGCCTCAGGATGCGGCCAATCGCATGGCAAAACCAGCATCACATGACAAACAAAACCCTTGAAAATAATAAATAATCCCTGAATACAAACATGCTGAGAGCGCACGTGTGATAAGAAGAATGTACGTCAGATGTCAGCGCTTTTCTTATCCGCCTAGTTCATTTAACAAGTCCAGTGGGGTCACCAGAGATTTTCGTTTGGGGGCACAGCAGTTCAGAGGAGGAAAATGGAGGGGTGGAGGCACTATAAAAGTGGCGCCTATTGGTGGCACCCGAAGCGTGCGCGTACGGGCATGGGGTCCACGGCCCACATAAGGGCCCCTGGTGGGGTCCACGGCCCACATAAGGGCCCCTGGTGGGGTCCACATAAGGGCTCCTGGTGGGGTCCACGGCCCACATATGGGCCCCTGGTGGGGTCCACGGCCCACATATGGGCCCCTGGTGGGGTCCACGGCCCACATAAGGGCCCTTGGTGGGGTCCACGGCCCACATAAGGGCCCTTGGTGGGGTCCACGGCCCACATAAGGGCCCCTGGTGGGGTCCACGGCTGAAGACCTGGTAGGGGCCTGGAGGCTATGCAGATATTTTGTTTTTGTTGCCCCAAAATGGCTTAAAAATCAAACAGAAATTCCAAAATTAAATTGAAGGCAGGAAGAAAAGTTTGTGCATCCCCTTAGTGACGCTACTGGAAAAGCCGTGAGTCTGCCCAAATAATATCGGTATTGAAGATAACATTTTATTTAATAAGTTGCAGATCTTCCTAGGAAAAACCAAAAGTAAACGAGTATTTTGCTATTTTTACCGACCTTTTTGAGATTGATTGGTATATTTTATATATATCTGAAAGAAATTCTTGCCCCCTCTTATCTCAAACCCACCCCTTCAAGTAAGCATGAGATAGGAGGTTATTCAAAATATGACAGTAAATGTAATTTGTGCCAAAACTTCTCGGAAGCAACTAACACCATTCAATGCCAGGCCACAGGACACCATTATAAAATAAAACAAAATATGACTTGTACTACATGCAATGCCATCTATCTTATAACATGCTTTAAATGTAATCTTCAATATGTGGGCTCATCATCAACACAATTTAAAGTGCGTTTTCGCAATTACAAATCTACGATGGTTACCAACAGAAAGACCTGTGAAGTTGCTGTCCATTTTTGTCGTACCCCCCATGAACTTTCCGACTCATTTCATCCCATTTGAAAGAATTCGAAATTCTCAAAACACCGAAAGAAAGCTGCTTACGCGATAGATTTGGACAGCCCAACTACAAATTTGCGCAGGTGAAAATGGAGAAAATAATTTTTTTGTTCTGTTGCACCAACAAAACTATAACATTTCGCATGTAATTTTCCTACCTTCTGACCTTTGGTTTTTAAAAACCTTTTTTACCGTTATGTATATCTATGTAGAGAGATTTGAATTTGGGAAAGATGCATTGTCGGTTGTGATGACCGATTGGGAGATCTCCCATTTGGGTGCATGGACCGAACTGCTTCTGGAATTCTTAAATTGAATATCTCTCCATAGCAATAAAATATCAGTGTGGTTTCTTTACACTTATATTTCTTTTAGTGTCCTCTACTTTCTGAGACTCAGAACTTCAATGAGCAGTGTGTTTATTTTGGTAGAATGTACAACAGGTCTTATTTTCAGAAATATTTAGAAGTTAAAGGTGCATGAATGTTCCTGCACAATGGGCAAAACCACTTATTATGATTCTTGCATGTCTAGCTTTTAGTTTTCGGGGGCTTAAGCCCTTGATAAACACATCTTACTAATGTGCACATCTTATCGTGGTCCAGAATTAAAGGTTTCTGGTCCTAAATTTGACAGCTTTTTAAAAAAAATGGGATTTTTGTTGAAAAAG
This sequence comes from Chiridota heheva, assembly GCA_020152595.1. Taxonomy (NCBI): domain Eukaryota; kingdom Metazoa; phylum Echinodermata; class Holothuroidea; order Apodida; family Chiridotidae; genus Chiridota; species Chiridota heheva. Next base: position 909,941 of record JAIGNY010001174.1, on the reverse strand, counting down.
TGAGGGTTTTTGGTCCAAAATTGAAATTTTGACCAAAATGGAAGATTGTTGGTCCAAAATGGAAGATTTGTGGTCCAACATTGAAGATTTGTGGTACAAACTGGAAGATTTTGTTCCAAAATTAATGATAAGTCAATATGAATAAAAAATTGCAACATCTCTGTTTTCTATTATTCATATTCCTACTTCACTGAATCAGTTAATTATATTTTAAACATTGACAAAATTAAAGGTACAGCATTTTTTTGGGCGGGCTTAGCCTCCCATCCCCTACTTCTTAGATACGCCACTTGGACCAACTTATTGCACACTGCACAATATGCAAAAAGAGCTTCAGAATTGATGGATGTTGTACAATCCCATGATAGGGAACAAAGCATGTTGAGTTTCAGTCATAACAAGTTCACCAATTTTTACGAGTAAGAACATAAGCTGATAACCAACAATTTCTGCTGTTACAACCAACACAAATTGTGGAATAATTCTCTATCAAATTGTCCAAATGATTAAGTGAGAGTCATATGAAAACCCATGTCATGCCCTCTTTAAATTTAATGTAAACAGTGGATGTGCATTCCCATGTGACACTTCATATTCTGTATGCTTGCAATTCTTATCTAAACTTACATTATTTGCCTTTTTTTTTTATTAAATAGGAATTGATTGGATGGTTACATTTAATATATTGGAGAAATAATCCATTGCATCGAGTTATGCCAAATATCCAAAATGTCAGACAGTCATTTCACATTAAAAGAAAGATTTTAACGATTTTGACTATATTGTTTTTGAAAACTTTGATATCATTGCTTTTGACTTTGAATATAGCACAGATTTTGGTACAGTTTGAAAGTACTTGTTAAGTTTTTTCATAAAATGATTTTTTTTTGTGGGTGTTGTTTTAAAGAGTTATGAAATGTTCCTCCCCAAAATAGCATATTCCTAAAGAAGAAAAAAAAAAAAATTGCTACCAAACACCTTTAAAACGATTCTTCTTATGACTTTTTGTCGGAAATCCTACACAAACTTTCCATTCACAAAACTGGTATCTTGTAAACAGTTCAATTTTGAAAAAGTTTTTCAATAACTCATCCCGATCTACTAAAAAATATTGAATATGGAGAATACTGTATATTCACTAAATATCTTTGATTTTTAACAAATCTTACCAAACATTAAAAAGGCATGTATCAACTTGTAATCACTCAATTCAATTGGAAGAAAGTTTATTTTGATTCAGTAAATGTAAATAAACCTAAGTGTTATGCAAAACCATATCAAGTTAAAAAAATCATATCAAATGCTCAAGTTCATTTTAAACATAGAAAACAAAAACAGCATTTACAAGAATCTTGATAATCCAATAACCTAGAATCATTCAGTTTTCTATTGCTGTGTATGTGCCTATTAAAAATTTTTTTAAACTATGCGCTCTGTATGTCGTGGAATTATGTCCCAATTTATAAAAAAATTAGGTTAGGCGTTCTGGTGAAGCCTTGTTCATATTCACTTGTTTTTTTTTATGTTAGCAAATGTCAAAAACAAATTTTGCTTTGATCAATCAAATTCACTATGTCCATATTTTGCACTGATTATATTTTAACAAAATTTGCATGTTTTTATTGATTACAAACAAGTGCATTTAAACTGTGTGTGCCTGCTTGAAGTGAGGTGACACCAATCAAGTGAATATGAATATTGTTTCAACTTATTGGATTGGTTCATGGTATTTTGTCTGTAACTTATCTCTCTTTATTTAAAACAAGATGCTACAGTGCAGACAGAGACCTGTGAAAATTACTCCTATGATGATTTGAAAGTTGAGAGTATCCATTATCTGAAGGGGGCAACACACAGGGAAGGTGGGAGGAATGCCAGGACTGAATTACATCCAACAAAATTCTTGCTGAATCTCTTTGCCATCAAATTGTGACTCGTTATCTGTGTCTGATGACTCTAAACACTGCTGGTTCTTAATTTTTGGAGTAAAAAATCTTCCAATTTGTATTCATATTTTTATATCGAAATTTGAAAAATGGACTTGGCTTGTGATAATTATGGTTACAAACTGTAAATTAATGGAAACTTGTTGCTATGTACATAGACTTTCAAACAGTTCATTCCAACAGCGAGTGGGTGTTTTAGGATTCTTTTCTTTTATAAGGCTTTTTGAGAACTTTCCTTTCATTACAAGTTTATCTAAAATGAAAGCTAAAACATTGAAATTTTGAGAAATGAATGCAAACTTTGGTCAAAATTGAAGAAGAAAAAACATTTAAATTGAGCAATTATTGGCTTTGACCCTGGGTTAAAAAAGATTACTTGCCCTTGCATATTTTTGTGACTGCTGAAATGGAACTGCTACATTTTAAAACATTATGATTTCTTTACAATGCTGTAAAATAATAATTTTTCTGTCAAGAGAAAGTTGAATAGAACTCTTCACAATTGCAAAAAAATATATACAAATCTATTCCCATGAGATTCAAATTCATGCAATCTGTGTCCTCCACATAGCAGGCTTGTGCTCTGCCGCTAGACCAAATTGCTTTTTACTAGGCTAATACATAGTAGGAGTTTTAAATACTTTTCATTTTAAATGCATGTAGGAGATATTTCTTATATCTCACCAGAAAGCATAGTTCATTAATTTTGATGTTATATTTTTAAAAGATAACAAAGCACAAAATTGTGCGTATTTTACCCCAGAAATTAAAGAAATATTCTTACATATTATTTAGAGAAAAATAAATAGGTGAAAACCTTGTTCATTGCTTATTCCTACCAAAAATTATGGCCCAAAATTATTTTTCTTGCATGCATAAAAGTGACTGAAGTGCTGAGTCTAAGACAACTCTTCCATTACACTGGCAAATGGTCTTCAAATGTTTATTTATGTTATTGAAATTTGATCCATGAAGTTTGCTTATGTTTCACACATGTTACACACAAATGTTGCATGAGTAGAATGGAAAAAAAAATATGTGCTTATTCCTTTGGAAATTGTTGGACAAAATTCCCAAATTATATGGAAAATATGATTTTAAAATTCGAAAAATAAGGTTTTAAGATATTCTGCCAGCGTTATGTGGTATGAGTGATTTAGACTTACTACAACATTCACTGTTATACTGCAAGAATTTTTTGTGCAATACTTGTAAGAATAAGATATGTGAATTTCACCAATCTGTTTCTGTTATTGTCTATTAAATATACATGCATTAAGATGAAATTTCACTGGAATATTCCTATAAGATTGTGTAAATGCTTTTATATGTCTTTTTCTAGTCAAAATCATCCTAAAGTGTGCTTCCAATTTTCAATGTTTTGTTTTTAAAGAAAATGCTAAAAATGAAATTTGATAAATGTCAGCACGATTTTTTATGTCAGTGTAAGTAACCCTTGTCAAAATTATCCAGATTAATATGAAATATCTAACAAAACTTTTGATCGATACCAAAGTATTTGCTAAATGTTTGACAATTAGACAGAGTTAATCTTAGGTGGACTTCCAATTTTGTATTACTTGAAATGTTTGTTGAGAAACATGACTTCAAATGAATACAAAATAAATAGTTTTAAACAAATTGAAATTAGAGTTTTTGTGTCTTTATTTTGTAACATTTTGACTTCCAGTTTTTTGGCGGACCATTATACTGCATGCATTCTTTGCGATTTGCTGTTAAGTTCTTCCCATGGGTAAGAGGATCATTTGTTTTCATTTAAATATCCTTGCTGGTCCGGTGGAGAAGCATCTGCGGATTCCAGGTAGCTAACTGCTTAATACCGCTGGCGGACCGCTGAAGGACTTGGCAGATTTTCGGTGGCTAACTACTTAATATCACTGATTGACCGCCAAAGGACCATTGGTGTATTCTCGGTGGCTAATCGCTAAGTGCCGTCAGTGGACCTTTGAAGGACCATTGGTAGATTCTCGGTGGCTAACAGCCAAGTGCCGTCAGTGGACCTCCAAAGGACCATTGGTAGATTATCAGTGGCTAATCGCTAAGTGCCGTCGGTGGACCCTCGAAGGACCATTGATAGATTCACGGTGGCTAATCGCTAAGTGCCGTCGTCAGTGGACCTTCAAAGGACCATTGGTGGATTGCCATCAGTGTACCTCCGAAGGACCATTAATGGATTCTCAGTGGCTATCTGCTAAGTGCCGTCGGTGGACCGTCGGAGATCCACTTGACATTTATGCCCGCGGACCTTCGGTATTTGCCGCCATTGGACCGCCGATGTTGCCACTAGTGGACCACCGCGAACCACTAACTTTTGCTATCTGGGAACGTTGTCGATACGAGAGAGGTTGTTGATGGTGGATTTGATCGAGATTGTGGGCTGGATGACATGAGGTTTGCCAGCGGTCACGAATAAGGAAGGCGATAAGCGGTTTGATGTCAGAGAGGGTTTTGGGAAAAGGGGTAGGGAGGAGGTTGGGCAAGCTTAGCGGCTGCATCAGCCCTGTCATTGCCAGGGATGCCAACATGGCTGGGTATCCAGAAGAAACGAACACTTTTCCTGCAGAGGGTGGGAGAAAAGAGTTTCCTCCGGAGAAGGTGGCATGTGAGGTTATCCCATTTAAGATTGAGTAATGAAGAACAGCCTTTGAGTCGGAGAAATGGCAAGGTGGCTGAGAGGAGAGTACTCAATAAAGTTGAGGGCGAGGAGAATGGCCTAAGCCTCAGCTGAAAAGATGGATGAGTGGTCAGAAAGTCTGCTACTGAGGGTGATGTCTTAGATGATGGCAGCAGCAGCTGTCTTGTTGCCTTCCTTCGAGCCATCAGTATAGATGGATGTGTAATTTGAGAGTTGGTCTTTGATTTGGTTGTGGAGATTGATGAAGATCTTGGCAAAAATATGGCAATGAGGTGTTCCTTTTTTGCAAAAAAATATATAGAGAGATAAATATTTAGTTATGTATATATACATAGATATGTATATACATATATATATATATATATAGATATATATAGATATATATAGATATATATATATATAGAGAGAAAGAGAGAGAGAAATATATACATATATGTATTATATTTATATAGATAGATACCTATAAATGTATATAGATAGGTAGATATATATATTATATATAATTATATATAGATATATATCTATATAGATAGTAGAGCTGTGACCGTTTAGCGTGTACTCGCTACACGCTCGCAAATTTTGTAAACGTTTACTAAATTTTCATTGCGAGTAATCGTTTTTCATACATTATAGGCCTAGTATCTTGCCGTTGAAAATCAATATTGATGATTCAAATCACAAATTCATTCGGCTGACAAAATTCCAATCAATGATACTTTACAAACTGTAAACCCGATTAGCATTAATCTTTTTTAAATGTGCGAATCACAAATGCGCAGTAATCACCAATGAATGGGGATATTATGCACTTTGATTTCACAAATCTGAGTAATCTAACTTGTAAAATGCACCGCGAATGTGCAGCAGTAAACAGTGAAACTAACAATAGGCCTAACGTTAGGCCATAGGGCTTTAAATCCCACACAATCAAGGCCCGTTTCATCGACCAAAAACACTTGAATCGTGACAACCAGTACATTTACATGTAAATATTACCTGATGAGTCAAATAAATTTTGCAAGAAAGAAAAAATATTGCATAATAAATAAACAGAAAAAGGTTTTAACAAAGCTGAAATTCTGCATGCTGCAAAGATGGCGGCCATTTTTTTCGAGAGGGCTGATATTTCAGAACTTCCTAGTGGTGGCGTAGTTTTGAAATGTTTTACGGCGAGGTATATCATAGGCCTCAGTATGCAAGATTTTCACAGAACTTTGAAAGCCGTGAGCGAATCGACAAACAAGTTACGCGATGTTGAGTTTAAATGACATTGAAAGGAAGTTATCTGTTCTTTCTAAACTGAATTTCTATGCATATTTTCCATAAAGATTATAATTTGTACTGTAGAAGTAAACTTTTACGATTTGGAAAGCAAAACTTAGCGTCTATTTGGGCAAAGCAGTCAGTACTTTTGCCATACTAGTTGCGCGATTTTTTTACTTAGCCTTGTAGTTTTGGAGCAATTTTGGTGTATTTCCGAAAATTACGGTACTAAACTCGTGTACACGATACACGCTCGCTTTTTTTGGCGTGTACACGTTTACTAAAATCCCTAAACGTTCACAGATAGCTAGCTATGTATAGATAGATAGATATATAAGTATATTTATATATATATATATATATATATATATATATATATATATATATATGTATAAACATATAAATGTATATATATATATAACTATAGATATGTATCTGTCTATATATATATATCTATATAGATAAATATCTATATATATATATATATACATCTATATATATATATAGATTTACAAAGATATATACATGGATATATATACATATATAGATATATATATATAGATAGGTATATATATATATATATACATCTATCTATAAATATATAGATAGGTAGATAAATGTATATATATATATATATATACATACATGTATATATCTATATAGAAATCTATATATATAGATAGATATCTATATATATCTAAATATCTACCTATCTATATATATATCTATATATTTATAGATAGATATATCTATATATTTATAGATAGATATATATCTATATATATATATATATATATAAATATATAAGTATACGCTATAGCTAACAAAGGTGATAGCATGGCAGGAAAGCAATTGTATGAGGCATGGATGGCAGACTTGCCGCAATCGCAACAGGAAGCATTTTGGGGGAGGAAATATGAGTTTACCCAGTTCAAACAGGAGGGGGGCCAGCTATGGCAATCATATTGGAACACTAACCACGAAACAGGTAACCGTTTTAGTGCGGATGTGCTACGCCAATTAAAAAAAAAAGAGCAATTTGGTTCGATCATACGTGCTAGCAAAACACCCAAAGGGACAGGTAATGTCAAATGTGTACTGCCGGGACATGGACCCAGAGTATAATCATATGCATCTCATTTTCACCACCGAGACGAGCGCGCATGATAGCAAGCCGTGGGGATATTTCAAGAAACAAATAGAGGAGATTGTGGGGTTTAAACCCAAAGTTCAGCTCATGAAGAGCCAGGAAAGCTTAATTTATGTTCTTATGGAAGAAAAAGTGCAGACAGATTGTGATATTCTGAAAGATTCATTCTTCCACAAAGCTAAGCATCACATTACCAAAGGCTGCTTGCAAATAAAGCAAAAACAATTGTAACAAATCAGGAAAAACAGGGGAGACAAGGCATCGACATCCAAAGTGAGTACACTACAACCAATAACGGTGGGGTGGGAAACTGAGGAGACAGACATGGCAGCGATCAGCGATAAGGGTGCTAACAGAATTAGAGAGGGAGGGGTATGAAATAGTGACACAGGACACAGACTATGACAATAAGCAGTACATGGACACCCCCATAGTACACGTCACCCAGGAAATACACGACCCCACCGAGACAGCACAAATGCCCCTACGACGTTTGGCCAACATTGTACATAAGCATTCGCTTTTTACTGAATCGAAAATACCCCGTTTCCTAAACCAAAACAGAAGAAAGGGGACAGACATGGCATCACACTCCGCTTTCGTGGAAATGGAGTTGGCCAGGGGGGGCTGCAAACAAATGTATGAAATAGCCTGTGCACTGGCTGTAGAAAAGCACAACGCTACGGACTTTGCAACGTTGAGTACAAATTATACAGAGACCTATGGGACTGACGCGCACGAATTACAAAATATACTATATACGAAGTACAAAATATACTATTCCCTGGATGAATCTGTCGAGGAACTTAAAACATGGATGACCCACCACTCCATCACAGAGCCCCTAAAATTCCTAGAAGAGGTGGTAGCCTGGTTTGACAAAAAAAACGGTAAAAAGAATACCATCTGCTTCTACGGGAAGTCCAACGCTGGTAAGACGTGGTTTACCAACATGTTACAAGAGATCCAACCCAATTTCTAGGTTATGTCGGGAACCGACAACCGAGATATAAATTTTAAATGATGCGGTTCAGTCGACTCCTATTTCATTATCCTCAATAAAATTAAAATAACCGAGGAATATATAGACGAGTACAAGATGGTGCTCGGGAAGGAGGCCTGCATGATCGCGGTTAAGCACAAGAAGCATCAAATGCTAGCCCGCAAACGGTGCATAATAATGACCAATGACCACCCGTGGAATAGCATGGGGTCCCGGACCAACGGCAAGACAATGCAAAACCGTTGTCTCAGGGACCTCTTCATGAAGGCGATTCCCAACATCAGGGGAAAATAATCAAAAGAGCTTCATCCAGGGGTTATCCAATACAGGGTGGGGCTGGAGGAGAGGAAGGTGACAGAAGCGTTGAACAAACACTTGCATGAATCACTGAACAGCATGAACAGGGCGGTGGGGATGTACTTGCGACAGATGCCCCCTCCCCCTTCCTGGGTAAAAAGGAATGGCAAACGGAGTGGGCAAAATACGTGGGAAGACTATAAAAGAATCCAAACATAATACCGACGGCAAAATGTCTGGGGGGAGTGAGAGAATTGATATCGCAAATGGCAAGTCATGTGTATGACTACAAAAAAGGGAACTGCATGTGCATGCGTGATATGCACGCAGAAGAACCATGAACTTGAACAGGAACTAAAAAGAAAAGAAAAAGAGATCGAGCTCATATCAGACTCAGACGTGAAACAAAAGTGTAGCAAGTGACGCTTAGCAGCGACCATGGCGATGACGAAATACCACCAAGAGCTGCCTCAAATGATGGAGGGTCCACCCATACCACTCCAAAAAAACATAGTAAGAAAAAACGAAAGTGCGCTGTTGTCTCGGACAGCAGCTCAAGCACAGACACTGAGGAGGCACGGCATAGTGGTACACCTGTTCGTAGCACAAAATCTGTTAGCAGATTCGGAGATATACCAGTTAATAGAACAAAATTTCGGGCAAAAAGAAGCCAAAGAGTTCAAAGCGGAAGTGGAAGCAGCAACTCGGACATATTCCGACTCAATCAAAAAGGAGCAGGCAGCATTAGCCCCTTTATTCGCCATGCTACCAAAATTTTGCAAGCAATTCCGAAGCATAACAGCAGCATTTAGACACATGGACTTGAAACCACTGAGTATCAGCCTGGTCAATCTGGAATTAGTCCCATCGTCAGCAACGGGGACAAAATCGAAACAGCGCCTACCCAAATGGGTACCCAGATTGGAGGCTGCCTTGGTGCACCCCTTGCCCAGGCGACGCCTGACTCGGGCTCGGACAAGAGCAGGCAGGACGATCCAGACAGCCGTGGAAAATAGTGAGAAAAAGCATCGTGTTTACATTTAGGGACTATATGGCCTGTGTGAGATTCATGAGGAACATGCCGCACTGGCACTATTTGGGATATATGTTGTGCAATAACGTGAAACACGAACACAAGTTATACGCATACTCACAAACCAAAACTGTGCACGAGAAATTCATCGTGATAGAATTCCCAGGTTACGAGATTTAAGAAACAAAAATTAGTTTCTGGCCAGAGTGCGGTGTGAACAAATTTGAATTCGATGGAGTGTCAGGCATACACGAGGACATGTTACCCTTCACATATTAGTGAATTTGACATTGTGATTTGTATTGCAAATGAAGAATTGTAAATAAAATGTATAATAGCATCGCCAGCACAGCAGAAATAACTTTTACTTTGGAAAACATAGAACAGATTATAATTTCGGGTCCATTTCTATTTTTTGTGTTCTTGGGAAAAATTTGCTTATACTTTGCATGGACAAAGCATCAAAGAGAAAAGGTTTACCATTCGGAATCCATTTTCCTGGACACCATTGGACAGGGCCCGGATCAGATATAGAAAAAACTTAAAGGACAATATTGAACCAGCAAACGAAGTAGATCGTGCAAGTAAAATACACTATTTACAGTATTCAGATCCGCAAATTTCAACTGAGAATGCAGATAAAACTCTTCAGAAGAATTACGCCAAAAACAGTAACACTGACCAGGTTTTCAGGCCAGAACAATACGCATATGAACACAGGGAACACGTGTCAATTGACGAGGAAAAAATGAAAAGGTGGGGTGCAATCGCCAGAATAAACCAACATACTCTAAATCGCTAAAAGACTGATTAAGCAGCCGCAGGGCACGGCAACACGAGTACAGATCAAATAATAAGTGACGGAAAAGAGGCAAACACTGCACCAAGGAGCGGAATGTTAAAATGCAAAAATGACGAGCCTATTGACACAATGGGTAAGAAAATCCCTCAGGATATTCTCCAAACACTGGGAGAGACTAGTAGTGGGGCGGATATGTGACTGAGGTGTGCACTTCTGAATAGAAGCGTGAAAATTTGCACAAAGGGGTTTTTGAGTATGCTGATTTCAAAAATTGCGGGAACCACGATGTCACTCCAACCCTTCCCGCCAAAAAATTCAAAATTCAAAATGGCCACCACAAACACGTTTTTGCCCATAAATCAGCTGTTAGTGCCCCGATTGCCATGATCTTGGTGTCTATACCTATGTTCTTGAGGTCAAGAAATCCGATAAAACCCATGCGAAACATCATAAGATCCATCTTCTTGCCAAAAAATTAATTCAAAATGGCCGCCACAAACTTATGAGAATCACATGAGAAAAGAAAAGTTCTCATGAGAGCATGAAAAACAATTATGAGAATCAGGACAAACAATTTTGCATGAGAACATGAGAATTATTTACCTCATGAGGACATAAAATGATCATGATAAATGATAATTATTAATGGTAACCATGGCAACCTTAAATTCATGAGCTCCTTAACATGTCATCATGTCCTGTTTTGGTTTCTGTAAAAACCATGCAATGGAATGTGAGATCTAATTCTGAGAAGTGAATTTGCTCATAAAATCTTATTAGTAATTTGAATTGTCGCCCTCTAATTTCAAAAGTGTTCACTCTGTCACATGTTAATCAACTTAACCTAAAGTGACCAGAAGAACCTTCTTGTACTGAGGGAATGCGTTTTCTCCACCAGATATTTGCTCCTATATCAGTTAGGGTAAGTGTTTTTATGAAAGTCAACTAATGCAGATGCTATCAATATTTAGTCATATGACATTTTGCTGACAAATGAGGTAATTGAATGTCCTTTTGATATTTTCTCTAGCCTACCACATTATTTTGTCATATATGGCCTAATGTTATATTTCATTGTAAGGGTTACAGGACTGACAGATGTATGAAAGGCATCATGGCTTCCTTAATTATGGGATTTTTTTTGCAACTCAAGACCACCCAAATTTACCCCGCTAAGCGTAGCGGGGATATTTACGAGAGTTATACTTACCTTCCATGCTATTAATGTGCAATATTAATAGCATGGAAGGTAAGGTATAACTTGGAAGTAAATTATTTAATTTCAAATGATTCTATGGCTATTCTAATGGCATTGCAGCATGATGACTATAGCATATACATATTAAGTTGATGAATTTAAGTTTCTTTGATCGTTACATTAATTTGTTAATGTTTTGATTGCATTTATTTAATATTACATGTTATGTTTTCGTCGTCAAATTTTTGCTGGACGTGTAATTGATTTGTTAGATGACAACAATTATATGGTAAGTCTAGCTAAGAAGCAATAACAAAATGATTGCAGAATTACTTTTATCATGAGATACCTAAAAATACCACACTTTTTGGGGAATCAAAAATGTGTTTAATTTCACCACTTAATTTTGCCACTAAACTTCTATTTTTTCAGTACTATTTAGGAATAAAAAAAGACAATTAAATGATTGAATAAATCTTTGCCCATAAATCAGCTGTAAGTGCCTCAATTACCATATGCCTATGTTCTTGAGCTCAAATATTTCAATAAAACACATGTCAACTATCATAAGATACATCTTCCCGCCAAGAAAATTAAAAATCAGAAATGGCCGCCACAAACACGTGTTTGCCCATAGATTAGCTCTTAGTGCCCTGATGAACGTAATTATAGATATATCAATGATGTACATTCAACTTCTTATCTTTCTTTATATATTTTAGAAAGTGATTGGATCCAGGCAGTGATGGTCATCTAGTGGTTCACCATGTCAAAAAAACTCAGAGTGGCTTCTCAGGCATGCTCAGCACCAGTTCAGCCGGCAAACTGGGACGATTGTGTTCTGTGCCAAAAGCGTGGTGGAACTCTCATTAATCCAACGGCAACGGGATATACATCATTGGCCACAAATTTATCTGCCCTTCAAGAACTTAACATTGTTCCATTGAACATTAATGTATTAAGACTGAATAATGGTGATGGTATAGAGAAAACGCTTGTAGCCCATAAAGCTAAGTGGCATAAAGCTTGCTACGTACTTTGCAATGCAACAAAAGTAGAAAGAGCCAGGAAGCGACAAGAAAAGGCTCCTCAGGAATTAGCTCACTCACCACTAAAAGAGCACCTTCGCAATGCAAGCGCTCCAACATGTTCCATGGAACCAGAAAAGACAAATCAACCAGCATGTTTTTTCTGTGATGACACAACAGGAGACTTCCACAAAGCCGAGACGATAGCCCTTGATACCCGCATCAGACAAATCGCTACGGAGCTCAGAGATACTAAGCTGTTGGCTAAAGTATCAGTTGGAGATATGATCGCTATTGATGCTGTATATCACTTGAATTGCTTAGCTTCATTCTATAACAAACATAGATCCCAACAAAGAAGTTCAACTGAGAAGGGTCGCCATATTAACCCACAGTCACTTGCACTTGCTGAGGTGGTGTCATACATTGAGGAATATGGCCAATTGAGTGGAAACCTCAATCATGTTTTCAAACTCTCTGATCTTAAGGAATTGTATTGCGAGTGCCTCCATGAATTGGGTGGTGAGCCAAGTGAACGCATCCATTCCACCAGACTCGCGCAGAAACTCCAGCAACATATTCCAGATCTGGAAGCTCACAACAGCAAGTCTGGCACAGTATTGTCATTCAAGGAAGATGTTGGTGATACCTTGCTAGATGCATGCAACTTCGATCCAGATGAAGAAGCTGTAATATTGATGAGAGTGGCAAAGTTGGTCCGCAAAGAAATTTTTTGTAAAAAAAATACCACTTCAATAGTTCCTTATGTGATGAACAATTTGACAATCTACCTCCTTCTCTATCTGCCCTCTTCGGGATGTTTCTAGAGAGGTCAAATGCAACACAACGTGTAGATGACAACGATGTAAGCACAGCTGCCTTGTCCATCACACAGTTACTTGTCTTCAATGCCGTCAAACGAGGCAGGAGAGATTCTGTAGCAGCACGGCACAATTCGGACTGTGAGACGGTTCTCCCACTGTATCTTGGCCTGCTTATTTACAACCGAACGCGTAAACGTGATCTCATTGACAATCTATTTGAAAAGGGTCCGTCGGTGTCATATGACAGAGTTTTGCAACTGTCTACTGATGAAGCTAATAGAATAATTGACATATATGAGAATGAGGGCATTGTCTGTCCTTCAAACCTCAGAGACCAACTGTTCAACACTGGAAATCTCGATAATATAGATCACAACCCGCCATCCACCTCAAGTCGTGATTCTTTTAATGGCACCGCAATATCAATAACACAGCACATCACAAATGACAATCCTGGTGTTGTTAGGGTCCTTCAGGAGATTCCCGAAAACAGGGCCCAACCAAAGTCGAAATCTATCAAGTCATTACCAAAGTCATATACTGATGTGCCACTGGTTTCGCTCCTTGATAATGTCATCCCAACAGTAGAGGATGATGAAGCAATTCCAATATCTGGACATATCATGGTCAGCCTACTTTGCCAGCTTACAGTTGTCTCTACCCAAGACATCTGCAATTATCTCTCTCTTACCATTATTTCGAGATCATGCACATTCACCCGCTATGGTCAAGCATGGGATGAATATTATCAAACAGATCACGGTTAGTGTCAACCCAGGCCAGATACCACTGCTCACTGTCGATCAGCCATTATATGCAATTGCAAAACGAATTCAGTGGAAATGGCCAGAAGAGTATGGTGAAAGACATTACGTTGTACCGATGGGGGGTCTCCATATAGAAATGGCCATGTTGAAAGTAATTGGCGACTGGCTTGATGGTAGTGATTGGACCTATATTATGACTTCGGCCAATGTTACAACTGAGGGATGTGCAGCTGGTCTGCAGAAAGGTTCACACACATCCAGAGGTCAGTGAGCACATCAAGTAACCGCAGCGGCTCTGTACATTCTCCTTCACAGGTCATATGCTGAGTATCAAAACGACACATCAGATGATGAACAAATACACTATGATGAGTGGTGTAAACAGATGGGCTTCAAAGCATCCTCAGTTCGATTACTGGTACAAAGTCTGGCAGTTGGAACTTCTCTTCCTACAGTTCCTTAGATCACAGCGTGAGCAAAGATATGTTGCCTACGTGCAGTCACTTGGAAAGATTATTCCATGGATGTTCGCTCTTGACCACTACCACTATGCTCGCTGGATGACCGTTCATGTGAGAGACCTACAATCCCTTGAGATTAACTGCCCTACCACACATGCAGAGTTCCTCAAAGACAACTTTGTGACACAGAAAACTCTGCACAAATTCTCAGCACTAGCCCATGATCAAGTTTATGAACAGCTGAATGCAATGGTGAAGGGAGATGGAGGCTTAATAGGTATCACTGAAAATGAAGCAGCACTAGCAAGGTGGATGGTGGCAGGTCCAGAAACAGCTAGACTTCTAATAAAGTATGATGACAAACATGCTAGGGGAAGAAGGACACAGAACGCCACCATGAACAAATACCAAGTGTACAGAAGACTTTCTTATCTCACGTCAAGAGTGTCACTGATGTAATGGATGAACTTGGCAACCCCTTTGCTGATACAAGCACAGACCTCTACGCACTTGACACCAAAGTGATAATGTCTGATAGTGTGGTAAATGCTATAAGGTCCGCAGAAGACATAGGCAAAACACAGTACAAGAAATTTGTTGCCGAGCGTATCAATGGCACAATCACTGCATTCAAAGACACCATACATAAGAACAATCTGCCTTTGTTAAATTCTAGTTCACGAAAAGAAACCTGCGAAGTCCGCTTCAAGATTTCCAACCTGCATAGTGATGTTTGTCTCTTTTCACGGATGTATATATCGTGTCAAGCTAGAGAAAGCGATATGGATGCCTTCTTCAGCCATGAAAATCATGCCTGGCCTCCATCATTGGCATCAAATGGTATTATGCATCAAACATGCAAATCTGACTTGATGGGATGCCTGGAGACAATGGTACCACAACCAGAATCTGTTCAAAAGTTGACGCAAAATTGTTGACGGTGCTGCCCTTTGTGCACATGCTTGATCCAAAGAAGTCCAAACGTTCTGTCAAAACATTCCAGGACTATTCACAACTGGTGTTCTTGCCTTACATAAAACACATGTTACAAGACATTGTTCGTTGTCTGGGATGTCTACAGGGAGGACAGCCTAAAGACACAAACACGACAGAGCCGTGGATCTGGTAATCATCTCCGGGTGGACAACAACACCAATATTCCTGTTAACTGGAAGAACTTCCTTCGCTGTGATGCAAACAAAGACAGCCTGTTCCGACTTCTAGCCAATGCAATACAAGAGTTTCCACCTCCCCCAGAGAAGCAAGTGATCTCCACACATGGCCAGAATGTTGTATCATCTCCCATGACTGACCTTTCAAGCTTGTCCTGCACTCACGAAGAAGCGGACACACGGCTTCTTTTTTATGCTTCCCATGCGTTCCATCATGGGTTTACCAAGCTGATGATACATGCAACAGATACTGATGTGGTGGTTATTGCGCTTGCAGTGTCCAGCGTTTTACACGACTGTGAAATATGGATAGCATTTGGTCATGGTGGTAGACTACGTTACATCCCATGCCACCTAATTGCAGCTGAATTAAGCAATGACGCATCATGGGGTTTACTATTCTTGCACGCAATATCAGGATGTGACACTGTCTCTGCCTTTCATGGAATTGGAAAGAGAACCGCTTGGGCTGTATGGTGCAGTATGCCTCATCTCAAACCAATTTTTGCTCGCTTATCCCATGCTCCATGCCAGGTTTTCCCCAGCGACTTGGAGCAAATAGAGAGATATGTTGTTCTCTTGTATCAGCAAACATCATCACTCAACCATGTGAATGAAGCCAGGAAGCACTTGTTCACTCAAAACCGTAAGATGGAAAACATTCCTCCAATGTTACATGCCCTGGAACAGCATGTGAAAAGGGCTGTTTATCAGGCAGGGCACATCTGGGGACAGTCACTTATAGGAGACCCTGAAGTTCCATCGCCAGATTTATGGGGCTGGGAGAGAGTAAGAGGTGATTCCCCATGGACTCCATGCTGGACCACTCTTCCAGAGGCAGCCAAAGCTTGTCAGGAATTGCTGAAATGTGGATGCAAAAAGTCTTGTACAAAAAGATGCAAGTGTGTTTGCGCAAATCTCAAGTGTACACAGTTGTGCTTCTGTTCCAGACAGTGTAGCAGAGAATAAAGCAAATCTGAACATATGAGATACTGACAGCGATCATGTAATCATTTCTAACATAATGTATGACACACTATTTGACTACTTTACCTGAAAAAGGTATACCATGCTCAATTGTGATATACTTTGATCTGACAAATAAATGCTATTATATGGAATTGTTTTCAACTTTTCACCATAATATTTCATATGTATTCTACCGACATGGTATAGATAATAAGATTGGGGCAGGTTTTTTGGTCAAAAACTTGTTTTGTGAGGGCATTTTGATTGTATCTGTTTTACTATTCACAATATAATGTACGTCATGATATTTCATGTTTTCTATTGGGTTCCTTGACATAAAACAGGTATAGATACCAATAAATGATGGCTGGATAGCCATTTTATGGCCGACAATGGATTTGTGACGGCCATTTTGAATTCTAGGTTTTTCGTGGGAAGATGTTATGATAGTTTACGTGGGTTTTATTGGGTACATTGACCTCAAAAACATATGTCTAGAGACCAAGATTATGGCTATTTGGGCACTTAGATCCGTTTTATGGTAAAAAAGCTTTCTTGTGGCGGCCATTTTGAATTTTGAATATTTTTTGGGGGGAAGATGTATCTCATGTTTGGCATATGTTTTATTGGATTTCTTGACCTCAAGAACATAGGTATAGACACCAAGATCATGTTAATCGGGGAACTAACATCTGATTTATGGGCAAAAAACGTGTTTATGGCGGCCATTTTGAAATTTCGACTTTTGGGCGGGAAACGTTAAAGTGACATCGTGGTTCCCGCAATTTTTGAAATCAGCATACTCAAAAACCCCTTTGTGCAAATTTTCATGCTTCTATCCAGAAGTGCACACTTTAAGTAAAAATTGTTACATATCCGCCCCACTATAGTACTGCTCTGGCAACTATACCTGATCCAGGAGAGGATATGCCAAATGCAGGGGGTGCAACTGGGGACGAAGGAGGTCCAGGCGGTGGCTCGAACGTGGGTAAAGTTACGAAACCGATGCAATACGGGCAGAGGAGCAACATGTCAAATCGGAACAGGAGAGGTCACCTTTGAAAGCTCAGAGATACACAGCAACTAGTACGACCCCTACAAATGGGAAGGGGGACCGACAACGGGAGACATAGAAGCCTGCATTTTGTGAATACGGAAAAAATCTACAACACCGATGTGAAACCGAGAACTAATAAGGTCATGGTACCTGTAAATGACATTAAAGCAGTGTTTTCAGTGGATAAATTTGGTAGGGCAGTTCGACGAAATAATCGTTGAGAGAATCAGTGTGGAAACGTCGGGCTTCCAGATGTGGGAAACGACCACACTTGCAGACGGCAAACAATCCGTCCACATAAATAACCAAATGTCGTACGACTCTGTCACCGACAAAAATGGCCTGCTCAGACGAAAAGTCCACAGGCCAAACGAGATGCCAAATCCGAGTTGGATGGTGCATCGGGGTAAGCCCACGCAGGAAAACTCCATACCGCTGGCAGATAATTGGGATGTAACAAATATGTTCCTGCCCGTCATTGAAACACACAAAGTAGAAACGTTAAGAATGGGTATAGACATGACTGTGGAAGCCAATGTAAGAAACGTAGCCTTTGAGCTGCAGGATAAGATTAACAAGATATTTGCATTTCAGGACATGCCGTTTGATATAATAAGTATTAATGATATGGAGGGATGGTCATGGCGGGGCAGACATAAATCAGGGGTTCATGGTGAAGCGGTTGAATCACGACCTGAGGGGGTTTGCATCAGAGCCACACACGAGCACAATATACCACCCAAACAGAAAAACAACCGACCAACTGTTCAGTTACAGGAGAAAATGGGAATTGGCCAGTTGGCCGTTAATCCTGAAAAGGCAAAAATAAGCAATTTTGCGTGACAACACCTAGATACACCAGGGGAGGGAATTCGACAACGGTTATGTCGACGAGGCCCTGCTGATCATATTGTTCTGCATGAGAAGCCACAGTCACCCCGACACGGTGAGCTTCAGGGAAACGGCAGAATGGAAATACACCATAAGGATAACAGGGGTGAACACGGGAGGGGGAGGGGGGGAGTGTGCTAAAAATAGGGTATCAGATACCGTTCAACATCAGCTTCGGCTTGATGAAGGAAATGTCAAAACAGATGGGGGAAAAACACACTGACAATGGGGGTGATGCACCAGTTCCCCTACGTCACATCAGAGACGGGGGCTGAGGCAGAAAATACACAATACGTAACGGGGGAAAGGCACGTCTCTAGCACGGCCAACAGAACAGAGAACGAACAGGGAGCATAACAGACATAGGAGAGAAGGGGAAAAGTGGGAGACCGGCCAACAGGGCAAATTGGAAAATGGCACACCTGATCATACACGGCAGTATGGTGAGAGGTAAGATAAGAACAAGTAAGCTAGACGGCAACAAACTATTGATGCCAAATGCTTAAAGATATTGTCAGGTTCATGGTTCACCTCCCTGGATACAGGATTAACACTAAACAGTTGGTTCGAAACAGAGGTAGAGCATGGGATAGGGGCCCCCAGGGACAACACATGGTGCAAGAATTGCACGAAAACATGTTTGAGCCAGACACATGGAATACAGTCTTCCATGGGATAGATATAGATACAATAGTGGAGGGCATGACGGCAGAGGGGCAAGAATACAGTTATATGGCAAATGGGGACAAAAAAAGTATGCCATGACAAGAGGAGGGGAGGGGGGATTCGATGAATATATCGGATGAAGAAGAAGCAGGGAGGCGGGATATAGACCGTCTTATTACATTAGACTTAGACGGAAGAAGGAGGGTATGGCATGCACTGTACAGAGGGGAGCATGAACAATACATGAATGTGGCCAATAGTAAGAGAATGGGCATTCTTAGAACACACGTGGGGGAAACCAGGGAGGGAAAACGAGAACGGGTATTACAACCCCTTAGCGGATGATATAGCCGAAGAACTGGGGTGGATGTTCGAACATCACCCGGAGGTACACAAATATTGGTCCTATTTATTACCCATACGAAGGATTACTGTTGAATAACAATGAAAAACCATACACCATAAATTGGGTGTTGGAATTTGATAGATTGCATGGGACCCATTTTTTTTAAATTGTAAGTAGAAGACTGGTAGAGTCCAACAGAAGGAGGGCCGTAAGTGACGCCCAAGGCATACCAGCAACTACAGATAGAGACTATCGTGTAGTACAGTGTAGGCATAGGAAAATGCTAGTGTGTATGTATATAAATAAAACCGATACTAATTTAACCTGTTTAAAATGAAAGTAGCCAGAATATAAGCTTTACTATACAAAGCAATTAACTTGAATTACACTTTCGATTGTGTTAATGAATAGATTAAGAAAAATCCTTTTGAACAAGGAAATTGGACTTAAGGCATTTTCGTGATGACAAATAATAAGTGAGAGTACCTGCCGACACTACGGTGTCCGGTACCGGTCACCGGTACATATGAGCTCTAAATAAATTATAAGCCAGAGACAGAGACTTTTTGAGGCAGATTTTAGCAATATAAATATATTAAAACCAGTGGCGTAGCCAGCATGAAAAAGTGAGGGGGTTCAAAGGGTTCTAGATCCCCCTCCCCCTCCCAAGAAGTTATCAATTTAGCTCACTTCCAAGACAAATTTGTCTTTTAAAAGCAAGAAAAAATATAAAAACAAAAATATCCCAATTTTGAATATTTTCTCGGATCCCCCTCCCTGGTGGTTACACCACTGATTAAATAGGCAATTCTTGTACATTATATCAGCTCCCAAGCGATTACAGGAATTAAAGAATACAATCTGAATAAAATATAATATTAAAATTTAAATAAAATATAATTTTAACAGATAGGACCTGCCCAAAATCCAATTCACATATTATTTTCACTATTAGTGAAATATGTCCTTTTTTACTCTGAAAAAGTTTGTTTTTTAAATCTCAAAATCTTTTTGAAAGTCACTGTCATTCACAGAAAGATGAGTGAGAAGGTAGTATGCATTAGGCATTTAATAATCACCACTTTAAGATTGTACATTTATGATCGGATCTCAGTACAAAGGTTGCCTATACAAAGTAGTTCTCTGCCACATGTAAGGTACAAAACAGACAACGGAATGGCTCTAGCAATTCCTCGGGAGACCCTAGCAGTCCACTAGGGACATTCTGTGGCCTGTTCTGTACCACAAAGACTGCGGTATGGCCCTAGCAGAGCCCCAGGAGACTATAGCAGTCTGCTAAGCTCATTCCTTATGACTGGGAAATGGCCCTAGCAGATAATGACAGACTGGAGAATGGCCCTAGCAAATTCCCAGCAGACCCTAGGTGTCTGCTAGGAATGGCCCTAACAGATCCCCAATAGACCCCAATGGTCCACTTGGGCCATTCCATGGCCTGTTCATACTATACAGACTGCGGAATGGCCGTAGAAGATCCCCAGGAGATCGCTAGGGCCATTGCTTGGTCTTGTTCCATATGGCACAGACTGTGGAATGGCCCATAACTTCAAAGGGTATTGCTGAATTACTTTCCTTGAAATGTACATTTCTAAGTAGGACACTGTCATTACCATACCAGAGTGATGAAATGGCTCGTGGTGCCTGCTGAATGGGATGTAGACCTAATGTTTGTTCGGTTCAATATTACTGAATATAGAACATAACTTCCATATCATTTCAGTGTCAGTCAATATTAGATGATAATGAGAGATCATTTTTAGTTTACCTAAATGCATAATCCTCACTAAACCGATGAATGACCACTTATTTTAACTTGAAGGATTTAAAACAAGCAATTCATAATGGTTCATATACCATTATTATAACAGTTTTGTGGACGTGTTCAACTGCATAGTCAAATTTTCACAGACTGAGGTTTAGGATGAAATTTAAACAAATTGAATACAAATTTTGATCTGTCTGCTCAGTCATATATCGAGAATAAAAATGTGCATATTAAAAATTGCTTTGAGCTACAAGTTCTAAAATTCAAAGATTGTTCCATCCCAAACTTAATATTCTTTTAACTCGACTCGTCAATGGATCTCTAATGTTACATAATAAGGAAAACTATTTCATGGCATGCGTAAACAAACTCGAAAACAGCAGTAATTTTGTTATTCGCTGTCTCTTTCATGAAACTCTATGCCTGCCTGTCTGTTGTTGAGGGGGCGTCTTTGAATTTAAGCCAACTCTTCATCACTGAACTTTTAATTCAAAAGAAAAATAATTAAATTCAATAGGTAATTTTTTTTGTTTGAGATTTGTACTATTAAAATGTCATAATCTGTTACAGTCTATGGAAAATATGTGTGCACTGGAAGGGTGATTAATTATAGCATAATGTTATATTAAGGACAGTGAGATTTGTACAAAGAAAATAAACCAGTGTTATAAAAATGCTTTGAGTTTTGTGATGAGTGGAGAGGCCCAGGTGGACAGACGGGAGGGGGTGGCCCAAGGAGGAAAAGTGGGCCAGGAGTAAGTGCCGAGAGTGGCGGGTTGATGCTGAGATAGAAGAGGTCTGATTTAATGCATAAGCTGAAGGAAGGGGATAGGCTTTAAGTCCTATCAAAGAGGGTGGAGAAATTGGGGTACCTAATGAGGTTGTAAACAGGGTTCTGGGTGGTGGTGAGGACTCTAAAAGCATAGGAGAGGCTAAGCTTTCTACACCTAAGTAGAAAGGGGGGTTCGTTGGCTAAAACATGAAGGCTGGTGATTGGGAAAGTCCTGTAGGCACCTAGACAAAGCCTGAGGGCTTCATTTTGGATGGTGTTGATGTGGTTGAGGTATGAGTTGTGAGCGACATAGTAGACAATATTGCCATAGTCAAGCTTGGCACAAATGGTGAGCCTGATAATTTTTAGGAGAGCATGGTGGTTCGCTCCCCAAGTGGTGTTGGAGAGGAGTCGGAGGATGTTGAGGGAGCTGTTGCATTTTAGTTTCAGGTTGGTGATGTTGTTAAATAAAGAACTTAAAAAAAAACAGAGAAAAAAACATTGGAACATTTCATTATGCTCTGACGCTAACCAATATGAAGTGTACCTGTAACTGTGAATCATCATCACACAGTATAAAGTATGAGTCAGCTGTTCTTGTTTTCCATTATCCATTGTCCAGGAGTCAATCGTCTAGTGCTGCAAGGATTACTCTTCCTTCTGGGGATTTCCAGAATAAATTTTTCAATTGCTCTGGCAAAAAAAAAAAAAAAAAAAACATTAAAACAAAAATATTCAATTTATATATGCCTATGTACTCATGTACCGAAAAATTGTGTAAAAACTTATTCGACATTATAAGATAAAATCATAAAATTATATAAAATATATAAAATAGCCTCAGGCACAAAGTTTCTTTCGAAAGGGCGCTCATGCTTGGGAGTGAAATTTGGCAAAACAAAGGGAAAGATAACCCTTTACATACATGTAAGTATTTACCACATTTGTTCTCCCTGTATTAACAGGGATTCGGGATAGCATACAAAAAAAGGTATGCAGCATACATACATATAAACAGCTTTCATTATTTATTGATGTTGGGGTATTTTATCAGTCGAAAATGTTTTGACTTAACAGAGGGCGCTTGCTACATCAAATATGGTATGTGGAGAAACCTACCTTTTAATTTGTAAAAGCAAAGAGTTACTTTCGCTTCTACTGAATTTAAATTTTATGAATTAATTTTTACTACTAAATAAGATATTCAATAGCATACATCATTGTCATACATGTACGTAACCATAGTACTTCAAAAACTAAAATAAATCATTCACTTTCTGAACTCTTCCCGATACCCAGAGGAAACTTCATACCAAAAGTGGTAAGGGTGTTCTGTTCATCGACCTAAAGTCAATCCCACAGTATTAACATATTTTTTTTTGTACCTGCGATAAATACGTATCCAAATTATACCATTTGGATACTTGCACCATGAAAGAAGTCAATTTTGGTACCTGTAGTATTGAGTATCAATAAGAATATTGTAAAAATGGACCAACAGTACCAAATTAACAGATTAAATCAGCTTTTCTTGGGACTTGAACTACAAAATGATGCAAAAAAGTCCATCACTTTGAAGTATACTTTTCCAACTGCAAATTAGAAATTACTTTTTTGGAAAAGCTTCATTCATGAACATCAAACTTATTCGGAAAATTGTGCATTTTTATATTGCCTGTTGACCCACTTGCTATTAGTATTATGTATATGAATGCATGTTCACTTGGAGCAATAAAAGTAATTATGCAATTCTTTTTGATTTAAGTAAAAAAAATAGGTTAGAATTCATTTCTATATAATGAGTTATACACAGTATACTGTAGATGAATAGGAAATTATGAAATCTTTCTGTATACACAGTAACTGTACGGTAGACAGTACTGTCACAACCTAAGTAGGGCCTACACGTATGTAATCACCGGGACATTTGTTTTGTGTACTGATCGAAATAAGATTTGGTAAGATTTTGTAACAACTATGTCTGACGGTGGAAAACAACATTCCTGTAGGATTGTTTGAAATCTGGGTCAATCATGATAGGCTGATTACTAATATTGCCTAACGTTATGGCTTTGGCTCAAAGTTAATGTAATGTTAGGCCTTACACTAACGTACATTTGTCATTACTGTTGGATAATTGGCTACTCTGTCTCTGAGGTACCATCGTCTTCTGATTAAAAATCCTCACTCATTGTCAGCAAGTATTTTGGCTAAATCTGCCTTAATTGTGTCAAAAAAATAATTTAAGAGGTGATTTTTATCTCCAAGTTACTCCTCAATGTTCAAACATAGTTTATAATGGGTGTCTGCAGCTAAGTGTGTCCGTCTGTAACTTGCGTAATTTGTGCTTCAAAGTTCTATTGTTTAGTTTAAGCCCATTTATTTAATCAGGGAAGGGACGGAAGCACAGTAGTAAAATGTAGACACCATATCCAAGCCTGTAGCCTCTTGCAGTAACAGAATCTCATGGCAGATATATCCGGCCTTCGCACTGACCTCATAAATCAAAGCAAAAATTTTGCGATAGCATGATACAAGTTTCATAAAGGACACCAAAATATACCACCCTTTTGATCCCAGGCAAAACGTCACTGTAAGAAATATTTGAGGAACTGACAAATGGCATCCAGGACTCAGAAAATCATTATGTACATTCTTTGTAAAGAACACTGTCAAGTGTTGGCAAACCAACACAAACATAGGCCTAATATTAAGATGTAGGGACTGACCTTATAGTCCACCAGTTTGGATGACATGGTATGGCCCTGCAAGTTGCTGTCACCCTGGCGTCCTGTAGATGAAAACAAGAGGATCCTATGAATATACAGAAGTATGACAAAGTGAAATGTCTAGAGTGTGTATGCTGGTGTAAGTCTCACATGTGTGTAATAGGCTGTATAACTATGTCCTAATGTAACACTGATCCAATGACATCTGGTATTATAAAATGAATGGCAAATACAAGGGGGCATGTTGGTTTACCTAAGCAGAGATCGCGTTAAAGACAAATTTGTCGTATAATAACGCTAAGGCTGAAATTTCTTACTACACAAATTTTACCTGTGTCGTAAGATTTAGATACAGCATGTGAAAATTATGACTTTTTTATGAACTTAAATGAAAATCATGAACATCTTACCTCTCTCATGCGATTGAAAGTTTTATTTTTTACAGAAATGATTTTGAATTACTCATAAATAAAAGGAAAGTGAGACTTACGGCTAAATGATTCAACATGCCCGGGTACCCGACCGATTGTGTTGCTACCCAGTACCGAAAATACAACCCGGGTATAGATTTTCATAATATTACCAATTGCAGACTTGTTTCTGTTTCAGAATTGTATGTTAAAAGAATAAATCTTAAATTACAAGAATTATAAAATGTTTGTTTCCTTTCTATTCCAACGCAATGCAATAAAACGATCACAAAATATTCTCGCAGATCGCAGAAATGATGCTGAACGAGCAGCTTGGCTAGTAACGTAGGTACGCTAGTAATACTACATGTACTAGTAGCGCAAAACTTAAACACTCTAAACTTCGCTGTAAAAAAAGATATACAAACCAGCGCGCAACAAGCAGTGTATCTAGTATGCTGCAGAAATAATATATTGCGATTGTACATTACCAAACTATTTTGAAAGCGTGTCTGCTATTTGCTGAAGAAAAAATTAACACTTATTATGAACTAATCACAAGTTGTGTTCAAATTAAATTGCTACATGCTACTGAGCGTGCACATACAGTAACAGAACGTGAAATCGTGTATTAATCCAGAAAACACCCGTGTCATGAAATCAGAAGGAAGTGAGTATATTATTATTGTACGGTATTTTATGAAGACTAGAAACATTTGTGTTTTATTTCTTTATTCAAAAAACAAAGATACGATTGAAAAAAACAAGAAATATCACAAGAATTTACAAGGTACACTGTTAGATTTTTACACATACTACTTCCGCAAAAAGTATTGAAAAGGCCTTGTTCGCACGTCGAATACCCGACCGATAATGCAGATCGGATACCCGGTCCGATTTTTGGACCCGGTGCAAACACGCAGTAGCCTGTGCATACGACAGCAAATTTACAAAATGCGCCGAAAATCATGGGCTTGTCATAACCAAATACGCCAGACAAAAAATTATAATGCAACCTCTGTAGCCTACCCAAGCTGTGTGTAACCCAGTTGGATCTGTCTACACTAGGGGTAGCTGGTTGCTAGGATATACCAATATGACTACAGCAACAATCCAAATGGGTTAGGAACTTTCCAAGTGTTAGGAATGTTGCTGTTTGGTCGATTGACTGAAATGAGCAGACAAGACTACCTGTGTGGTCGGCAGGGCATGTGATGCTCATGTGCTGGGAAGAAGATACCCAGCGAATAATTAGGTACTAATATGCATTGGCTTTACCGTAGGCAGTATTGCCGTAGCCTAAGCATGGGACCTAATGAATGCAATAAGTAATTCATACCAAGCTGGTGAGTTAGCTTTGGCACACGCAATGCATTGATAGACAAAGTAGGCCTAGGCTTATGCTACAAATGATTGATGTACACAGGCCTACAGTAAACAATAAGCAAAGGTAATAGTGACACAAGGTAAAAGTACATGATAAAGACTACATAGCAAAGGCACCCAGAGAAGACAAAAGTACTAAGGCTAGATAACTTAGATACAGTAAAGGAACTTAGCTGACGAACGGCCAGCTCTGTAGACCTCGAGGCGTTGTCTCTCCTCTGCCGCCGTCGGGCTGTCAGGAATGAAATTAACAACGTGTGGCCCGCAAATGGATTAAAAAGCAAAGGTCTAACTGAACCTGGACCATACTAGGCGTGTAGAAAGAAAGTTTCACACAGCAAAGACCGCTACAAAGAATATAAGTTATAATCTTATTGCAGGTATCTTAGAGCTCCGTCAAAAATATCCTTGGTTATATCAATCTCTACCTAATTCATTGCCTCGAGGGGATCGTAATATTTCTAAAACATTGGATATTCTCTACAATTTAAAAGTAATTGCCTAAACTTCAAAGTTCGCTATTGAGGTGGTCGGTTCGACGTAACCGTGTACAGGCTCAGTACGGTTTTGCCAATATCATTACAGTCAACAATCAATGGGATATTTTTTATAAATACTTGTGTCGCCTTAGCTAGTCAGCGAAAATTAATGTTACTTATATATATTGGAAACTACTGTCTGATACACAACATTTGTTAAGGAAAATAAAATCTGTCGAGTATTTTCAGCAAAATAAAAAAACATGTTTTTATCCCGTTGACTCTTAATGATAACTGCCTGTTTGTTTGTTTTCATTATGCATTCATATTATATGTCCGGCCAATGAGAGCACTATTTGCCAGGGTAACAATGAACACATTTAACTATGACAGTATGGTCAAAATTGAACAGCAAATTTGACCATAATAGGGTCAAATTCGGTTGTATGACGGTTAATTATAATCATATTATGTACCAATTATATTTGTTCTTTGCTCTTCATAATTGTTCTTACATGGGGCCCGGATTTTCAGTCCCCCACCCCCGGGCCCCGCGATCCTCTCAGCGGCCCTGACATTTATAATTGCCGAAGAGTGATGAACTGACTCCCTACATACATATTTGTTACAAAGTTACAACTGTAGCAAAATGTAAACCTTTTATTTCCTTTCTAAAACAGAACAGTGTTGAAAATGTCTGACCCCTATTGATTATTATAACACATAATGTAATACGGAAGCTTAATGATCCGCTCTACTTTTCCGCTCACAGAGATACAATACCGGAGTCCAGAGCTTTAAGCCTTTTATGTTTTTTAGCAAATTTGTATTTCTTTCTTGTCATCATATTCTGTCAATCGCGCAAACAAGATGACACAGAATCTCATTCTGGTCATGATAGCATGTCAATTCTTCACATTTGGTCAAAGCTCGAATGAATCGTATTTTTATGGTAAGTTTTAATTTGGTTTAAAGAGCTATTTTAGGTTATTTTACTCTTTTATTAGCGTCACCAGTCTTGTTTAAGATATATGGATGTGTCAGAGGCAACATTATCTAAATTGTTTAAAAAAATATATTAACAACCATCATATGTTAGCAACAAACTTGATAAAAAATAGGTTCAACATTGACCATTTTACAGCGTTTTTAAATCTCAGGCATCGATTTGCAATACGAAAATCTAAAGATGCATCACAGGGCGACCTTGGTATGTCCTTTTTTAAATCCTTTGTTTTAAAAATGTGTTTCACAATTCTTTGAAACGATGCAGCAAATTCAGACCAAATGTTTTTGATTACCTTTCTATGCCCTGATTAAAGGAGCGATCTCGGCATAATGACACTCAGTTCCGATTGGTTCAAATTGAAACCACTTGTTATAAACTATACGCGTTTCTTTCGATCATGTTCCACACTATAGACCTTTTCAAACCGAGTTTAGCCGAACGTAAAACGTCAGAGTACTTTTTATGGGGCGCCCAGAGTCTTAATTGTAGTTATAGTTTAGCGACATTGACAAAATTACATGTTAAACGTGTAATTATCCAGTTGTTTTTTCTAAAACTATGTTTGGCTGCCTTGTACAACAAAGCTTCAATTTAATGTAAGTAAGATTGATAGAATGAATTATTTCTATCCAAAAATTAATAATATTGTTTTTCATCATTATCTTTTGATTGAAACTTTGATTGAGTTAAGAGCTCAAATAGCCAGAATTGGTTATACTATTCATATAGCGCAATTGGCACATGTGTGGGACTGAAATATTCAATTAAAATGCAACGACGCTAAGCCCTGATATACGGCATGAGCTACCCGTTCGTTTGCTTATCTTCAGCTATGTCGGAACCACGGGGGCGACTGCCCCACTTGCCATAGAGTGAGGGGGCAATGTGGGGTACAGCAATATCGAGAACGGCTTGAACTTTGCGGTCTCTCATTATGCATTCATATTATATGTCCGGCCAATGAGAGTAGCTATTTGCCAGGACCAAGTACCTTGGTCAAATGCCTTTAATACCCCATTGCCTTCTCCGGACCAAACTTTGGTCATCTGCACACAAAATCTGACCAAAGTTTGCTTATTTTTGCC
The DNA here is from genome assembly GCA_020152595.1 of Chiridota heheva. Taxonomy (NCBI): domain Eukaryota; kingdom Metazoa; phylum Echinodermata; class Holothuroidea; order Apodida; family Chiridotidae; genus Chiridota; species Chiridota heheva. The sequence goes on along the minus strand of JAIGNY010001174.1, from coordinate 880,759 downwards.
ATGACCAATGAATTTGGTCTTTTCCCTGACGAAACTGTTTTTAGAGTGTATATGTACTCTACAAATCATTTAAACAACCAAGTCCACGCTCCCGATCGGGAGATCGAGACATGCGCAGCGACCATAATTTAAACTGTTCAAATTTTGTTTTTCAAATTCTGTTATTCCAAAGTTGGATACTTTGAAAATGATATTGAAATTGTTATTTGTGGACCTTTTTGGTATAATTTGAGCTTTTGCTGGTCGAATTTGCTTATAATGGTCAACTAGAATTTGAGCACTCTTTTGGGTGGATACCTCCACCCGTCTGATAATTCCAACATGCCTAAAATAATGTGAAGTGAGCACCCCTTCCCTCCTTCCCCCTTTCCCCTTCTTCCCAAAAATGGCCTACAATCTATCTCAGAAATCCTAGACCCACTAGGTTTTAATCCTCAAATCTCTTCCTCACTTTTAATCAGTATTTGTCATTTGCATTATAGATATTTCAGGGTTATTAACCTTTATTGTTTTCAGTTTTATTCAGGCTAAGCATTCGAGTTCTTTTCAGCGAAGCTTCACATTCCATCATTTTACATTCATACCAATAACAATAATGTTTTTACTTCTTTGAAAGCCAACCACTAGATTTAATTTTCTTTACAGTTCGGAAAATGGATTGCTTGAAAATGAAGTCTTGACACATCTCATCCAAAAACATCCCCACCCTCCAAGGGCGTACGAAGGTTCACCTTTCTGAGGGGGAGGGACAAAAAAAGAAAAAACCTGTGACAAGTGCAAAAATGTCATTGTTAGATCATAGTTTCCATGAAAAGTTGTTGCTAACCCGGAAATTCCCTTCGATTCCAGGTTTCCTTCGGAAAATTTCCTAAATTCTGTTCAGTTGTCGGGAAAATTTTGGTCAATTTTCGGGAAATTTTGTCCAGTTGTCGGGAAAATTTGGTCAGGTTTGGGGTCATTTTGGTCAGTTTCCTGAATTTTTTGGCCAGTTTGGCCATACTGGGAAAGAGATGGCTCGACCGGGAAAGCAAAACCCCGACACGGGGGCCGGCTTGCCCCTGCTCCCCCCTTCCCCGATTCATATGCCACTGCCACCCTCCGTTGATGCCCTTCCCATGTTCAATATATTTCAAAATGTTATCACTTCTTCCTCAAGCACGGCAAAATACCAAATGAAATAAAATAAAATCATCAGTTTTTGAGATATCTTGATGGCAAACAAACAAACAAACGCATGAGAAAACATAACCTAAAGGTAACTATGAACACATCTAACTATGGCAGTATGGTCAAAATTGAACAGCAAATTTGACCATATTAGGGTCAAATGCGATTGTATGATGGTTAATTATAATCATATTATGTACCAATTATATTTGTTCTTTGCTCTTTATAATTGTTCTTACACGGGGCCCGGATTTTCAGTCCCCCACCCCCGGGCCCCGTGATCCTTTCAGCGGCCCTGACATTTATAATTGCCGAAAAGTGATGAACTGACTCCCTACATACATATTTGTTACAAAGTTACAACTGTACAAGGAAGCAAAATGTGAACCTTTTATTTCCTTTCTAAAACAGAACAGTGTTGCCTACTTTGAAAATGTCTGACCCCTATTGATTATTATAACACATAATGTAATACGGAAGCTTAATGATCCGCTCTACCTTTCCGCTCACAGAGATACAATACCGGAGTCCAGAGCCTTAAGCCTCTTATGTTTTTTAGTAGATTTGTATTTCCTTCTTGTCATCATATTCTGTCAATCGCGCAAACAAGATGGAACAGAATCTTATTCTGGTCATGATAGCATGTCAAGTCTTCACATTTGGTCAAAGCTCGAATGAATCGTATTTTCATGGTAAGTTTTAATTTGGTTTAAAGAGCTATTTTAGGTCCTTTTACTCTTTTATTAGCGTCAGCAGTCTTGTTTAAGATATATGGATGTGTAGAGGCAACATAATCTAAATTGTTAAAAAATATATATTAACAACCATCATATGTAAGCAACAAACTTGATAAAAATAGGTTCAACATTGACCATTTTACAGCGTTTTTAAATCTCAGGCATCAATTTGCAATACGAAAATCTTAGGATGTATCACAGGGTGACCTTGGTATGTCCCTTTTAAATCCTTTGTTTTAAAAATGTGTATCACAATTCTTTGAAGCGATGCAGCAAATTTAGACATATGTTTTTGATTACCTTTCTATGCCCCGATTAAAGGAGCGATCTCGGCATAAGGACACTCAGTTCCGATTGGTTCAAATTGAAACCACTTGTTATAAACTATACGCGTTTCTTTTGATCATGTTTCACACTATAGACCTTTTCAAACCGAGTTTAGACGAACGTGAAACGTCAGAGTACTTTTTATGGGGCGCCCAGAGTCTTAATTGTAGTTATAGTTTAGCGCCATTGACAAAATTACATGTTAAACGTGTAATTATCCAGTTAATTTTTCTAAAACTATTTTTGGCTGCCTTGTACAACAAAACTTCAATTTAATGTAAGTAAGATTGATAGAATGAATTATTTCTATCCGAAAATTAATAGTATTGTTTTTCATCATTATCTTTTGATTGAAACTTTGATTGAGTTAAGAGCTCAAATAGCCAGAATTGGCTATACTATTCATATAGCGCAATTGGCACATGTGTGGGACTGAAATATTCAATTAAAATGCAACGACGCTAAGCCCTGATATACAGCATGAGCTACCTGTTCGTTTGTTTATCTTCAGCTATGTCGGAACCACGGGGGCAACTGCCCACTTGCCATAGAGTGAGGGGGCGATGTGGGGTACAGCGATATCGAGAACGGTTTGAACTTTGCGGTCTCTCATTATGCATTCATATTATATGTCCGGCCAATGAGAGTAGCTATTTGCCAGGACCAAGTACCTTGGTTAAATGCCTTTGATACCCCATTGCCTTCTCCGGACCAAATTTTGGTCATCTGCACACAAAATCTGACCAAAGTTTGCTTATTTTTGCCATGACCAATGAATTTGGTCTTTTCCCTGACGAAACTGTTTTTAGAGTGTATATGTACTCTACAAATCATTTAAACAACCAAGTCCACGCTCCCGATCGGGAGATCGAGACATGCGCAGCGACCATAATTTAAACTGTTCAAATTTTGCTTTTCAAATTCTGTTATTCCAAAGTTGGATACTTTGAAAATGATATTTAAATTGTTATTTGTGGACCTTTCTGGTATAATTTAAGCTTTTGCCTGTCCAATTTTCTTATGATGGTCAACTAGAATTTGAGCACTCTTTTGGGTGCATACCTCCACCCGCCTGATAATTTCAACATGCCTAAAATGTTGTAAAGTACACCCCACTTCCTCCCCCTCTCATCCATCCCCAATATGGCCTACAATCTATCTCAGAAATCCTGGACCCACTAGGTTTTAATCCTCAAATCTCTTCCTTACTTTTATTCAGTATTTGTCATTTGCATCATAGACATTTCAGGGTTATCAACCTTCAATGTTTTCAGTTTTATTCAGGCTAAGCATTCAAGTTCTTTTCAGCGAAGCTTCACATTCCATCCTTTTACATTCATATCAATAGCAATAATGTTTTGATTTCTTTGAAACCCAACCACTAGATTTGACTTTCTTTACAGTTCAAAAAATGAATTGTTTGAAAATGAAGTGTTGATACATCTCACCCAAAAACATCCCCACCCTCCAAAAGCTTAGGAAGGTTTACCTTTCTGAGAAGGGATGAGGGGGGGGGGACAAAAAAAAGCCCAAATATCCCTGTGACAAGTGCAAAAATGTCATTGTTAGATTAAGTTTCCATGAAAAGTTGTTGCTAACCCGGAAATTCCCTTCGATTTCAGGTTTCCTTCGAAAAAAATTCTAAATTCTGTCCAGTTTTCGGAAAATTTTGGTCAGTTTTGGGGAAATTTTGTCCAGTTCTCGGAAAAATTTGGTCAGGTTTGGGGTCATTTTGGTCAGTTTTCCTAAATCTGTTGGCCAGTTTGGCCATACTGGGAAAAAGATCATGGCTCGACCGGGAAAGAAAAACCCCGACACGGAGGCCGGCTTGCCCCTAACCCCCCCCCCCCCTCCCTCCTCCCTTCCCCGATTCCTATGCCACTGCCACTCCGTTGATGCCCTTCCCATGTTCAATATATTTCAAAATGTAATCACTTCTTCCTTAGGCACGGCAAAATACCAAATGAAATAAAATAAAATCATCAGTTTTTGAGATATCTTGATGGCAAACAAACAAACAAACACATGAGAAAACATAACCTAAAGGTAACTATGAACACATCTAACTATGGCAGTATGGTCAAAATTGAACAGCAAATTTGACCATAATAGGGTCAAATTCGATTGTATGATGGTTAATTATAATCATATTATGTACCAATTATATTTGTTCTTTGCTCTTCATAATTGTTCTTACATGGGGCCCGGATTTTCAGTCCCCCACCCCCGGGCCCCGCGATCCTCTCAGCGGCCCTGACATTTATAATTGCCGAAAAGTGATGAACTGACTCCCTACATACATATTTGTTACAAAGTTACAAGTGTACAAGGAAGCAAAATGTGAACCTTTTATCATCTTCATAAAACAGAACAGTGTTGCCTACTTTGAAATTTTTTGACCCCTATTGATTATTATAACACATAATGTAATACGGAAGCTTAATGATCCGCTCTACCTTTCCGCTCACAGAGATACAATACCGGAGTCCAGAGCTTTAAGCCTTTTATGTTTTTTAGTAGATTTGTATTTCCTTCTTGTCATCATATTCTGTCAATCGCGCAAACAAGATGAAACAGAATCTCATTCTGGTCATGATAGCATGTCAATTCTTCACATTTGGTCAAAGCTCGAATGAATCGTATTTTTATGGTAAGTTTTAATTTGGTTTAGAGAGCTATTTTAGGTTCTTTTACTCTTTTATTAGCGTCACCAGTCTTGTTTAAGGTATATGGATGTGTAGAGGCAACATTATCTAAATAAATGAAATATAAGATAATACCCATCATATGTTAGCAATAAACTTGATAAAAATAGGTTCAACATTTACCATTTTACAGCGTTTTTGAATCTCAGGCATCAATTTGCAATCCGAAAATCTTAGGCTGTATAACAGGGTGACCTTTATATGTCCCTTTTTTAAATTCTTTGTTTTAAAAATGTGTATCACAATTCTTTAAAGCGATGCAGCAAATTTAGACATATGTTTTTGATCACCTTTCTATGCCCCGATTAAAGGAGCGATCTCGGCATAAGAACATTCAGTTTTTGATTGGTTCAAATTTAAACCACTTGCTATAAACTATACGCGTTTCTTTTGATCATGTTCCACACTATAGACCTTTTCAAACCAAGTTTAGCCGAACGTGAAACGTCAAAGTACTTTTTATGGGGCGCCAAGAGTCTTAATTGTAGTTATAGTTTAGCGACATTGACAAAATTACATGTTAAACGTGTACTTATCCAGTTGTTTTTTCTCAAACTATTTTTGTTGCCTTGTACAACAAAGCTTCAATTTAATGTAAGTAAGATTGATAGAATGAATTATTTCTATCCGAAAATTAATAGTATTGTTTTTCATCATTATCTTTTGATTGAAATTTGATTGAGTTAAGAGCTCAAATAGCCAGAATTGGCTATACTATTCATATAGCGCAATTGGCACATGTGTGGGACTGAAATATTCAATTAAAATGCAACGACGCTAAGCCCTGATATACAGCATGAGCTACCTGTTCGTTTGCTTATCTTCAGCTATGTCGGAACCACGGGGGCAACTGCCCTACTTGCCATAGAGTGAGGGGGCGAAGGGGGACAGAAGAAACCCTTTTTAAATTTAGGGCGGACAGGGCAGGAGGTGCCTTTTTAAAAGTTGAGGGCGGACCGGGCAGGAGCTGCCCTTTTCAAATTTACATGAAATTATTCTAGGTCATTCTTGAAGCTTGAAAACAAACAGAAATCCACTCACTTACAAATCCGACTTAGTACATACAAAATGTAACATACATTTAGCATGCCATTTACCAGGGGCCCTGACACCGAGGGCCGTGATGGGAGGGGGCAAGGTCCCAATAATTTTCAAAAGCTTAAAGGCCTCATACCTATTCGCCCATGCATGGACAGTAGTAGTAAGAGGAGCCTATACAGATAGTGACTAATCAGGAGCCAGTATTCCAGTCATGTGACTAATTTACTCATAAATATTCATAGATTATGCAAATTAGGTGGAATACTGGCTCCTGATTGGTCACTACCTGTATTGGCTCCTCGTGATTTACCACACGACCGAAGGTCGTCAAATCTTTTGGAGGGAGAACAATCAACACATACACAATGTCTTAATTCAATTTTCTTTTTCTTATATTTGTGGTGGCTCTTATAAGAGCCTTTGGGTTCTTTATCGATCGCCCGATCGATTTGCTACTGTACTCCTCAGGTAGCTTTCTGCTGCCCTTCCCTGACGGCTCCCCGGTGTTCGCCTTTGTAGGTAGTTTTCTTTGATTCTGCAGAGGTCTCGTGTTGCTATGTTCAAAGCAGCAACGTGAAAGACCCATATGCAGCCCCATCAAAATGACACGTCTTGGTAAGCATGGACGATGGCTGCCGTAATTACATCGCCTTCTACATGATGAAACCTGTCTTTGAATGGTGGTAAACAGTTGCATCTGTTTTCGAGGTGCTTTATAACTTTATCGTAATCAATAGGTCCAGGGCTCTATTTTTACTCCATGATGATGATGATGCGTTCGCTTTGAAACTCAGAATGAAAAGAACGGCAACGACGACGAGTGAACACACAATTACAATGACGGGGTCGTTGCCTGCGTATTCGGTTATGATAGTAACAATACTATCACGAAACGCTTAATACGACCCGGACGAGAACACAGGTACAACGTACGGAATTAAAGTAAATTTAAAAAATGACGCAACAGAACAAGCATGGACGATAAGAACAAACATATAATAAATTGATAAGAAAATTGACACATCAAACGATAAAACATGTACGTTAGAAACAATCATATACGACACAAACGATGAATATTACAAACAATCATAAACGTTACAAAGAATGTCTGGAATTATTTTTCTTTTTCTTATACCTGGGGTGGCTCTTAAGAGAGAACCTTTGGGTTTTGTTTATTTTTTTCTTTCGCATCAGCATGGGGCAGAAGGGGCACTTGCAGTGCTGGTGCTCCGTCTGGATTTTCACAGATCTGGTCGTCTCCATAACCTCTTTGGTTTTTGCTTCTTGTCCTTTGTTCTTTTCTTCTGTATTTGCTTTATTCTCGTCCTCCTCCTCTAGTGCTGGTGGCCAGTCGTCCGCCATGAGAAATTCCTCATCAGCGGCAGCAGGGATCCTCACCCACTTGTCGTTGGAGGAATCAGCTTCTCGTCCTCGTCCTCCATTCTCTCGTTCGACTGCGGCGACTCTAATTGGCGGCTCGTCGTCCTCGTCCCAGTTGCTGCTGCTTGCAGAGTCTGTTGCTGAGCTCGGTGAGCTGGGCGAGTAGCGTGCCATCGCAGCGTCTAAGTCCCATGCCTCCTCGTGGCGTTGTCATATCTCTTTGTCTCCCATGTAGACTTTGATGGGAAAGTAATGATAAAGAGTCGTCATTTTGCTTGTATACAGATCTGGATGATCAAATGATAGAAAATTATAAAGTAAAAACTTTTATTTTGTCTGTAAATAATACTCACCATGCCATGATTGATTAGTCAGACACGTGACTGTATACTTACCCCCGATTGGTTCGTATCACGCCTGCCTGTTGACACTTGTCTGGCTCGTGCCCAAGTTATCACGCCTGGCTGTCGTGCGGTAATCGTCGAACTTCTACGGTAGCCTCTACGGTAGCCTCGAATTTTTTTTTAATGCCTTTAAAAAAAAATATTTTTTTTTGAATATTTATATGAGGGTGAAGTACCTGTCCCAACCAACAAAGTGGTGCCGTAGAAGTCATGCCACGATTTTGTACTCCTTCCGCCTTCTTTTTTTTTTTCAAACTTTATTTTCTCTCGATGCCAGAAAATAAGGCGCAGATTATATGGCATAATAATAACATTAACAAACATGTTCATGCAGAGTGTTCTTTTTCTTCTTTGGGTTTCTCGATGATGATGGGTGGTATGTCGAGTTTTAAATTTACCTTGCCTTTTTTAGACAAGGTGGGAGGTGGCGGCGACGACGGTGAATGGGGTCTTTTCTATGCTCTTGAATGTTCTGTTTCCATCTGTTCGCACAATTTGTCCATGCTACTGGGATTTTACTCCAAGTAAGTACTTTGACCAGTGCTTTCAAATGTTCTATTGCAATTAGCCCTTCCTTGCTCGCCAGCGTGCACCATTGGTCCAGGTTAAGAGAAATCCCCTTTTCTTCAAGTATGACGGTCCATTGACGGGTAGTTGTGTCCGTTCGGGTTGCTGATCGTTTGCATTGCGTAGTCGTAATGGCGTATGTCCACGAAAATGCGTTCACCTTCTGTGGTCAGACCAAAGTAAATCTGTCTTCCCAGAAGCAAACGTAACTTTTCGGGATGTGATGGACCGCTCATGTGCGGGCTCCGTTGACGTAAACGTATGGTAATACAAGACCATTTCGGATACCATGTTTTTGTTCTTGCAGAGTTCATCCCAAACGCCTTCGTCCATGGCGATGCCTTGAGCCGTGACTCGTGGTATTGTGCAGGGCTTGGTTTTGGCATACTTGCCGAGATGTACATATTTGGTGTTTTCAAACTGCAATATAGACACGTACACGTTCTCTACTACGAGATAAGCTCGGGTCACTAATCCGCAACTGTCTCTTACTTTGTCAAAACTCTGCATTTTCAAAGCTCTCTTTTAATGGTATGTTTTTGGGACCCGAAGGAGGTGGTGAAAATTACATTTCTCCCGTGTGTTTGTTATGGTAGTACACGTTACCGTTCCTCTGGTTTACTTTATTCCAACCGGTTTAAGCCATGATAATGATGTGTCTTTCTCGAAGAGTTGTGAAATAATTGTGGGTAGTATTGAATTCGGGCACTTTTATAACTTTTTCCGTAGAGGGCGCGGGAGCTAGTCAATTATCAGCGGATGACATCCTGCTTCATTGAAAGACTTCGTTGAATTTGGAAGGGTAGCCGTACCATTTTACCTAATATTCTTTTGTTCCGTCTTTACGTTTTCGTGATCGAAGGATCTTCTCGATTTTATAAATCGCGTCTATTTCCTTTTTACTGATTTTTTATAATTCCTCTCGATAAAAACTACCGGCCACTTCTTCTCCTTCGAGATCTTTATCCGCATACACAACGGGTTGACGTCGGATCACTTTGTCGATTACAAATACTTCTTCGGTCCATTGTGGCAGATAGCCTTTGCGAAAGGGTCGTGTAACCATACTCAAACGAACAACGTCTCCAGTTTGCAAGGTTACATTTTTCTTCTTCTTCTCCTTTGACGTTTTATCGTATGAAGCTTCCCATATCTCCAATTTGTTGCGCTCGTGGACATCTTCCGGAACCCGTCTGATACTGCGATTACGAGCACCGTTGTAGGCGACCAGAAGTTTGGGTAGTACGCTGATGTATTTGTGAGTGCTGTTTGCGGTGAAGTAGCGCCCCATTCCGGTTTTGAGCGTACGGTTGAATCTTTCCACCACGCTGGCATTGGTTTCGTTTTCCGTCGAGAAGAGTTTCACACCTTGTTCCTTCAAATAAATCTGTGCTTGACGATTATAAAATTCGGTTCCTTTGTCTGTCTACATATTCCGCGGTAAACGCCCTGAATCTTTGAACAACTTTTTAAATGCAGTCAAAAGCGATGCTCCTGATTTGTGTTTGAGAGGTATTGCCCATGCGAATTTGGAAAATACGTCTATACATGTCAACAACCATTTTGTTCCTTTGTTAAACCGTGCGTAAGCACTGAGATTGACTTGCCTTGCCATTGATCGTCGATACCATTTACGATGACTATGTTTCTATCGTACTTATGTCTCAAAGCTTTATGCAAAGTGTACATGTCTTGTTTTTCAAGCCATGTTCGTACCGCCGTTCGTTTCAGATTCGGAAACCGTTTCTTGACCGCAGAGTACACGCTGTCGACTCCTGCGAAGCCAGCAGGATGCGATGGATCGTAATAGATTTCTCGAAGTATTTCTTCCACCGTTGGTGACATCTTCATTCCGAATCACACGTCCACCACAACAAGCGCTGACACAGTTGATGTTTTTAATAAATCGCGTAAAGTTACCCAAGATGATGCTGTACCTGACATGTCGGTTTCTGTTCAGCACGTGTCAAACTGGAACGATGTCTTTTTATGTTTAATGTAACCATCGTGCTGCTCTCTCGTTTCGGTCTCTGCGGCGGGAACGCACTCTAAGAGAAGTTCTTGGCATATACATTGGTGTTTCTTTTCCTTTTTTCCACCACGCTGGCTTTGGTTTCGTGTTCCGTCGAAGAGACTTTTACACCTTGTTCTTTCAAATAGGTCTGTATTCGACGATTATAAAATTAAATCGCGTAAAGTTACCCAAGATGATGCTGTACCTGCCATGTCGGTTTCTGTTCAGCACGTGCTAAACTGAAACGATGTCTTTTTATGTGTAATGTAACCATCGTGCTGCTCTCTCGTATCGGTCTTTGCGGCGGGAACGCTCTCTAAGAGAAGTTCTTGGCATATACATTGGTGTTTCTTCTTCTTCCTTCCACCACGCTGGCTTTGGTTTCGTGTTCCGTCGAAAAGAGTTTTACACCTTGTTCTTTCAAATAGGTCTGTATTTGACGATTATAAAATTAAATCGCGTAAAGTTACCCAAGATGATGCTGTACCTGCCATGTCGGTTTCTGTTCAGCACGTTTTAAACTGAAGCGCTGTATTTTTATGTGTAATGTAACCATCGTGCTGCTCTCTCGTATCGGTCTTTGCGGCGGGAACGCTCTCTATGAGAAGTTCTTGGCATATACATTGATGTTTCTTCTTCTTCGTTCCACCACGCTGGCTTTGGTTTCGTTTTCCTTCGAGAAGACTTTTACACCTTGTTCTTTCAAATAAGTCTGTATTTGACGATTATAAAATTAAATCGCGTAAAGTTACCCAAGATGATGCTGTACCTGCCATGTCGGTTTCTGTTCAGCACGTGTCAAACTGGAACGCTGTATTTGTATGTGTAATGTAACCATCGTGCTGATCTCTCGTATCGGTATCTGCGGCGGGAACGCTCTCTAAGAAAAATTCTTGGCATATACATTGGTGTTTCTTTTCCTTTTTTCCACCACGCTGGCTTTGGTTTCGTGTTCCGTCGAAGAGACTTTTACACCTTGTTCTTTCAAATAGGTCTGTATTCGACGATTATAAAATTAAATCGGGTAAAGTTACCCAAGATGATGCTGTACCTGCCATGTCGGTTTCTGTTCAGCACGTGCTAAACTGAAACGATGTCTTTTTATGTGTAATGTAACCATCGTGCTGCTCTCTCGTATCGGTCTTTGCGGCGGGAACGCTCTCTATGAGAAGTTCTTGGCATATACATTGATGTTTCTTCTTCTTCGTTCCACCACGCTGGCTTTGGTTTCGTTTTCCTTCGAGAAGACTTTTACACCTTGTTCTTTCAAATAAGTCTGTATTTGACGATTATAAAATTAAATCGCGTAAAGTTACCCAAGATGATGCTGTACCTGCCATGTCGGTTTCTGTTCAGCACGTGTCAAACTGGAACGCCGTATTTTTATGTGTAATGTAACCATCGTGCTGATCTCTCGTATCGGTATCTGCGGCGGAACGCTCTCTAAGAAAAAATTCTTGGCATATACATTGGTGTTTCTTCTTCTTCGTTCCACCACGCTGGCTTTGGTTTCATTTTCCTTCGAGAAGACTTTTACACCTTGTTCTTTCAAATAAGTCTGTATTTGACGATTATCAAATTAAATCGCGTAAAGTTACCCAAGATGATGCTGTACCTGCCATGTCGGTTTCTGTTCAGCACGTTTTAAACTGAAGCGCTGTATTTTTATGTGTAATGTAACCATCGTGCTGCTCTCGTATCGGTCTTTGCGGCGGGAACGCTCTCTATGAGAAGTTCTTGGCATATACATTGATGTTTCTTCTTCTTCGTTCCACCACGCTGGCTTTGGTTTCGTTTTCCTTCGAGAAGACTTTTACACCTTGTTCTTTCAAATAAGTCTGTATTTGACGATTATAAAATTAAATCGCGTAAAGTTACCCAAGATGATGCTGTACCTGCCATGTCGGTTTCTGTTCAGCACGTGTCAAACTGGAACGCCGTATTTTTATGTGTAATGTAACCATCGTGCTGATCTCTCGTATCGGTATCTGCGGCGGGAACGCTCTCTAAGAAAAATTCTTGGCATATACATTGGTGTTTCTTCTTCTTCGTTCCACCACGCTGGCTTTGGTTTCATTTTCCTTCGAGAAGACTTTTACACCTTGTTCTTTCAAATAAGTCTGTATTTGACGATTATCAAATTAAATCGCGTAAAGTTACCCAAGATGATGCTGTACCTGCCATGTCGGTTTCTGTTCAGCACGTTTTAAACTGAAGCGCTGTATTTTTATGTGTAATGTAACCATCGTGCTGCTCTCTCGTATCGGTCTTTGCGGCGGGAACGCTCTCTATGAGAAGTTCTTGGCATATACATTGATGTTTCTTCTTCTTCGTTCCACCACGCTGGCTTTGGTTTCGTTTTCCTTCGAGAAGACTTTTACACCTTGTTCTTTCAAATAAGTCTGTATTTGACGATTATAAAATTAAATCGCGTAAAGTTACCCAAGATGATGCTGTACCTGCCATGTCGGTTTCTGTTCAGCACGTGTCAAACTGGAACGCTGTATTTGTATGTGTAATGTAACCATCGTGCTGATCTCTCGTATCGGTATCTGCGGCGGGAACGCTCTCTAAGAAAAATTCTTGGTATATACATTGGTGTTTCTTCTTCTTCGTTCCACCACGCTGGCTTTGGTTTCGTTTTCCTTTGAGAAGACTTTTACACCTTGTTCTTTCAAATAAGTCTGTATTTGACGATTATCAAATTAAATCGCGTAAAGTTACCCAAGATGATGCTGTACCTGCCATGTCGGTTTCTGTTTAGCACGTGTTAAACTGAAACGCTGTATTTTTATGTGTAGTGTAACCATCGTGCTGCTCTCTTGTATCGGTCTCTGCGGCGGGAACGCTCTCTATGAGAAGTTCTTGGCATATACATTGGTGTTTCTTCTTCTTCGTTCCACCACGCTGGCTTTGGTTTCGTTTTCCTTCGAGAAGACTTTTACACCTTGTTCTTTCAAATAAGTCTGTATTTGACGATTATCAAATTAAATCGCGTAAAGTTACCCAAGATGATGCTGTACCTGCCATGTCGGTTTCTGTTCAGCACGTGTCAAACTGGAACGCTGTATTTTTATGTGTAATGTAACCATCGTGCTGATCTCTTGTATCGGTCTCTGCGGCGGGAACGCTCTCTAAGAAAAATTCTTGGCATATACATTGGTGTTTCTTCTTGTTCTTCTTTTTCTTCTTCTTGTTCTTGTTCTTGTTCTTGTTCTTGTTCTTCTTCTTCTTCTTCTTCTTCTTCTTCTTCTTCTTCTTCTTCTTCTTCTTCTTCTTCTTCTTCTTCTTCTTCTTCTTCTTCTTCTTCTTTCTTCTTCTTCTTCTTCTTCTTCTTCTTCTTCTTCTTCTTCTTCTTCTTCTCCTCCTTCTTCTTCTTTCTTCTTCTTCTTCTTCTTCTTCTTCTTCTTCTTCTTCTTCTTCTTCTTCTTCTTCTTCTTCTTCTTCTTCTTCTTCTTCTTCTTCTTCTTCTTCTTCTTCTTCTTCTTCTTCTTCTTCTTCTTCTTCTTCTTCTTCTTCTTCTTCTTCTTCTTCTTCTTCTTCTTCTTCTTCTTCTTCTTCTCCTCCTTCTCTTCTTCTTCTTCTTCTTCTTCTTCTTCTTCTTCTTCTTCTTCTTCTTCTTCTTCTTCTTCTTCTTCTTCTTCTTCTTCTTCTTCTTCTTCTTCTTCTTCTTCTTCTTCTTCTTCTTCTTCTTCTTCTTCTTCTTCTTCTTCTTCTTCTTCTTCTTCTTCTTCTTCTTCTTCTTCTTCTTCTTCTTCTTCTTCTTCACGAGTCATTGGGATCTTTTTTTCACAGGGATTTCTTCTTTCTCCCATTTCCCCTTTGATTACATCGTCGAAGTTGTTCTCACAACTCTCTATTACCAACCAACTCTTGTGGAACGTTGAGCCGTGATAATCCTTCAATAAACGCTTTACGTCCGATCGGGCTGAAAGTTTTTCGGAAACGGATCGCATCGTTTACCAAATCTACCACGTGACTCCCGGGTACGGTTTGACCTTCGACGATCAACTCCCCGCGAGGCGACCATTTTATCTCGCGTAACACCGTTCTGGCTAATTGCTCTGCTTTACCTCGTAATGCTTTTGGTGCGCTGGCGATTACATCGTCGACGTGGTGTGTAGCAGGGACGGATGGTGGTGGTAGTGGTGGTACGGAAGATCCGATTGCTTTACGACGGTAAACAGTGTATAAATGTAATGCGCCTTCGTGAAGTTTGACTTTTTCTCCGTCCTTGATATCGCGTCAATCCGAAATCTCTCTCATTTTTCGTCCAGAGACAACGTTTTGATTTTCTCCGGAGATTCAAACAGCTGTGCCTGCCATGTCAGAGCGTCAGGAGTCACGACTAGCATTTTTTTCATGGTTGTTACAACAGGCGGGTAGTAAAGTTGGCAGTTGGTTTAGTATAGGTACGATAATGTTTTGAAAAACTTTGCACGAGCCACGTTGTCGTAGTACTTGACGTTTGTACTTGATTGGGACGTTAGAAGAGCCAAAATTACCAACTTGCGTCGATGTTTGGCAATGGCTTTCTTCTGCGAGGGAGTCAGTTTTACCGTTCATTCAGAGATGTTCAATGCACATTCGCAAAGATAATGCAGCAATTGATTGCTGGCGTGTTCCAGTGCCTTCGGCGATTGCTCTGAGATGGGGTTTTTGGTGTCTCCACTTCTCCATGACGAATGAACGCACCCCACTTGGGTATACGTATTTCATTTCCTTCGCACATCCACACATGCAAAAACGGTTTAAAGATCCAAAAGATTCCAACGAACTATTTAATACTTTGCCGAAGGGTGTCATAGAGTCGAGTGAAGAAAAAAGTTAACGACGTTAGTTTTTATCGAGGTAAATACACGTATCGGCGGCCGAAGAGCCCGGTTTGTAAACGAAATCAATCGGGCGTTTTAGGGGTGAAATCGATAAAAATAAAAATAAAAAAGTAGGCGTATGGCTCTCGCGTGGCATTGGCATAGGCTTCTCGGACGTACCGCAAGCGACCAGGAAACATCTGGCGAGCCAAATGATCGATAGAAGAAGCATCTCGAGGGGTTTTGAAAAATACGAGATAATGAGTGCTGAGACTAAGGGTACGTCTGCCCTAAAGAACAAGTTTTGTACGAGAAGTACTACCGATAGGTTACGGTGATGACTGCCTTTTGTGAGCAATGCAGTCACGACGAGGTTCAACTCGTTCATCAAATCGTCGATGACAATCAGCTTCCTATGATCTGCATCCGGCTGTTTTAGTTCTTCTTCACCTGGTAATCCTTCGATAAATTCGACATGAGGTAAAGCTTGTTTCAATGCTCCGTAATCGGGTCGGTATTCGGCATAAAACCAATACACGCGTTCGGGAGGTGGGTCGATTAATCGCTCACGAAGTTCCAGCAGCGTTCTCACCTACCGGGTCTTTCCGCACCATGTCGGTCATGCAACGATACAAGTGAAAGGATGGTATAATATTCCATCCAACGTCTCCATTTCATGAATGTACGATTAAACTTATGTCCTTCTTTATATTATCGAAAACAATGATACAAATTTACCTATTCTTTTTCTTTCCTTAAACGATTATAAAAACAAACATATAATTTCCCTATATTTTTCAAAAAACAATGATCTATCTATATTAATAAAGAAGAAGATAATAGTAGTTCGATCTATACACCTTTACATTATTCGCCGTTAAGATTGTCACCTTAGATTGTGAAAGTCACCTTGAAAGTCAACTTTATACGCTGGCATCGTGCCAAGTCACCTTTAAACAGTATGTGCGGGTATCGCGTCATCTACA
Organism: Chiridota heheva; assembly: GCA_020152595.1. Taxonomy (NCBI): domain Eukaryota; kingdom Metazoa; phylum Echinodermata; class Holothuroidea; order Apodida; family Chiridotidae; genus Chiridota; species Chiridota heheva. The sequence goes on along the minus strand of JAIGNY010001174.1, from coordinate 864,614 downwards.
GACAGAGCTTTCGGCATCGTCCCGAACGATATAAATTGGCGTGAATTCTTTTGAATTTCATCATTCTATCTTTTGATCTCGAGAAATTAACATGGCCCAACGCATGGTGAATTTGTTCGATCAAGGCTGGACGATAGAAACAAGCAGCACTTATGGACAAAGTTACTTTTTTAATCATTGGACGGGTCAAAAACGTTGGGAATTGCCGGACAAGTTTGAAGACTCACTGGATTGGGAAGCACAAATCGATACGAAGGAATGGGATATCGAGGATTGGGATGCACAAATTGACACAAAGGAATGGGATATCGATTCCCAGGAATGTAAAGTGGGAGAGATGATCGAGAGAGGAGGGAATAATCTAACCGAATAATTCAATACGCTTGTGAATCAAGTAATTGCTGAAAACATGCTAATTACCGATAAATAATTATTGCAATAACCTATCGTTCGTGAATTTTCACCGCTCGTTGATGAAATAGAAAGACCCGATCAAGTCGGGGGAGCAGATGAAGCTATGGATGTCGATCAACACGAAGAAAAAGTTACCGTCGAGAGTTGCTATTGTATCGTGGAGACCCGAGAACGCCATATTCCCAGATATAACTCGGAGGCAAATGAAGACGTTGTGCGGTTCGACGGGGAAAGAATTTGTCGAGGACGTCGTCATGCTGTTTTCGAAAGTATCATCAATCGACTGGTAGAAGGTTTTGCTGCTCAAGATCGTGTGGGTTTTGAGATTCATGCACCCAGTCTAGAATATCCGATATGGGTTCAACTCATGCGTAGAAATCAAATGGGCATACAGCGTCTTCTAACCGCCATTTTTCGAATTTTGCAATCAAAGACTGCTTTTGTGCTCGACGGAGACGTTGAAATCAGAGTGATTCACAACGAGATGCCTCAAGGAAGTGGACGTACCAACATAAAAGACTGGACCCTGAAAAAACGCTCTATCATCCGTATTGCAAACAAAGATCACCTCTGTCTATACCGAGCTCTAGTGACCACCAAAGTCCGCATCGACAAAGAGAACGATAACGCCGTTAAGTGGGAAAACATTCATCACGGTTTTGGTGAGCAAACCATACTCGCCAGAGAGTTACACGGACAAGCCGGCGTTGCCTTGGCTTCTTGTGGATTGGAAGAAGTAGAGCGTTTTCAAGCCGTGTTACCCGATTACCAAGTGAATGTCGCTACATCAAACCCACACGACTTGTTTCTATTCAGGAGACGTCCGCAAAGAAAACTTTATCTATTCTACCATGATAATCATTTCGATGTTATCACCTCACTTGCTGGACTACTGGATACCCATTACTTCTGTGACATTTGTGAAAAAAGGGTAAGAACTCTTTGGCCACCATCGTTGCCATAGGGTTTGCGAATAGTGTTCAATGCAACAAAAGAGGAATGCCGGTTGACCGAATGGATACATTGTAAAGATTGCGCCCGATCCTTCAAAAGTCCGACATGTTTTGCTAATCACAAGAGGATCCCAAAAAGAAGCAAAGTCACAATCAAACCTAAAACCAAAACAACACCACACTCGATTTGTCAACGCATCTGTCGTTGTACTACTTGTAGAGTAACCGTCAAAGGGCAGCACAAATGTGGTCAACTTTACTGCAGAAACTGTGAGAGTCACCAACCGTACGATCATCTTTGTTACATGCAAAAAATTAAAGCAGGAAGAGGAGGAGGAGAGGTAATTGTCGACGACGAAGAAGCTCGTGATATTCTCATCACCGGCCTGGAAGACAAGCTGAAGAAAGAAAAGAGCCTTCCTCTGAAATACATCTTTTTTCGATTTCGAATGCATGTAGGAAGACAAGATTGACAACGGAGGATATTTACACGTGCCAAACTATTGTGTAGCACATCGTGTTTGTTTCAACTGTATCCCAAACGAAAATATTCATCAAGATTGTGTATTGTGTGGCAAACGAGACGTGTCTTCTCGGGACGAAACACTAAAAAAGACTTTTGCAGTTGGTTGCTTTCTCCTGAAAACAAAGGGAGCACAGCCATTACTCACAAGATGAAAGGATACGACGGTCATTTTATTCTCAATCACATGAATTACATTGGAATGTGCCCCAACGTTGCGATGAACGGAGCCAAGTTGATGAGCATCGACTTGAAAGAAAAAGCAAGAAACAAGAAAAGGAAAAATATCACGACCCTGAGGATCATCGATTCGTGTATCTTCATTCCGGCTCCTCTCTCTTCTTTTCCCAAGACGTTCGGGTTGACAGGAAAGAAGAAGGGTTATTTCCTGTACCATTTCAACACTCAGCTCTATAAAAATTATGTCGGTCCTTTGGCCTGCAGTCGAAAACTACGATCCCTATCACATGAAATCTGCTTAACGCAAAACTGTTCTTGTGTGGTACGAAGAACAGAAGAACAAGACTTTTGACATGGCTCGTGAAATGTACCAGTACTGTTGTAGCGATGTAGAAGTACTCCGGTTAGGATGTTTGCGTTTCCGAAAAGAGTTTGTTAAAACTACGGGCGAAGATTCCTTCGAAAAATGCATCACTATTTCCATGGCCTGCATGCGTATGTTTCGACGAAAGTTCCCAGGTATCGATACGATTGTATTCTTAAAATACTACCTGAGTTGGAGATCACTGTTGGGTCAAGCAGTATCAAACCATCCAAATCAATCCGTAACCTTAGTGTCACTTTCAGTTCTTCGCTTTCCTTATCCAGCCATGTTGACGCTCTACGTCGGTCAATAATTTACCACATCAGAAACCTCTGGCGTATTCGAAAATTTATCGACACAAACACATGTCACCATCTAGTTCGTGCTTTAATCACATCCAGGTTGGACTACTGCAACTCACTCTTTACTGTTATGTCTCGTAGAGACTTGACAAGATTGCAGCGTCTCCAGAATAGAGCAGCGCGTCTGATATTCGGTGCTGGTAGACAAACTGATCCAGGTCCATTGATCAGCAAGCTACACTGGCTACCAATATCAAAACGGGTCACCTACAAAACACTTCTCTTCATCTACAAAATCCTGAATGGTGAGGCGCCTTGGTTATTAAAGGATATAATCAAGATAAGAAAACCCGCACGTGAACTCAGATCGAGTAATGACTCCACCCATATCCAATTCTGCCATAGGTGACAAAAGATTTGAAATACTTGCATCCAGATGCTGGAACACTTTACCCACCCACATGAGAACTTCTCCATCCACCACAGTATTAAAAAAACTCTTAAAGACCCACTTATTTTGATATTTTTCATTTTGTTTTTATTTTACTTTGTAAGCGCCATGGTACTTTGGTTATTGGCGTATTTAAATAACATTTATTATTATTATTATTATTATTATTGCCCTGGTTCCTCATTTGGGGTGCGAGAACGACATACAATCAGTGAAAGCCCTTCAATGGTTGAAATGGATCGAGCAACAAGTGGGTCGACAACTGCAACACGCCTGATCTGCCGAAGCAGAAAAACACATCGGTCCTTACAAAGTAGACGGGTGGGATGAGTCGTCAAAGACAGCCTACGAGTTCTACGGTTGTTTGTGGCACGATTGTCCTATCTGCTACCGAAACAGAGATCGCAAGCTGCCGAGGGTCGAAACAACTGTTGAAGATGTACACGAGAAGCTTACCCGTAAACGAGACTGGCTGAACAACGAAGGTATTCGAGAAAGCTGGAGACTGGTGGAAATCTGGGAATGCGACTTCCGAGACGAACTGGAGAGAAACCCGCGGTTGAAAGACTTCGTCGGTAACTTGAAACTGAGCGAACCTCTCCGACCCCGAGATGCATTCTTCGGTAGACAGACCACTGCCATCAAGATTCATGAAGTCGTCAACAAGTATTGTTAATACCCTATCAGTCATCCGGAACACCAAAAACCCGGACACCACCGACGTTCGTGACTACGAAGGACTGATCAAATGCACCGTCTTGCCTCCTCGCGGTATGTACCATCCCGTACTCCCAGTCTGATGTCAAGGAAAGCTCATGTTTCCGTTGTGTGCCACCTGCGCAGAGACTCTGGCAAAAGGACGATATAAACACTCCGATAAACATCGAGCGCCTTACGGGACGTGGGTGAGCTGCGAGTTACAGAAAGCCGTAGCGATATGATGCGAGGTGTTACATATCGACGAGATGTGGCATTTTAAAGAGACGGTGCAGTATGATCCCGAAACGGGAGAGGCCGGTTTGTTCACGGCTCATATCAATACGTTTCTGAAAATGAAACAGGTAGCCAGCGGGTGGCCAGAAGGCTGCGAAACCGAAGAACAGCGTCGTCGGTACATCGACGAGTACGAGGCCCGTAAAAAGATCAGACTGGACTACGCCAACATTGCCAATAACGAGGGAAAGCGAACGTTGGCTAAACTGATGCTCAACTCCTTTTGGGGAAAGTTTGGACAGCAAAGTGCACTTACCGACACAGAATTCATCAACACACTTGAACAATTCCACAAGCTGTTGACAGACAAATCGAAACAAGTGAAATACGTGCAGTTTCACGACGAGCTCACGTCCTGCATCCAATGGGTCGACACGAACGAATACGTCGAAGTATCGCCTAACACGAACATTTTAAACGCGGCTTATACCACGGCTCACGCCCGTCTCAAACTCTACAGTTACTTTGAACGACTGGGTGAGCGCGTCCTCTACTTCGACACGGATTCCGTGATTTACGTCAGCCGACCGAGAACCTACGATCCACCCCTCGGCAAGTTGCCGACGACATGACAGACGAGCTGGAGAAACCTTACGGTGCCGGGACTTATATTACCGAGTTTGTTTCTAGAGGCCCAAAGAACTACGCTTACAAAGTACGTTTGACCAGAGCATGCACCGTCGTCGTGGGGGAGTGCAAAGTCAGAGGCATCACGTTGGACTACAACACTATTCGATCGGTCAACTTCGAGGCGATGATCAACATGGTAAATCACGTAGGTCCTGGAGCAGGCCGAGCCTGAGAAGACAACTAACAACTCATCGCTTCTGCCCATCATCCTCACAGCATCAGAAGAGACGATCCCGGGAGAGTTCTCACCAGATCCATAACCAAGGATTACAGACTGATCTACGACAAACGCGTCATCCAAACAGATCTTTCGATCCTTCCCTACGGCTATTGAAAGAGCGCTACCATTTGACACTCATCTGAAAAAGAACATAAAAGATGTGGATGTGAGTCGAATTGATTCATTTAATCATGGGTATTCTAAACGAGGAAGATACATTAGTGTGGGAACGCTAGTGGTGGCCTATGCTTGCAAAAAGCCTACGTGCAAATATTACAGAGTACGGAAATGTTACTATCCGAGTATTGAAACTGAATATAGAGAAAAGCACATGGATCTCGTGTATTTCGCCTGTGTTTCATCTCGAGAAAGGGTCGGAGGGATTGCTAAAGTTTTTACGAAACTTCAGTTGTAGATTGTACAAAGATGAAGAAGTACACGATTTCATGCCAAAACAGACGTAACAATATGTATTGAATATACGGTCGTCAAAAACAGATTTTCAAGCCGTATACGATCCCGCACCAACTTTTCGTGTAGATACAGAAAGAGCGCCACCATTAACATTGTTGCTTTGCTTTGATTGGTCAAAAAGAACATGAAAAGGCAAGCTTTGCTGAAGTTTGATTCGGAATGGGCCCAGGGCATATTTGATATTTGACCTTTTTGGTTGGCTGCGTTTGCCATCGGCTATTTTCAAAATTACTCACTTCAATTTATGTCTTATTACCTGACATGTAAATCGAGCCAGCCTCTGGGCTGGCGATCAATAGGTAATGTATATGGATTGTAAATTATATTATGTAAAGTTCGATTCATTCTTTCATTAGACAGTAACATGAATACTACACCTAACAGTAGGAGTTTCGGGCAGAAACGTAAAGCAGCGTCGGAGTATACACAGTCAGAAAAAACCCCACGTATAAGACCTTCATCGTAGTAAATAAGGTCTCTTCGGGAATCATCATGGCAGAGATCAGACGTGTGGTACACGATGACTCTTGCCACCCTGACATAACGGAGAACATACCGGCGGAGGAGATATCACATTACCGTTCTACAACGCTTTAGGTTGCCTCGCCGCGTTTATGGCCCCAATAGGATGTGGCATTGATGAAGAAGGAGAAGTACTTGAACATTTGGTAAAAGAGGCAAAAAAACACATGGGTATGGGAGAGGCTACAGACTCTGAGCAGATTGGAACAGCACCAACCGTCAAAGTTAAATCGACAGAAGAAGACTCTCTCTCTTGTTTAAAGAGAAAAGAACTGGCCAAAATTCCTAAAAGCGATGACGAAGATAACACACGATTTGCTAAAAGTCCAATTGACACAAGCCGCATTGGTCAACGACCTGATCGAGAAGGTCGATGAAAGGAGAGGCAAGGTGAAAGAGATTCGACGCCCGCTGATAACAGATCCACTCGCGAAAGACATTTTCAAAGAGCTGAGCTGGAAAGGGGAATGAAGGAAGAGGTTAAGAAAGACTACGGAACAGAGAAAAGACTCAGTGTGATGAGAGACGTCATCTGTGCCACGCCGGCAAGCTACGCTGATCGATTGAGCAATCTCGGTCTCAAATGCAAACTAATGGACTGTCTGTGGGACTTGATTATTGAGGAAGAATGTTAAAACATTGTATGTTTGTAATCAAAATAATAATAAACAGAACAAATGAAGGCGGAAGGAGTACAAAATCATGGCATTACCCCTACGGTACCACTGCGTTGGTTGGGGCGGGTACTTTACTCTCGTGTAACCATTCAAAAAAAGAAAAATGAATTTAAAGACATTCAAAAAGAGTTCGAGGCTACTGTAGAAGTTCGACGATTACCGCACAACAGCCAGGCGTCATAACTTGGGCACAAGCCAGACAAGTGTCAACAGGTAGGCGTGATACGAACCAATCAGGGGTAAGTATACAGCCATGTATACTATGTATACTAACCAATCATGGCATGGTGAGTATTATTTACAGACAGAATAAAAGTACTGACTTTGATAATTTTCAATCATTTGCTCTGTTAGATCTATCTACAAGTAAACAACGTGGTTATTCTATACAGCTACTTCCGCATACTATAGAGATACGAGGACAAAGAAAAAGCTCAAAGCAGCAACAGTGAATGGGACGAGGATGACGAGCCGCCGTTTAAAGTCGCCACGATGAAGAGAGAGATGGGGACGAGCACGAGGAGCTCGTACTTTCCAACGAAGAGTGGGTGCGGGTGCTGGCGGCGCGCGACGAATATTTCCTCGTGGCCGACAAGTGGTCTAGCAAAAACAAGAAGAAAAGAACAAACAAGAAGAAAAGAAAAAGAAAAGATTATATCTACAGGCAAAAACATGGCATACCGGCGCCACCCGAGATATGGAGAAAGCGAAAGCAAAGATGAGGAAGGTGAAGACAGGCCGAAACGTGGCAACACAGACCGTCACACGGCTGTGCGAATGCCGTTTCTCTCAGATGTAAGAAGAAACCCAAGAACCTAAAGGCTCTTTTGAGAGCCACCACAGGTATAAGAAAGAGAAAAATGATTCAAGACATTCTGTGTAAGGTTTATCGTTTGTAATATTTATCGTTTGTATCGTGCACGTTTTATCGTTTGTTGTGTCAATTGAATTCTTTCATATTATATGACATTGTATATTTGTTCGTGTTGTCCATGTTTGTTTTATTGCGTTATTTTTATTATTTTATTTTTTCATTTATTTTTCGAAAGAGCGCCACTAACTAAAATGGCATCATACTTTTCTGGCTTTTGATTAGTCGAAGAGATCTAAGCAAAAAGCATAAATAGAGCAAACTTTATCAATTCTTTTCATTCTCAGTTTCAGAGCAAACACATCATGCCTCGATACTTGCCTGTATCGCCAATATACACGGCTGCTTTCCAAAACGGGCTTACAAGGAGAATGTTAACACAGGAGGGAGATCCCATCAGAGCTTATTATCGGTTCGGTTTGGCACACAAATTCGACAACAGAGTACAAAAAATATCTGCCGTCAGAGCACCTCCGAGATACCAGAACCAAAGACCGGACCACCCTCGGAACTTTGCAATCAGAGAGAGCAGCTGGTGAAAAGCACGCAACTCCAACGCTCGTATGCGTTTTTACACTACGAGAGCTCAGGTATATTGTCAGTTTCTCAACCACTACAGGGTAAAATCCCAGAAGAGGAAAAGATTCATGTCTAAGCCACCTTGGGAAAGAGGAGCGTATCGCGCCAACGTGAAGAAGCATCGAGAAATGCTGAGGAGCAAAGCAACCGACGGGCATCGGTGGACTACGGGGAAGAGAACTGTAGCAGGTCAATCAGCCGATCGATAAAGAACTCACAGGCTCTTATAAGAGCCACCACAAATATAAGAAAGAGAAAATTTAGTTAAGACATTGTGTTTATAGTGTGTTTATTATCATGTGTTTATTCCCTTCCCTCCCTCCAAAAGATTTGACGACCTTCGGTCGTGTGGTACCACGAAGAGCCTGTACAGGTAGTGACCAATCAGGAGCCAGTATGCCACCTAATTTGCATAACCTATGAATATTCATGAAATTTGCATAATAAATGTACCCTGAACTATTAACATAGTTTGAAGGGTTAATATTTACAGAAGCTCTCGCCAAATCCACATTTTCGTTCGGATACGAGTGTTATTTTTGCAACGTTTATCATATCCTAAGCGTTTCTTCGACATGTTGTAGTGTTGTCATGTTTGTATTACATAGATCCGTGTTCATCGACTCTGTGTAATAGATGTTCAGCATCAGCAATGTTGTCTGACAGCAGCGCAATGTCATCTGCAAAATCAGTGTCAGTTAATGTTGTAGATGGGTGGCGTTTGCTCTGCCGTTGCTTCAAGGTGAAACCCAGGTGTTCATGGTTCTCCATAGCTTTCCTCAAAGCATAGTTGAGTGTTATGATAAACAGGAAGGGAGCAAGAGTGTCTCCCTGTAGAACTCCGGCCAGAATTTGGAAAAAGTCTGTATCACCATCAGGACTTCTGGCCCTTGCTGTTGTGTTTTTATACATAATACCAATGGCATTGACACTGAAAGGCGGTATACCACAAGCAATGAGGATTTGCAGCATATTTTCACTATGAATACTATCAAAAGCCTTGCGAAAATCAACAAAAGTGAGCACCGCAGGTATATGTTTTGCCTTTATGCATTCAATGAGTGTGCGGTGTGTCAAAATTTGCGATATTGTGCCCCGTTTTGGTCTAAAACCATTCTGATTGTTACGAAGAAACGGTTCAATGTGTGCTCGGATACGATATAACAATAGTTTGTCAAAGATCTTTGCTGAGATGCATGTAAGGCTGATACCCCTGTAATACAATACAATACAATCAACTTTATTAAGCACCAGAAACTGGGCAATTTCAGCTCGCAAGATACAATCATGATACATAAAATGAAATGAATAAAAAGCTAAAAACATTTAAAAGATAAAAGAGTAAATATATACAATGATGAAAATAATAAATTAGAAAAATGCATATGAAATAATGCACATGGACTATCTGCAGTGGTTGGCATTATGAAAGGAAATGGCTTTTGGCACAAAGGAATTTCTAAAACGATTTGTGGCGATAGCTGGAAGCCTCATTCTACCACTCCTGGCAATCAACCTATTCATAAATTCATTGTGTAATGGATGGTTGGTGTCCGCGAGGAGGGACTTAAGTTTGCGATCGAGACTGGAGTGGTAGAATGAGTCTATATTTGGTCAATTGCTCTTATTGAAAAGTCGACTCGCTCTTCTGATGACAGAATTGATTCTATAGGTGTCATGCTTGGAGGCACAACCACCCCAGCAAACGATGCAATAGCTAAAAACAGATGTAAAACGGAACGATAAAAAAGTTGTAAAATGTTACTGTCGACGTGGAAAGATTTCAGTTTTCTGAGGCAATATAGGCGAGAGTTGAGTTTTGACATTATGGCATCTGTATTGTCTGACCAAGTGAGTTTATTGTTGATTACTACACCTAAATACTTGTAAGATTGCACACGTTCAACCTCGGAGTCAGCAATTGTAATTGGGTCAGGAGGATTACAATGCTGTCTAAAATCAATAACCATCTCTTTTGTTTTGCTGACATTCAGGATAAGGAAGTTTTGGTCACAATAGCTTACAAAATTGCTGATTTCACTTCGGTAATGTGAGTCATCGTCATTTGTGACAAGCCCAATCAGAGCTGTATCGTCAGCAAATTTGACGATAGAAGATGACTCGGTCACTGCCTGGCAATCATAGGTGTACAAGCTAAAAAGAAAAGGTGCTAGTACAGTGCCTTGTGGTGCTCCTGTATTTGAAATGACAGTGTCCGAGGTATGCGGATTCAACCTTACATACTGCGGACGAGAAGTAAGATAGTTCAGTATCCAGTAAATAATTGACATGGGAACATCCATGGTTTGGAGTTTAGATGCCAACAAGTGAGGCTGAATTGTATTGAATGCCGACGAAAAGTCAAAAAACGTAATTCTAGCTGAATTACTGGCATTTTTTTTTCTCGGCTGATTAGCCCCTTGTTTCTCTGCAAACGCTCTGGTATCTAGATGAGATAAAAACCCCATTCAGAGCTACCAGGATAGCGTCCTCGGGACTTCTATTGTTACGGTAGGCAAATTGATATGGATCAATGAAATCGTTCACATGCTTCTTGAGTTGTGACAGTGCCAAGCGTTCACAAGATTTGAATGCAACGGAAGTAAGCGCTACGGGTCTGAGGTCATTCATGCATGACACCTTCGGTTTCTTAGGCACTGGGACAATGCATGATGTTTTCCAAATTGTGGGAACAATACCTGATTGAAAAGACATATTAAAATGGTACAGAAAATACTACAGAGTTGATCACTACATAATTTAAGTCATTGGCGTAGGCAGGTTTTTTGTTTGGGGGGGGGGGCTACTCATTGGTATGAATTTTGACCCGTGACAGTATCTAAGCGGAGCGCCACCACGGGTTGGCGCGTAGCGTTCAGAGAAATTTTTCCAATAAATGCTGCCTATAGATTGCCGGAAATGGCACTTCCCAGGCCAAAAACTTGCAAATTTGAGGCTGTTTTTCTTTGATTGTTCACAATTTTGCCAGAATTTGTGAACATAATTTTGCTGTACATTTTGCCCTAATTCTTGGTTGCCAAAAAAATTGGGGAAACTGTGCCAACTGCCCCCGTCACATACTTGCCGAAGTACAATTTATTCAAACTCTATTGCGTAGCGATATAGGGCAGTTTGGGTTGATGCCTCCCGAGTTTTTATGGGGGAAGGGGGGTGGTACATGTCAAAAGAAGATATTTGTAAAGCAAACAGAAGATCATTGATCACACTTGCACACCTGGCCAATATTTTTTACTCCAGAATATTAAAAATGAGGGGTAGAGTGAGGTGGCATTGTACTTACTTGTTACTTGGAGTCGAAATGTTGGAAGTAAAATTCGACAATCAAACTTATCAAATCATAATTTTAGATTCAACCGCCGCGCTGTGATGTTATGGCAAATCTGTCGATGACTGATTCCAGGTCTGGGCAATGGGCCCTATGAATTTGTAATAGAATAAGTGCCTCCAGTCGGGCTTCCGTCATTGTTGACTGAATAGCTGTAAGGGTTCTTTTCATTTTTGAAAAGACTCTCTCGGCCTGTGCAGAAGTCACTGGCAAAGTTGCCAGCAACTGGAGCAACAGTGATATGTTAGGAAACATTTCAGAGCAATGATCCAAGGCACAGACGGATAAAGATGGTCGGGACTTGACAGGAACATTTTCCCATTTCTTCCTCCATAACATGTATTCGCCCTTAACAATCATAAAAGGATCTCTGATCAAACTTGCATACACCTCAATAGCAGGAGTTAAATCATTCCACTGCCTCTCACCGTCAGCTTGTTTGGCGAATTCCATACAATTTGGTACAAGGTAGTTAAGTTTCATAATCTGTTGTTGACGGGTCCAAATCTGTGCTTGAGGTCTCCAATAATGGAGTCTATGGCTGGATAAAAAAAGGTGTTGTTGATGTGGTCCAAATCTGTGCTTCAGGTCTCCAATAATGGAGTCTATGGCTGGATAAAAAAGGTGGTGTTGATGTGGTCCAAATCTGTGCTTCAGGTCTCCAATAATGGAGTCTATGGCTGGATACAAAAAGTTGACTCTGTAATAGCCTTCGGTGGTGTTGTCCGATGTTTGAGCATTTGGTCGGTATAAGCTTCTAGCTGCAATGCGTGGTTTTCGCAGTTCCACTCTATCACATCTTGTGCGACTGATTCTGCCTTTTGATACAGGTCATGGAACTCCCTTCACTTCGCAATTCTTTGAGAACAGACTGAGACGATTTACTAAGGCTAACGCTTGGGATAAATCTCCCCCACTGTTTGTAAGACTCGAAACTGGTAGCATCAATCCTGACAGTTTCTCCAAAAATGACTGAAGCAAATTCTGAGTTGCACACCAATTTTTCAAGGCTTTCTGCTTTGTTGCTGTCGCAAGGTGAAGCCCAGCATTTGATTTCCGATAAGGCATCTAGTGTATATTTCAAAAGTTGCATAAATGTTACAACTGCTGTGTGTCGTTCCACAGAACGTGTTTCGCACAACGTAATCAGGTGCTTCTTGGTCATGGAAATACCAGAGTCACTTTCTATGAGGCTCTTCAACAGATCCGTTTTTTTTGCACTTGCTCGAATGGTCGATAAAATTTCTCGCACAACATTGCGGAAGCACTCAAATTTAGGCAGTGCATGGCGCAATGAAAATAAAAGGCCAATGGAGCTGCCTTTTTTATTGTTGCTGAAGCACCAAGCCGTTCACTGGCCATGGCTCCTGCCCCATCATAGCCTTGTCCCACACAAAGAGACAGATTCAAAACCGAGCTCACAAATCTTTCTTAGCAACGTTTCTCCAATAGCTTTGCCACTCAACTTGGTTTCATTATGCTCAATTTCACCAGGATTATTAGATTTGATGTCAGAAATCAAGTTTAATACCATTACCGTGTCCTCATGCAATCTCCAAACTCCAGAATCGCTAGGTAAAACATATCTTATAACAATTGCCAGTTGTTCCACTTTTTGGCAATCCAATGTTTCATCAGCTATGATAAACCAGAACTGTGCTTTTTGATGTTAGCAACAACACTTTCCTAATCATGTCACCAGCAACGCAAATAGGTTCATTTTGAATTAAGGATGATAGGTAGGTTGCATTAGCATGGGAAGTTTTTAAATGGTCCTTTAAAAGTAAATCCCCACTACGATTCGAAAACGAAGTAACCCTAAAATTTCCGTCATTTTCTGTTCCCGCCATCCTATTTTTCTGGACTGAACATATATAAAAAAATGTGTGTTTGCTTCACCCACACCGACGATGACAAATAGCTTTATAAAACTTGTGGAACTAAGCCTATATTAAAGACTATAGAAAAGAACAAATGGTCACTTTTGTATACATATCATTAATATATTTACTGGACTGGGCACACATTACCTTCATCCGTGTTTTCCTTTTCCTTTTGAAAAACCATATGCGAAAAGTGACATTTTCAAAATTCAAGTTCAACCGAACTTAATTACCGCCTTCAAAGTTTAGACAAATTGATTTCTATTTGTGAAAAGTTTTGAGCAAAATAATGGAGCACTTGTAGTACTTCTGTTATCGCAAAGCAGTAGCAGAATGGCGCCATCTTCCATCGTCATCGCGTAAGAACAGGCTTGGCAAGTTCACGGCTCTTGACAAATTAAAAATTGCGTCAAAATTTCATTTAAAAATTTGAATTATTTTTTGTTTTGTTTTACAGGGATACAACGAATTTACATTACAGGGAATGCAGGGAGATTCGCATTTCATGTATGCGCATCTGTACGATACATAGGCATTAAGGTGTAATTTAATTTTTGTAAATATGGGATTGGGGGGGGCCATGGCCCCCGTGGCCCCCCCTCTGGCTACGCCAGTGATTTAAGTAATCGAGGAGAAATATCATCCGGGCCTGGTGCTTTGGAGGGTACAAGGTTACGAAATTCATTCCGTACCTCCTCCTCTGTGCAAATAAAGCAACCCTCATCAGTGCCCCCTTCGAGATTTACTTTCATACGTGATATGGTATCACTGAAATCATGGCAATCAAATCTGTTGTAAAAATTGTTCAGTTCATTCACATATTCTAATGAATTGTTTGTTGTGGATCCTGAATCATTAGATGCATTTCTGGCAGTGTATCCACTCATGAGCTTCATGCCATTCCAAACTTTCTTCATATTATTCTCTTTGAAGTGGGACTCTACCTTTTCTTTGTATATTGTTTTTTCCTTGCGGATTTCGCTTCGAAGTTCTCTTTGAATCTGCAATCGCTCGTTTGAATCTCCTCGACCAAACACCTGTTTCTTCCGATTTAAAATCCCTTTAATACGTTTAGTGATCCATGGTTTATTGTTTGCATAGATATTAACCTCCTTTGTTGGGATGCAGAGATTCGCACAGAAGTTAACATACTCCACTACAGTCTCAGTTAACTCATTGACGTCATTACTGGAATCTACAAAAACATCCCAGTCGGTAGAATCAAAAGCACT
>JAIGNY010001174.1:820000-842500 GCA_020152595.1 Chiridota heheva | reverse complement strand
ACATCTGTTATTAAGCGATTTGATACATACTTCATTTTACATAACATGAAGCACAGCAAAATAATGTAAAATGTTTTTGATGGTCACGCCTACTTTCAAGGGACCCCCGATTCAGGCCTTAATTGTTCAAGATATGCGAGCTTTGGCAAATTATGATCAAACTTGGAAGTCGCATTGACAGATACAAACTATTATACACTAAGATGAAGTTCAAAATATGAAAGGAATACAAACTCCCCACGGAGTAATTTCCTCTTTTACATTTCTGTCAAACTGTTTTGTACCATTTGGCACATTCTATTTATCATCAGTATTTTAGATGAGAAAGTTCGTATTTTTACCTCTTGTATTTATGTTGCTTCCAAATGTGATTAATTTTAAAAGATCATTATGGCGGCCTCAGTTAGCTCATTTATTATAACTGCAACTACATTTTCTGTTCTGTGGGTTTATAAATCATCGCCATCTAAATTGCGGAAAAAAATATTGGAACAATTAGTGGCATTAGCTACAAATAGGAATATCATTGAACAAACTGAATTTGGAGGCACGAAATATGACGTAACATACATAATCCTGCATTTTTGATTATATAATTTTTTTGATGATATCAAGTTAAATCCATATTTAATCCATGAAGGCCCATCAGGCTTGTGCTTATCCCCGATTCCCTTGATGTCAGTAAATGAGAGCACATTATTCCTCTGGATATGACGCCAGTCCGTCGCAGATCAACTTCCCAGTAGTGCTCGTACTCATTTTACAGCAGAGTCGATTAGAGCAAGTAGGGTAAAGTGTCTTGCGCTTGGACAAAATACGGCAATCGTGACAGAATTGCACCTGTTACCTCGCATACAAGCATGACTCTGAGCCACTGCACCTCCGAATTATATAGGGGCGCAGTTTAATTCAAGTGGTTACTTTCTTAGGAATACCCTTGATTACTCTACAGGCATGGCATGACCACTAAGGGCAGCAACTTTAAGACTAGCTGAGTATCTATTTTCCTGCATGGTTTAATTCCATTAGGTTTGTACACCATTTTCGACCGATTGTCGTAAGCACTAATATCAAGTTGTCATTGCGTGCATGCAGTAGAATTGGTACTCATAATTATGTAACTATTAAGGACACTGGGTTAAAATGCTCTAAAGAAGAAACTTTGTGAAACTTTTATTAAAATACCTTTGATTTTCAGCATATGATAAGTATGGAGCGCAACGATAAACCTTTAGAGGTTACACTGACTAATATTAACCATAGCAAATTAGAAAATTATATAGAAATTAAATCAATCTAAGAAATCTATATAAGTTGTATACATTTCGTGGATGTAAGATGAAAATAAAGTCTCAACATGGTGATTATTAGACGCTAGAAATTTGTTTCAGAATATTTTGCACCATTTAACCATTCATGGTTTTTAAGTGCATTGAATAGGAAAAATAACTTTAGACAGTTGTTAACATAGTGGCTTCAGATGTAATTTGCACACACTTAAGACTTAATTTCATTGTTTGTAAAGTATGTAAGCAAACTAACCTTCTTCAAGTTAACAGTGAAATGACCATTAATGTAACCAGTGGCATGACCAAACCTAGGAATCCGTATAATGGGACAATTAATATTTGGGGCATTATATCTGACATATCTTAGAAAGTCTAGCATTTAAATCACTTATTTCACTTTTGAATATATTCCCTGCAAAGTTATTGAGAGTGATAGCTTTGAAGTTAGCCGAGTGTTTCTTGCTTTATGTAAATTCATTGTAGAGATGTTCTCTTTGACATTCTGCAATATTTTTCAACAGTTATTTATCATACAGTTTGTATATTCTATTTCATTTCATTTCAACTCCTCTGACTGATCTTGTTACTTCCAATGTTTTCTGTTAACATTAATTTCAAGTTCGTCTGATTGGAAGCAAACGTTTATCTGAAGGTCGTGTTGAGGTTTTATGGAACAACGAATGGGGTACGGTGTGTGCCAATGGTTGGGACTTATTGGACGCTCATGTCGTCTGTCACGAACTTGGTTTTGGAACTGCTATACAAGCTCCACGTGATGCGAGATTTGGGGCAGGATCTGGTCCAATCTGGCTGGATAATGTTGAATGCAATGGGAACGAGAGTTCATTACTTCAATGCAGTAACAATGGTATTGGTGTTCACAATTGTGTTTTTTGGAAGGTCGCAAGTGTTAGATGCTCTTCAGGTAGGTACCCAGAACCGACTCTCAAACAAGATCATATTGGATGCGTAAGAGCATTGTGTGTCCTACTTTGTGTACAATTCATCATCTAAATTCAAGAATACGCTTAAATAACAAATGAAATAGATCTCAACGAATGGAGAAAGCCAATATAGGTAATCACATACACCAGAGGGTGTAACATAATGTTTTAGAGGCTTGTTCATTTTAGTAAGGATTATATTAAAGGGAAATATTGCCTAGTTGTAAACATTCCTTAAGATTGTTAATACATTCCGCATGCTCATTGTGTATTATGAGGGAAATAATATATCAAGCAAATTTCAATATCAATTTCAAGAACATTTATTCAAGCCAATTTCTTGCATTACAAGAAATATGAACATGAAAATCTACTCAGAAAATCTAGTATTATACGAATGGGTGTCTTTTTGCAGAGATAAATAGTCATCGCAAATTGGTGGAATATTACCTTTAAACCATTGATGTATGACAATACCAGATTGTATAGCTATGGCAAACAAACAAGTTGAAACAATTAATATTTGAATGCAGGGCCAGACGTGAAAAGATGCTTTTTATGACTTACTTTACGAATAGCTTTATTTTGGAGCAAACGCAGTTTATAAGATTTCAATAAGACAGGTATGAAAGGATCAGATAATTATAAGTCACATTTAGAATACAACAGGGCAACAAGTATTTTTTGTCTAAAATGCCTACACCTATCGAGACTTTCATCAATATGTAATTGATATGTTCACGTCAAATTAAATCCTTGTCGATTAATACACCAAGAATCTTAAGAACCATTTGCAAAAGAAATGTCATTGTAATTGAAATAGACACAGTTTCTTAAATGAGCAATTCTATTGATACCGGAACTAAAAAGAACACCAGTAGTTTTCTTAACATGCATCGAAAACTTCGTAATACTAAACCTTAGAACAGACGTTAGAATATTCCTTTACATCAAAGACATGTACTTCGAAAAGATGCACCCAAATATAATTTGATTAGAATAGTACTAGAATCACAAACTCACAATCCTCAAAAGTGGTTGTAAATTTTGTCAGGCTAAAGACAACCGTTGTCTGGTCTGCTATTAGAAAAGTTATTACACGTGTTAAAATACAATAGTTATCTTACAATTCTTTGAATTATGAACTCATCAAGGAATTTATTGATGAAAAAGGCATCGATGTAAACATGTCAGCAATAAAAACAATTTTAAGAAGAATAAAATATCATTCTATTACCGAAGAAATAATTTATAACCGATTTCTGCCCGTTTGGCTTTCATTTTTGTGTGTGTAAATGATTGCTATTTGTTTTTTGTTGAAGTAAACAGGCGGGCTTGAATGATTATTTCTGCAAACATGTGATATTTCCACAACCATCTCAATTATAATAACTTGTGATAGAAAATGTTGGAATATACATTAAAATAGACGATGTCATGAAAGTTGAACTCATACTTCTATTCATTGTTGATTTGAATCATTTTGTTATGCTATTTAATTTAGTGAGACTTGTGGATGGCACCAGTTTGTCTGAAGGTCGTGTGGAAGTTTATCTAAACAACGAGTGGGGTACGGTGTGTGACAATGGTTGGGACTTATCAGACGCTAATGTTGTTTGTAGTCAACTTGGCTTTTTAAATGCTACAGAAGCGCCAGGATCTGCGAGATTTGGGGAAGGATCTGGTCCAATATGGTTGAATGATGTTGGATGCATTGGTACTGAGTTTTTGTTGCTTGCATGTAATAGCAGAAAAAATGGCTCTCATGATTGTAGACACAGTCAGGACGCGGGAGTGATATGCTCTGTTGTAGGTAAGGATCATGGTATAACCATGGATTTGAAATTATGTTATTCGGAGACATTCATATATAAAAACGATTTATAGGAGGTATTTCAAAATTCGTAGAAAAATGTTGTTTTCCTTACGTTTGTACGCATTTTAGGTACATAGGGAAGGACTCTATCAAATATTTTTTAAGTTCTAAAACATTCATTTGATGAAACATCTGTTATCAAGCGATTTGATACATACTTCATTTTACATAACATGAAGCACAGCAAAATAATGTAAAATGTTTTTGATGGTCACGCCTACTTTCAAGGGACCCCCGATTCAGGCCTTAATTGTTCAAGATATGCGAACTTTGGCAAATCATGATCAAACTTGGAAGTCGCATTGACAGATACAAACTATTATACACTAAGATGAAGTTCAAAATATAAAAGGAATACAAAATCTCCACGGAGTAATTTCCTCTTTTACATTTCTGTCAAACTGTTTTGTACCATTTGGCAATTTCTATTTACCATCAGTGTTTTAGATGAGAAAGTTCGTATTTTACCTCTTGTATTTATGTTGCTTCCAAATGTGATTAATTTTAAAAAATCATTATGGCGGCCTCAGTTAGCTCATTTATTATAACTGCAACTACATTTTCTGTTCTGTGGGTTTATAAATCATCGCCATCTAAATTTCGGAAAAACTATCGGAACAATTAGTGGCATTAGCGACAAATAGGAATATCATTGAACAAACTGAATTTGGAGGCACAAAATATGACGTAATATACATAATCCTGCATTTTTGATTGTATAGTTTTTTCGATGAATTAAAGTTAATCCATATCTAACCCATGAAGGCCCATCAGGCTTGTGCTTATCCCCGATACTCTTAGTGTCAGTAGATGAGAGCACATTATTCCTCTGGATATGACGCCAGTCCGTCGCAGGTCAACTTCCCAGTAGTGCTTGTACTCATTTTACAGCAGAGTCGATTAGAGCAAGTAGGGTAAAGTGTCTTGCGCTTGGACAAAATACGGCAATCGTGACAGAATTGCACCTGTTACCTCGCATACAAGCATGACTCTAAGCCACTGCACCCCCGATATATATAGGGGCGCAGTTTAATTCAAGTGGTTACTTCCCTAGGAACACCCTTGATTACTCTACAGGCATGGCATGACCACTAAGAGCAGCAACTTTAAGACTAGCTGAGTATCTATTTTCCTGCATGGTTTAATTCCATTAAGTTTGTACACCATTTTCGACCGATTGCCGTAAGCTTTAATATCAAGTTGTCATTGCGTGCATGCAGCAGAATTGGTACTCATAATTATGTAAATATTAAGGACACTGGGTTAAAATGCTCTAAAGAAGGTAAACTTTGTGAAACTATCATTAAAATACCTTTGATTTTCAGCATATGATAAGTATGGAGCGCAACGATAAACCTTCAGAGGTTACACCGACTAATATTAACCATAGCAAATTAGAAAATGTTATAGAAATTAAATCAATATAAGAAATCTATATAAGTTGTATAAATTTCGTGGATGTAAGATGAAAATAAAGTCTCAACATGGTGATTATTAAACGCTAGAAATTTGTTTCAGAATATTTTGCACCATTCAACCATTCTTGGTTTTTAAGTGCATTGAATAGGAAAAAGAACTTTAGACGGTTGTTGGCATAGTGGCGTCAGATGTAATTTGCACATAATTAAGACTTATTTTCTTTGTTTGTAAAGTATATAAGCAAACTAACCTTCTTCAAATTAACAGTGAAATGACCATTAATGTAACCAGCGGCCTGACCAAACCTAGGAATCCGTAAAATGGGACAATTCATATTTGGGGCAATATATCTAACATATTTTAGAAAGTCTAGCATTTGGATCACTTATTTCACTTTTGAATATATTCCCTGCAAAGTTATTGAGAGTGATAGCTTTGAAGTTACCGAGTGTTTCTTGCTTTATGTAAATTTATTGTAGAGATGTTCTCTTTGACATTCTGCAATATTTTTCAAACAGTTATTTATCATACAGTTTGTATATTCTATTATATTTCATTTCAACTCCTCTGACTAATCTTGTTACTTCCAATGTTTTTTGTTAACATTAATTTCAAGTTCGTCTGATTGGAAGCAAACGTTTATCTGAAGGTCGTGTTGAGGTTTTATGGAACAACGAATGGGGTACGGTGTGTAACTATGGTTGGGACTTATTGGACGCTCATGTCGTCTGTCACGAACTTGGTTTTGGAATTGCTATAGAAGCTCTACGTGATGCGAGATTTGGGGCAGGATCTGGTCCAATCTGGTTGAATTATCTTGAATGCAATGGGAACGAGAGTTCATTACTTCAATGTAGTAACTATGATTATGGTATTCGCTATTGTGGCCATGCTGAGCACGCAGGAGTTAGATGCTCTTCAGGTAAGTACCCAGAACCGACCCTCGAGCAAGATCGAGGTGGATGCGTAACAGCATTGTGTGTCCTAATTCGTGTACAATTCATCATTTGAATTCAAGAATATGCTTAAATAACAAATGAAATTAATTTCAACGATTGGAGAAAGCCAATATAGGTAATCACATACACCACAGGGTGTAACAGAATGTTGTAGAGGGTTGTTAATTTTAGTAAGGATTATATTAAAGGGAAATATTGCCTAGTTGTAAACACTACTTAAGATTGTTAACACATTCCGCATGCTCATTGTGTATTATAAGGGAAATAATATATCAAACAATTTTCAATATCAATTTCAAGAACATTTATTCAAGCCAATTTCTTGCATTACAAGAAATATGAACATGAAAATCTACTCAGAAAATCTAGTATTATACGAATGGGTGTCTTTTCGCAGAGATAAATAGTCATCGCAAATTGGTGGAATATTACCTTTAAACCATTGATGTATGAAAATACCAGATTTTATAGCTATGACAAACAAACAAGTTGAAACAATTAAGATTTGAATGAAGGGCCAGACGTGAAAAGATGCTTTTTATGACATACTTTACGAATAGCTTTATTTTGGAGCAAACGCAGTTTATAAGATTTCAATAAGACAGGTATAAAAGAATCAGATAATTATAAGTCACATTTAGAATACAACAGGGCAACAAGTTGTTTTTTTTGTCCAAAATGCCTAAACCTATAGAGACTTTCATCAATATGTAATTGATATGTTCACGTCAAATTAAATGCTTGTCAATAAATACACCAAGAATCTTAAGAACCATTTGCAAAAGAAATGTCATTGTAATTGAAATAGACACAGTTTCTTAAATGAACAATTCTATTGATACCGAAACTAAACAAAACACCAGTAGTTTTCTTAAGATGCATCGAAAATTTCGTAATACAAAACCTTAGAACAGACGTTAGAATATTTCTTTACATCAAAGACATGTACTTCAAGAAGATGCACCCAAATATAATTTGATTAGAATAGTACTAGAATCACAAACTCACAATCCTCAAAAGTGGTTGTAAATTTTGTCAGGCTAAAGACAACCGTTGTCTGGTCTGCTTTAAAAAAGTTATTACACGTGTTAAAATACAATAGTTATCTTACAATTCTTTGAAATATGAACTCATCAAGGGATTTATTGATGAAAAAGGCATCGATGTAAACATGTCAGCAATAAGAACAATTTCAACAAGAATAAAATATCATTTTATCACCAAGAAATAATTTATAACCGTTTTTTGCCCGCTTGGCGTTCTTTTTTGTGTGTGTAAATGATCGCTATTTGTTTTTTGTTGAAGTAAACAGGCGGGCTTGAATGATTATTTCTGCAAATATGTGATATTTTCACAACCATCTCAATTATAATAGCTTGTGGGAGAAAATGTTAAAATATACATTAAAATAGACGATGTCATGAAAGTTGAAATCATAGTTCTATTCATTGTTGATTTGAATCATTTTATTATAATATTTCATTTAGTGAGACTTGTGGATAGCACCAGTTTATCTGAAGGTCGTGTGGAAGTTTATCTAAACAACGAGTGGGGTACGGTGTGTGACAATGGTTGGGACATATCAGACGCTAATGTCGTTTGTAGTCAACTTGGTTTTTTAAATGCTACAGAAGCGCCAGGATCTGCGAGATTTGGGGAAGGATCTGGTCCAATATGGTTGAATGATGTTGGATGCATTGGTACTGAGTTTTCGCTGCTTGCATGTAATAGCAGAAGAAATGGCTCTCATGATTGTAGACACAGTCAGGACGCGGGAGTGATATGCTCTGTTGCAGGTAAGGATCATGGTATAACCATGGATTTGAAATTATGCTATTCGGAGACATTCATATATAAAATCGGTTTATAGGAAGTATTTCTAAATTTGTAGGAAAATGTTGTTTTCCTTACGTTTGGACGCATTTTAGATACATAGGGAAGGACTCTATCAAATATTTTTTAAGTTCGAAAACGTTCATTTGGTGAAACATCTGCTATCAAGCGATTTAATACTTACTTCATTTTACATAACATGAAGCACAGCAAAATAATATAAAATGTTTCTAAGGGTCACGCCCACTTTCAAGGGACCCCCGATCCAGGCCTTAATTGTTCAAGATATGCGAACTTTGGCAAATTATGATAAAATGTGAAAGTCGCATTGACAAATACAAACTAGTATAAACTAAGAATAAGTTCAAAGTATAAAAAGAATACAAAATTCCAACGAAGTAACTTCGTCTTTTACATTTCTGTCAAACTGTTTTGTACCATTTGGCACATTCTATTTACCATCAGTGTTTTAGATGAGAAAGTCGTATGTTACCTCTTGTATTTATGTTGATTCCAAATGTGATTAATTTAGAAGGATCATTATGGCAACCTCAGTAATCTCATTTGTTATAACTGCAATTACATTTTCTGTTCTGTGGGTTTTTAAATCATCGCCATCTAAATTGTGGAAAATATTATCGGGACAATTAGTGGCATTAGCTACAAATAGGAATATTCTTGAACAAACTGAATTTGGAGGCACGAAATATGACGTAATATACATAATCCTGCATTTTTAATTATCTAGTTTTCTCGATGAAATAAAGTTAAATCCATATTTAACCCATGAGGGCCCATCAGGCTTGTGCTTATCCCCGATTCCCTTGATGTCAGTAGATGAGAGTACATTATTCCTCTGGATATGACGCCAGTCCGTCGCAGGTCAACTTCCCAGTAGTGCTGGTACTCATTTCACAGCAGAGT
Organism: Chiridota heheva; assembly: GCA_020152595.1. NCBI lineage: Eukaryota > Metazoa > Echinodermata > Holothuroidea > Apodida > Chiridotidae > Chiridota > Chiridota heheva. The sequence goes on along the minus strand of JAIGNY010001174.1, from coordinate 833,256 downwards.
CGATTAGAGCAAGTAGAGTAAAGTGTCTTGCGCTTAGACAAAATACAGCAATCGTGACAGAATCGCACCTGTTACCTCGCATACAAGCATGACTCTGAGCCACTGCACCTCCGAATTATATATATAGGGGTGCAGTTTAATTGAAGTGGTTCCTTTCTTAGGATTACCTTTGATTACTCTACAGGCATGGCATGACCGATAAGGGCAGCAACTTTGAGACTAGCTGAGTATCTATTTTTCTTCATGGTTTAATTTCATTTAGTTTTTACACCATTTTCAACCATTTGTCGTAAGCACTAATATCAAGTTGTCATTGGATGCATGCCAGCAGAATTGGTACTCATATTTATGTACATAGTAAGGGCACTGGATTAAAATGCTATAAAGAAGGTAAACATTGTAAACTATCATTATAATGCCTTTGATTTTCAGCATATGATAAGTATGGAGCGCAACGATAAACCTTTAGAGGTCACACTGACTAATATCAACCATTGAAAAATAGAAAATGATATAAAATAAATCAATATAAGAAATTTTTATAAGTTGTATAAATTTCGTTGATGTAAGATGACAATCAAGTCTCACAGTGATTTTAAACGCTAGAAGTTTATTTCAGAATATTTTGCACCATTCTACCATTCTTGGTTTTTAAGTGCATTGAATAGGAAAAATAAACTTTCGACGATTGTTAACATAGTGGCTTCAGATGTAATTTGCCCATACTTAAGACTTATTTTCATTGTTTGTAAAGTATATGAGCAAACTAGCCTTCTTCAAGTTAACCGTGAAATGACCATTAATGTAACCAGTGGCATGACCAAACCTAGGAATCCGTATGGGACAATTTATATCTGGGGCAATATATCTAACATATTCTAGAAAGTCTAGCATTTGGATCACTTATTTCACTTTTGAATATAGTCCCTGCAAAGTTATTGAGAGTGATAGCTTCGAAGTTAGCCGAGTGTTTCTTGGTTAACGTAAATTCAATGTAGAGATGTTCTTTTTGACATTCTGCAATATTTTTCCAACAGTTTTTTATCATACAGCTTGTATATTCTATTATATTTCATTTCAACTCCTCTGACTGATATTGTTATTTCCAATGTTTTTTTGTTAACATTAAATTCAAGTTCGTCTGATTGGAGGCAAACGTTTATCTGAAGGTCGTGTTGAAGTTTTCTTGACCAACGAGTGGAGTCCGGTGTGTGACGATGGTTGGAACTTATTGGACGCTCATGTCGTCTGTCACCAACTTGGTTTTGGAGTTGCTATAGACACTCCAAGTTATGAGAGACTTATAGAAGGACCTCGTCCAATCTCGTTGAGTAATTTAGAATGCAATGGGACCGAGAGCTCATTACTTCAATGCAGTGGCAGTGGTTTCCACTATTGTAAACAATGGCTGTTCGCAGGAGTTAGATGCTCTTCAGGTAAGTACCCAGAACCGACCCTTGAACAAGATTATGTTGGATGGGTAAGAGCATTGTGTGTCCTAATTCGTGTACAATTTATCATTTGAATTCAAGAATACGCTTAAATAACAAATAAAATAGATTTCAACGATTGGAGAAAGCCAATATAGGTGATCACATACACCAGAGAGTGTAACAGAATGGCTTCTTTTTTTTTTGTATTTATTTGAAAAATGGTTATTCATTTTAGTAAGGAATAAATTTAAGGAACCATTGACTAATTGCAAACATTCCTTAAGATTATTAACACATTCCTCATGCTCATTGTTTATGATAAGGGAAATAATATGTCAAACAATTTTCAATACCAATTTCAAGAACATTTATTCAAGCCAATCTCTTGCATTACAAGAAATATGAACATGAAAATCTACTCAGAAAATCTAGTATTATACGAATGGGTGTCTTTTTGCAGAGATAAATAGTCATTGCAAATTGGCGGAATATTACCTTTAAACCATTGATGTATAACAATACCAGATTTTATAAGGTAAGGGAAATAATATGTCAAACAATTTTCAATACCAATTTCAAGAACATTTATTCAAGCCAATCTCTTGCATTACAAGAAATATGAACATGAAAATCTACTCAGAAAATCTAGTATTATACAATGATGTCTTTTCGCAGAGATAAATAGTCATCGCAAATTGGTGGAATATTACCTTTAAACCATTGATTTACCAGATTTTATAGCTATGACAAACAAACAAGTTGAAACAATTAAGATTTGAATGAAGGGCCAGACGTGAAAAGATGCTTTTTATGACATACTTTACGAATAGTTTTATTTTGGAGCAAACGCAGTTTATAAGATTTCAATAAGACAGGTATAAAAGAATCAGATAATTATAAGTCACATTTAGAATACAACAGGGCAACAAGTTGTTTTTTTTGTCCAAAATGCCTAAACCTATAGAGACTTTCATCAGTATGTAATTGATATGTTCACGTCAAATTAAATCCTTGTCAATAAATACACCAAGAATCTTAAGAACCATTTGCAAAAGAAATGTCGTTGTAATTGAAATAGACACAGTTTCTTAAATGAACAATTATATTGATACCGGAAAACTAAAAAAACAAAAAACAGTAGTTTTCTTAACATGCATCGAAAATTTCGTAATACAAAACCTTAGAACAGACGTTAGAATATTTCTTTACATCAAAGACATGTACTTCAAGAAGATGCACCCAAATATAATTTGATTAGAATAGTACTAGAATCACAAACTCACAATCCTCAAAAGTGGTTGTAAATTTTGTCAGGCTAAAGACAACCGTTGTCTGGTCTGCTTTTAAAAAAGTTATTACACGTGTTAAAATACAATAGTTATCTTACAATTCTTTGAAATATGAACTCATCAAGGGATTTATTGATGAAAAAGGCATCGATGTAAACATGTCAGCAATAAGAACAATTTCAACAAGAATAAAATATCATTTTATCACCAAAGAAATAATTTATAACCGTTTTTTGCCCGTTTGGCCTTCATTTTTGTGTGTGTAAATGATCGCTGTTTGCTTTTCGTTGAAGCAAACAGGCGGGCTTGAATGATTAATTTTGCAAATATGTCATATTTCCACAACCATCTCAATTATAATAACTTGTGGGAGAAAATGTTGGAATATACATTAAAATAGACGTGTCATGAAAGTTGAACTCATAGTTCTATTCATTCTTGATTTGAATCATTTTATTATGCTATTTAATTTAGTGAGACTTGTGGATGGCACCAGTTTGTCTGAAGGTCGTGTGGAAGTTTATCTAAACAACGAGTGGGGTACGGTGTGTGACAATGGTTGGGACATATCAGACGCTAATGTCGTTTGTAGTCAACTTGGTTTTTTAAATGCTACAGAAGCGCCAGGATCTGCGAGATTTGGGGAAGGATCTGGTCCAATATGGTTGAATGATGTTGGATGCATTGGTACTGAGTTTTCGTTGCTTGCATGTAATAGCAGAAGAAATGGCTCTCATGATTGTAGACACAGTCAGGACGCGGAAGTGATATGCTCCGTTGCAGGTAAGGATCATGGTATAACCATGGATTTGAAATTATGCTATTCGGAGACATTCATATATAAAATCGGTTTATAGGAAGTATTTCTAAATTTGTAGGAAAATGTTGTTTTCCTTACGTTTGGACGCATTTTAGATACATAGGGAAGGACTCTATCAAATATTTTTTAAGTTCGAAAACGTTCATTTGGTGAAACATCTGCTATCAAGCGATTTAATACTTACTTCATTTTACATAACATGAAGCACAGCAAAATAATATAAAATGTTTCTAAGGGTCACGCCCACTTTCAAAGGACCCCGATCAGGCCTTAATTGTTCAAGATATGCGAACGTTGGCAAATTATGATCAAACTTGGAAGTCGCATTGACAGATACAAACTATTATAAACTAAGAAGAAGTTCAAAATATAAAAGGAATACAAACTCCCCACGGAGTAATTTCCTCTTTTACATTTCTGTCAAACTGTTTTGTACCATTTGGCACATTCTATTTACCATCAGTATTTTAGATACAAAAAAGTTCGTATTTTACCTCTTGTATTTATGTTGCTTCCAAACGTGACTAATTTTGAAAGATCATTATGGCAGCCTCAGTAAGCTCATTTATTATAACTGCAATTACATTTTCTGTTCTGTGGGTTTATAAATCATCGCCATCTAAATTGCGGAAAAAACTATTGGAACAATTAGTGGCATTAGCTAGAAATAGGAATATCATTGAACAAACTGAATTTGGAGGCACGAAATATGACGTAATGTACATAATCCTGCATTTTTAATTATATAGTTTTTCGATGAAATAAAGTTACTCCATATTTAACCTATAAACGCTCATCAAGCTTGTGCTTATCCCCGATTCCCTTAATGTCAGTAGATGAGAGCACATTATTCCTCTGGATATGACGCCAGTCCGTCGCAGGTCAACTTCCCAGTAGTGCTTGTACTCATTTTACAGCAGAGTCTATTAGAGCAAGTAGGGTAAAGTGTCTTGCGCTTGGAAAAAATACAGCAATCGTGACAGAATTGCACCTGTTACCTCGCATACAAGCATGACTCTAAGCCACTGCACCTCCAAATTATATAGGGGCGCAGTTTAATTCAAGTGGTTACTTACCTAAGAACACCCTTGATTACTCTACAGGCATGGCATGACCACTAAGAGCAGCAACTTTAAGACTAGCTGAGTATCTATTTTCTTCATGGTTTAATTTCATTTAGTTTTACACCATTTTCGACCGATTGTCGTAAGCACTAATATCAAGTTGTCATTGGATGCATGCCAGCAGAATTGATACTCATATTTATGTATATATTAGGGACACTGGATTAAAATGCTAAAAAGAAGGTAAACTTTGTGAAACTATCATTATAATACCTTTAATTTTCAGCATATGATAAGTATGGAGCGCAACGATAAACCTTCAGAGGCTACGCTGACTAATATCAACCATAGAAAATTAGAAAATGTTACATAAAAAATTAAATCAATATAAAAATTTTATAGGTTGTATAAATTTCGTTGATGTAAGATGAAAATAAAGTCTCAGCATGGTGATTATTAAACGCTAGAAATTTGTTTCAGAATATTTTGCACCATTCGGTTCTTTTCTTAGGATTACCTTTGATTACTCTACAGGCATGGCATGACCGATAAGGGCAGCAACTTTGAGACTAGCTGAGTATCTATTTTTCTTCATGGTTTAATTTCATTTAGTTTTTACACCATTTTCAACCATTTGTCGTAAGCACTAATATCAAGTTGTCATTGGATGCATGCCAGCAGAATTGGTACTCATATTTATGTACATAGTAAGGGCACTGGATTAAAATGCTATAAAGAAGGTAAGCATTGTAAAAGTATCATTATAATGCCTTTAATTTTCAGCATATGATAAGTATGGAGCGCAACGATAATACCTTCAGAGGTCACACTGACTAATATCAACCATAGAAAAATAGAAAATGATATAAAAATAAATCAATATAAGAAATTTTTATAAGTTGTATAAATTTCGTTGATGTAAGATGACAATCAAGTCTCCACAGTGATTTTTAAACGCTAGAAGTTTATTTCAGAATATTTTGCACCATTCTACCATTCTTGGTTTTTAAGTGCATTGAATAGGAAAAAGAAACTTTCGACGATTGTTGGTATAGTGGCTTCAGATGTAATTTGCCCATACTTAAGACTTATTTTCATTGTTTGTAAAGTATATGAGCAAACTAACCTTCTTCAAGTTAACCGTGAAATGACCATTAATGTAACCAGTGGCATGACCAAACCTAGGAATCCGTATGGGACAATTTATATCTGGGGCAATATATCTAACATATTCTAGAAAGTCTAGCATTTGGATCACTTATTTCACTTTTGAATATACTCCCTGCAAAGTTATTGAAAGTGACCGCTTAGAAGTTAACCGAGTGTTTCATGGTTTATGTTAAATATATTGTAGAGATGTTCTCTTTGACATTCTGCAATATTTTTCAAACAGTTATTTATCATACAGTTTGTATATTCTATTATATTTCATTTCAACTCCTCTGACTGATATTGTTACTTCCAATGTTTTATTTTTGTTAACATTAAATTCAAGTTCGTCTGATTGGAGGCAAAAGTTTATCTGAAGGTCGTGTTGAAGTTTTCGTGAACAACGAGTGGAGTACGGTGTGTGGCGAATATTGGGACTTATTGGACGCTCATGTCGTCTGTCGCCAACTTGGTTTTGAAATTGCTATACCAACTGCACATTACAGGAGTTCTAGGGCAGGATATCATCGAATGTTGTGGAATACTTTTGAATGCAATGGGACCGAGACTTCATTACTTCAATGCAGTAGCAATGGTTTCAATAGTCACTTTTGTCGGGAGCTTTCGGTTGCAGGAGTTAGATGCTCTCCAGGTAAGTACCCGGAATCAACCCTCGAACAAAATCATGTTGGATGCGTAAGAGCATTGTGTGTCCTAATTTGTGTGCAATTCATCATTTCAATTCAAGGATACGCTTAAATAAGAAATGAAAAAGAATTCAACGAATGGAGGAAGCCAATATAGGTGATCACATACACCAGAGAGTGTCGCAGAATGACTTTTATTATTTGGTTTTGTATTCATTTAAAAAAGAGTCATTTCTGTAAGGAATATATTAAAGGGAAATATTGCCTAATTGTAAACATTCCTTAACATTCTTAGCAAATTCCTCATGATCATTGTTTAGGATAAGGAGAATAATATATCAATAATTTTTGATTTTGATTTCAATATGAACATTTATTCAAGCCAATCTTTTGCATTACAAGAAATATGAACATAAAATCTACTCAGAAAATCTAAAACATCTAGTATCATACGAATGGGTGATAAACCATTACAATACAAAGATAAATAGTCATTTTCACACTGGCGTAATATCACATTACAAGAAATATTGAAAATCTAAAAAATCTAGTATTATACATTGATGCATGATAATACATCGCAAATTGGTTTTCTGAACCATATGTATATTAAACAAATTGAAACAATTATGTTTGAATGACAGAGCGGGTGTGAAAAGATGGTTTTTATTTTATATTATACCAATAGTTTTATTTTGGAGCAAACGTAGTTTATAAGATTTCAATAATTACAATAATACAGATAATTATAAATCACATTTAGAATACAACATAGTAAAATAGTTTTTTGTTTTTGATCAAAATGACTAACCCTATAGATACTTTAACAAATATGTAATTGATATTTTCACGTCAAATTGAATTCTTGTTGATAAATACACCAAGAAACATATGAACCATTTGCAAAAGTAATGTAGGTGTAATTTAAACAAACACATTTTCTTAAATTACTAACTCTTTTGATAATGAAACTAAAATGAAGTAGTTTTCTTAACATGCATCAACAATTTCGCAATATAAAACCAACAACAGACGTTAGAAAATTACTTAAAGTCAACAAAGAAATGTACTTCAAGAGGGTGCACCCTTAAATAGTTTTATTAGAATAGTACTAGAATCACAAACTCACAATCCTCAAAAGTAGTAAAAACAACCGTTATCTAGTAGATGCTTTGTAAAATGTGTAAATGATTTTTCCTATAATTCTGTAAATTGTGAACTGATGGATTCATCGATGAACTAATCTATGGATTTATTGTTGAAAATTGCATCAATTAAAATGTATCAGCGATGAGAACATGCTTTGTCAACGACAAATATCTACTATAGGAAAATAAATAATGATATAACAGTTATCTAGATTATTTGTATAATTTTTCGTGGATGTCAGATGAAAATAAGGTCTCCACATAATGAATTTCATAAATTTATTTTAAAATACTTTGCAAATTAAACCAGTCTTGGTATTTTAGTTTGTTTTTTTGATCGGAAAAAAGATTATTAGATGGTTTTCACAACTATCTCAGTTTTAATAACTTAAGGAAGATTGTCTTGAAATGCACATAAAATAGATGAACTCATCGTTCTATTAATACTTTATTTGACCTGTTGGGGGCACTCTTCCGTCTGAGGGTTGGATGGAAAATCTTCTAAGCAACCAGTTTGTTACGGTAGGTGACAATGGTTAGGACGCTAAAGACATTTGTAATCAACTTGCTTTGCATATGCCTTGGAAGAATCAGGGTCTGCGAGAATTGGGGAAGGATCTGGTCCAAAATTGTTGGAAGATATAGGATGTATTGGTTGCAGAGAAAGCTACAAGAACGCAAAATGCTACCCCTCATCAGTTACATTCTTGCATAGTTATTCTTTTGACATTAAAGCTGAAATATCTATCATCAAGCAAAGTACAAAACGTTCATCGTTATCGTTATACCTCAAACCGAAGCCTTATCCAATTTGAACAATGAATCATCAATTATAACAATAATGCAATTTGATACGGGTAGGAATGCCATTATCCTCAACAAATATGGATGTCAGGCAGACAAACCCTCTCCGACCCCCCATTGTCGGGACTTAATACCATAAGGAAAGTCATCATTAATATCTTCCGGTTCCATTACCGACATTATAAGATTTTAAACATCATTTGTTCAGTCAAATCTAAACTCTTGGAATAACATGTTTCGATAATTTATCGAAAAGCACCAATCATTTAAACAAATGCCAATAAGAAATATCGTTAATATTAAGTTCGAATATATGCACCATCAGTAAGAAAAGTACAATGGAGGCCATGGGTTGGGTAGTAAGTACCTTTTTAGCTTCGGTTAGAAAAGCGATTAAGTCAGGTCAATGGGACCAGATTGCAGAGTTATAGCATGGAAGGTGAGATATAACTTGAAGTACATGTATGAATAATTAAAGAATTTAAAAAGGGAGTCGATATTACAAGTTGCGAAAAAAGCATCAAAGAAAAAGCGCCTCCTCTTCAGGAAAATAAGAAATTGTAACACCCCTGGCAACAGAGAAAAGTTGTGGAAGCTAAGAGGACTTACAACCAGGCTGAGAAACACGCAAGAAGAGACTACAAGATCAAACTCAGAAAAGACCATACTGGCAGTGGTCGAGTGTTGTAAACTCGCTCTCTGGCTGTCTGGAAAAGCTGGCCACTCAGACATCCCTGTCATTGAAAACGATGGTACTGCACATGCAACAGCAAGTTACAACGACAATGTTTTCTGCCAAACAAATGCAGAGAAATGTCCACTTTTAAATGCCGAAGATCTAGCACCCAATGCCGGGCAGTCAAGTACCATTTTGTTGGAGAAAGATGTTTTTAAGCCTTAAGACGTCAGGGTGATCATGCAGTAGCATAACTCACAAAGCCTCTGATCCAGATAAAATTCCAACAAGGGTTCTGAAAGAATGTTGCACAGATATTGCCAGCCATCTCTTTTATCTTTTCGACATGTGTTTCCACCATGGTGTATTCTCAAAGCAATGGAAGACTATTTCTGTGATACAATTCACAAAAGGGACTCGAGATCGGATGCTGGTAATTACCGCCTACTCTCACTACACCAGTAAAGCACTGGAAGCTGTGGTACACAATCGACTTCAGAAGTATCCCTTTTTCCATAGACAGTTCGGATTCAGACCAGACCAAGTACTGCTGACTTTCTTACCATCTTGTCTCAAACATGGAGTGCTTATCTTGGTAAATGGCACGAGGTGTGCCTCATTACGCTCGACGTCAACTTTGATAAAGTTTGGCATTATTAACTTGGCGCTCAGGTGTGATCAAAAGGAGTGTCGAACAAGTTAATTTTTGGCTTCAGAGCTATTTTCAAGGAAGAACTATTAAATTCTTTCTGGTCCGGTATCCACTCCTTTTTTTTATCATGCTTCGATTCCACATGGTTCTATCCTGGACTCACGTTTGTTTCAGTCGGTATTGAATATCTGGTTGGAAAATGTGGTAATTTTTTGTGGCTGTATGCTGACGATTCCACCCGTTTTGCACCAATTCCATGAGGTGGAGGTGACTTTGCATATTCCTACTTTAACATGGATCTTGAAAAATGAAACGATTGGCAGCCAAATGGAAAGTTACCTTTGAACCTTTAAAGTGTATAGGAAGAGGGAACCTACCAAGCATATTTCGTACTTTGCAACCCGCAAGTTAGATGTTTAGTGAGACTGATATTATTGGTGTTACAATAGACAGCAGGCTCTCTTGGTCTAAACATCTTTCCAAACCTGCAAATAAAGCTGGTCACAGGCTTGAAGCACTGCGAAAAGTTGACAATAAAATTGACACAATATGCAAAGCTACTGTCTCTTAAAACTCAGGTTCGAGAGATCATGGAATACGCATGCTTAGCGTGGATGAATGCATTCCCTATAATACTAGGCCTTCTCAATACAATTCAAAGGAAGGTACTAAAATTCCATCAATAGTCAGAAGACAGGTTGCAGTAATTACTGTATTGTACAAGATGCACACTAGCCACTGCTCCACAGGCCTTAAATCGATTTTGCCTATACCTTATGTCATACGGCGTGTAACAAAATGGAGTGCTTCCGCACGTGATCATGCTCTTTCCTTGCCTGCTACTAGGACAAACTCTCTAGATTGAAGGTTTTTCCATACCGCCAGCAGAATATGAAATATTCTTCGAGTTGATGCTGTTGGTACTATAACAGATAGTGACATCCAAACTTTCAAGACTCGTGTACATCCTTACCTCCTGTCGGTGAGGTAAGGGTTTGAATCTGTTTGTAGTGTTTGACAGCTATTTTGGTGGATATTATTGGACTGATTTGGTTATGTAATGTTTACAATTTGCTTGTTTTTAGCTTTCCTTTTCTGCCATTCCTTTTCATTTTTGTTTGTGGTCTTGTGTTCTTATTTTTATTTCTCCAAATATAAGTGATTGGCCTATCGCAGCAATTTATTTATCTTCTGGTGTCGATATTGTTCACATTTGCACTATATATAAAATAATCTTAAACCGACTTGTTAGCTTAATTGCTAGGGCACCAATATATGGTGGGTTCGTTTCCCGACCGTGTTATACCAAAGACTTTAAAAATGGTACCTGCTACTTTCTCGGTTGGTGCTCAGTATAAGAGATTGGAGCAGGGCAATAGTACAGGCTTGTTTGTCGTTTGTTGGCGGCAGGTTTGAGCCTCGAAAGTTTCCATCGTAAAGCCCTTTGAGTACGCATTGCGCGTAGAAAGCGCTCTTATAAGAACTACGTAATAAACAAGGTAAGCAGTGGTTTGCATGTAATATAACAGTGGTACAACAGAGAATTGTCAAACAAATAGTACAACTATTTTCTTCGAAAATTTGCTTTTAACTTATTTACTTATTAGCTCTCTGCTTGGAATTAATAATAAAAACTACTGCTTTTAGTTGTATTTAAAGGAAATGTCTAAACTACACTTTAAAAAAAAAACTAGTTTTCAACAGCTATCTCTTATGATAGACCCATGCGATATTTGTTTTTAAAATTGTGAAGATAAAAAATATCGATTGTAAATGTAGTTCACGTTACTTTTAATAATACATTATTTCTTTCAGATACTAAAAACCATTCTGTAAATTGCACGTTTACAAATGGCATTTGTGGATGGGACACAATTGGTTGGATATTTGGTTACGCTTCGACAATCTTTCCTCAAAAGGATATCGCACGGTACGAGGATGCATCTTATTCTTATTCTTATGCTTATGAAGATGTAGCACCGCTTCAAACTCCCCTGGTCCAAACTGATCCAAGAACATTAACGGATCATACCCCAGAGACAGAACCGACAGGTAAGTGTTATTTTTAGAATAATGCAGCTGCGTTTTTCTGCTAGCGCAGGGCAATTAATTTATTCGATTTGTTTTAGGCTGTCCAGGTGTATATGAGTAAAAGTTTTGCTGCAAATTTCAAATATTCAAAATCCAGTAAACACAATGTTTTAAAAACATGAAAACATTTTTTTTTCAAAATTGTAAAAATGTTTTTATAATCTAATTTTGTAGTGTCATAAAAAAATATTATAACATTTTTTTCAAAAAACATTTTTAAAAACATAAAAATTATATAATAAAAACATTGTGTGCATAATATTATATGAAAAATGTATAATATTGTTTTTATGATACCACATTTTAATAATCTTAAAACATTATAACACAAAATGTTATCAAAACGTTTTGTGTTTTCTGGGAAGCGGAGGTACACCAAAACCAAACGGTTTTGCAAAAGTTATGAGATTTTCATGGTAGAAGTTGTCTGTCGGTTTGACTTCTCACTCTTGAATGCATACCTTAATATTAGCAACACAATATCTTATTCATTTTTCAAATTTGTATATTCTTTGTTGATATTTCGAAACTGCTCATTTGGTTGGAAACCTGCCACGATCGTTATTAAAAAACTTGCAATGCTAATAATGAACAGTTCCCCACATACGACTTTCATAATTTATCCTATTTGGTTTTATATCAATTACAACAGTTTTCTTTAATTAGTTCAGACGTCAGACTAATATAACACATTTTTATGATAATGATACAGCTAACTTCAACCAAGGAGCATAAGAAATTTATTTCTGGTTGCTGGCACGAAGAACAAAAAATAATCCGCACAACTGTTTTTTTTTTTTTTTTTTTTGCATATATGTATGTTTAGTATATCCTTGATCCAAATTTGAATAATGACACCTTGGCACCTATGGGGAAATGGTCTGCAGTTTATAAGAAAACGCCTGCTTTTTTGTATCTATATATAGGTTTTTTCAACCTTTAAAAAGGTCTTTGGTGCAATTCGAAAAATTCAAGATGGTTGACAAGATGGCTCCGAAATATATCTTCCGTATTATGAGCGAGAAACATGCTTTTATGTCAACATGTGTTTTAGTGGTCAATATAACAATATTAAGTGTCAAAATGTTTATTGCTAAACTGGTAAATATGCCTTTTGGACAATTTGACAAATTTATTATGGCGGACAAGATGGTTGCCAAAAAACATGTTCTTATGTGGACATAGGTTTTTGTGGTCAAGGAAACATGTTTTTTTTTTTACAAAGTACATATTTTGTTTTTAAAAATGCTTTTGGGGGAAATTCATTGAATTCTAAAACGGCCTTTAAGTCAATTGAAAAGTTCAAGAAATTGCCGAAACATAAAATCTCCATATCGCAAGGTATGGCGATCTTATGTTTCGGCAGCTAACTTGTCCGCCATCTTGAGTTTTTCGATAGTTTCATTGACCCCCCAAAAAAACCTATGTGCAGATACAAAAGCATGTGTCTTGTTTATACACTGCAGTAGATATGGTGATTTTG
>JAIGNY010001174.1:660000-815000 GCA_020152595.1 Chiridota heheva | reverse complement strand
CACACAACACTGCAACGCAATTTCTAAACACCCTGGTGAAATGTTTGATATAGTGAACTCAACGTTATAAGATGTCAATATGATTTTTTTTCCTCACCAATTTGTTTCTTTAATGGCTCATATTAATCCATGAGTCAAAGCCCTAATTTTGGCAATTTGGTACCAAAAAGACTACCAGCCGAAGCATTAATTTACTAGAGATACAAATCTGAAGTTTATTAAAATGCTTTCTGGACATCAATGTCGTGTAGCTTTCTTGTTGTACTTTGATTATTTCTGAGATCGCCGCCAAAATGTCACTACTGAAAACAAATAGTAAATTTTTGACAATTAATTGGAAATATCGCTTTTCAAAAGTATTTTCGACTTTGTCGTGTAGATTTTCTAATTCGACAGGTACTCTCTCTCTCTCTCTCTAAGGGGTGTCAAACCTGGTCCCCTTTTTTCCCCAGCAGCGGCAACTTCTCAAGGTTTGTTTTCCTGGCTGGGACAGGCCTGGCAGTGACCTTACCTGACCACTTTTGCTAGTTTTAGGAAGTTACATGTGCCGGGTAGGATGGCAGGCGATCACAGGGACACGTTGTCCTCGACGTCTCTGAGACGGTCACAGGTGACGAAGAGACAGACATGTCACAACACCCATCAGTGTTCTACACCAATTGTCTGCCCACGCTGCGGAGGGAACCACAACGTCAAATCCTGTGTCCAACATAAACACAAGGCTATCTGCGTTCACTGCAAATCAAGCTGCCTTCAAATTCCTTTTCATCACCTTTAAGTCTCACATCAACGATACTCCAATGACATCACCACTTTACTTCACCTGCCTTACAGGAAATAAAAAGACCTCTTTCTCCCTCTTAATTTTAAGTTCAAACTCACGCTCCAGTCCAAGTAAAGGTCACGCATATCCAGGCTCCAATGCCGACCCGTCGGACCAAAAGCAAAGAGAAACAAACTAGTGTCTACCAACCCAACTCAAACCACCGAAGTGATCAAAACTTTAATTGATATTTCAATTTTTCAATTGATATTTCAACACTGAACCGGCCTGCGCACGACCATTCCAGCACAGTCAGCCGACAACAGCGATGGCTGAACGAAGAATAATATTGGTGGGGCGGAATTGAACAATGTTTTCTTCGCTTTAGCGGGAGTACTTTGAGCGAAATGTAAAGGGAGCGAGGTCCAGACAACCGCCGAAGGGCCCCTTGTGTTGTCCAGGGGCGAAACCCCCGGAAACTCAGGGATGCCTAAAATCGCAGTCATGCTGCTTCAACCAGATTGCAATCTGCCTTTATTTGTTGATAGTTGATAACCTAAAAATACACATACCACCACCACACTTTTTACATTGAGGGTGCTGGTCCCCCAAGTCCGCCGGTTCCGTTGCCAGTGGCCGACATTGCGGTTAACACCTACCATCAAAAGATACGGGACGCATGCCAGTCTTGATCATTGATCACTTAGCCTTGTTTGCGCCTTGTTTGGCATTTAAACTACTTCAAGCAAGGAAAGTGGCTTATTCATGATCTCGGAAAGTTTCAAAATTCCTAAGATTATTTTCAATGCTCGGTGACAAAACTACATAATTGTTTGTCTGCATGGCTCAGCTTCTTGTCAGGTAATCTAATTCCATAAACATGCGCTAGGTGGGGATAATAACATTCGATATTGGGTATTATTAATCACTGTTATGCGATTCATTTTAGAAACAATATTATCATAATTAATATTGCCCCGCATTTTAATGCAATACCGTACATACAGAACACACACGTATTGCCTGAACACTAAAACCAGCTGTACATTTTGAAGCTACTCATCTGGATAGTCATTTTCATCATTATATGACCACCCTAGATGTATGGTGTGAAGGGCGTTTGGTAGACATTTTGGTACCGATACAACCCGCTGGCTCATCAGCTCATGGACTATATATTTGAAAATGAATATTCAGAGAAATATTCCGTTGATATAAGTTTAGTTTGTACGTACTTTAGGGGACATAAAAACCAAACAACTACAATATATATGAAACTCCTTGTAGAAAAGGAATACATGGTGAAAAGACGTAGTTGTGTTGAAAGATCGAAGAATACCAATAAACAATACAAATCGAAATCGGGTCTTTGAAACTAGGGAACATTCTCTAACGTAATTGGAAACTTGTTAAAAACTTGATTATTCTATAGCTGTCCTTATGTCATTCTCAATCTTTGTATAACAAATGATATATTCAGAAATATACATATAAATATTCGATCAATTGGTCAGCCATATTTAGGAGGCTTTATAAGGCTGTATCAATTTTAAAACTTGTCGATTAAACAGTGTACCTGATTATCTACCATGTCTCATATTGAATCCCCTTTTATACAGCTTTCAAAATATTGTACCCAATGCTAGCAAAGCTTTAAAAACATTACTAAGGATCATTTCTTTCTTAACCTTCGTTTATATCATCTCTGAGTTACAAGAAATTACTGATAGCCAAGTGAAAGCTGGTGATCTTTACTTCCTCAGTATTTCAAAATTGCGCCAGTAGGCCCACCTAATATGTTTTTGGCACAACATCGCAGCTTGGTCATACCACCATCTCTCACCGCCCCTATTGTTACTATGAAGAAAATTATTATTTTTCTAATATATACTTTAGACGTAGTCATGACAATATAATGATGACGACGACGACGATGATGATTGCCCACATATGACCTAATGTGTGTCAGGAATTACACTGAAGGATGAAAAAGTTGGCCCTTTTTATTTACCCAGATACCTGTTTAAAGTTTTTAAATCAAGTGCAAGTATTAGGTAATGGAAAAAGTGAGACCCGTCGGCATAACGGTTTTCTTTAAATGTTATCACTTTTTTTGTCTGGCAGTTGGTGAACGTGATGGCAGCTATATTTCAACACCACCTTGCTCTATCACCTCAATACAAAGCCCACCGTTAGAGATGTTTCACGATCAATGCTTAAAGCTATCACATTTAGCTAATGGTGAAGGTAAGTAAGCTTTAGTAACACATTGTATTCTCTTTTATACAATTGATTGCTTTGTACGGAAATGCTTAAGTTCATAATTCACTACTCATCATATTTTAGTAACATGTAAATTGTTTCTTCAGAACTTTGCTTTTCATCTGTGTTTGCCTTGAAAGGGAAATATGATCTTATTAAGGTTGTGTCGCTTGTGCATATTTTCATTTATAAGGTTTTTGAAAGAATATTCCGTGAATGTTTATTTTCATTTATATTATAGAGAACTACTTAAGAAACAAAATGGTGGAAAACCATGTTGATGTCTTATTCCGATTAGGATATATTGTATATTCAAAAGATTTCAGAATTGTTATATTACAGTGCAAAGTGTGATGTCACAAATGCAGATCCAACATTGTTCTTTTTGTGTTTCTATCAAATGATAATTTATTTTTCTTTCATTTAAATTGCAAGCCACATGATCAGATGGGCAAAAGATGTTTTTGTTAAGATGCATGATATACCCATCTCAATAATTAAACAAAGTACGCTTCCAATAATCTAGAAAGATGCAATTTATTTTCAAAGAAATACATAAACAATTGTCTTGGATCTGCAATTATGACATCACACTGTACTGCAATGTCACTTTACAGCGCACTGGGGATATCGTTGGAATGCAATAACTCAATAAAATATGATGTCAATATGGTTTTTGCACCAATGAGTTTCTTCAATTGACCTCTATCATATAAAAACGAGACTGAAAACCTTATTTACGAGAGTATATATACGAGAATGAAAATTTAAAACCTTAATTACTGGTTACGGTGAAAGTTGGCCAATGTCATACGTATATATTACTACACTTAAAGGATTAGCGTCAAGTTGGACAACATAATGTAACTAGATTATCTAAGCCTATTGAAATAACTCGTGCTACTAGTACTGTAACTTTTCAACAAAACATTTTCAACGAACATTTTCTTGCATATAGTTTACTGAGGCATCATCACAAGACAATTTGAACTGTTTTGGTTTAGCTCCTCTCTATCATTGAGTAGTTTGTGCATTATGAATGTCGTTGGGGAAATAATTTTAGGTTTGGTACTTCTTTAGCTAATTTACACGTACGTATAATACTTAAAGTAGCTGATATTACGGCTTCTATCTGCACTTTTTTCATGTTCAGATAATTAACTTTTTGGACATGAGAACATGCTTCCCTTAGACTAGGGGAGATTGCTAACTTTGTTTTATTATGATTGGAGTAATATGTGGTTAAACTCATTTGGCGATAATACCACAAATGTTGTCTGTACCCAAGAAAATAAATCTGTAGATAAGGCAAGCTTTCACCACTTTACGGCTAAGAAATCTGGTGCATACCAATGCAATTGCTTGGCGCTTATCTTTTTTTATTCATTCGTTGTATATACAGATTTTCTTACAAACATTTCGTAGACGTCTGTTGTAGAATTAACTAAATATTACGTTCCTAATTTACGTTTAGAGACCCATCCACGCAGCCTTAAAGTTGCAAAGACAATCGGATTTTCAATCTAAACCCCACTGGATGGAGATGCTATGAATGAAGTAGAGGAAGTATGACAAAATAGCTCAACCCAAATCTCAAGATTGGCGGAATATTTATGGCATACAAGTTACGGCAAATTTTCGGATAGCTTTAAAAAAAAATCATTACCTTTTAATATTTGCTCTGAACTTTGATTACTTCTGTATACAAATCAGATTACTAAGCTCAATAGTTTTCTCTTTATCAACTTGTTATTAGTTGAACATCTTCTTTATTTCAAAATAGGTTCTAGAAATGTCAAGATTTCTGTTTTCCGTAGTGGTAAACAAGAAAGTTTTGACATTTTTAACGTTCCCGCAAATGTGAGAGATGGTTGGCGAGAATCCGAGTTGAACTTAGTATCCGTCATCAGTATAAACATTTCAGGAAGTAATAACCTGAAGCAACAGCAACAAGAATATCACTCCTGTCCTGTAAGTGTAAGTGATGTGACCAACCAGAACGAATTTTACTACAACGAAGTCGCTATTGACGATATAGAATTTACAACTTCTCCGTGTTTTCGGAAAGGTATTTGATAAAAACTCATTCGGCCGTATTTTATTTACTATCTACAATCCCGGACAAAAGTACTTGGCACTTTTTTCATCTCCTTATGCCTCTCTTCAATGTTACTCAAATAATACAAAAAAACTTTTCTCCCAAAGCGCGTGTCATCATTAAATCGGGATACGAGGGGAAAAAGTGACAAGAGTTTTGTCCGGGATTGTCTGAGTTTTTCGGAAGCTGCTTTGCAAAATTTATCTTAGAAAGCATTACTCCAAAGGAGAAAAAAATATTGCAGAAATAATACCAAAAACTTTTTTTGCAAAGCGCGTGTCAACATTGAGTCGGAGTGGGAGGGAAAAAGTGCCAAGAAATTGTCCGGGATTGTAGTCTTCTACTTACACAATCTAGGGCAAATACGCAATTTGGTAACAACATCGCTTGACTTGTGAGGAAAGTTAAGTCATAATATTATTGGCATGTTATGGACTACAAAATTATATGTCTTATAAAACAACTAGCTATTTTAAAGCCATTTTAATCATTCATTGTGCTTGTATAACATGGAATTGATCTTGAAGGCAAATTTACCCACTTAATAGTAGTATTCAGACTAAAAGGAATTATATGGTGTTGTGAAGGTTGCAATAATGATCATGCTAAAGGCTTACACACAAAAATGAATCATTCAGTGACGAAAGTATTATACAACTTAAATTTAGAAATATATCATCCCATTGTATGAACAATGGTGAATGATAGACGTTGAACAGTCGTATTCTAAAGCTCTTAAGCTTAAGATAAGTTTTCACTATCAAGAAAACGATAAATTATAATTTAATCATTCAATTTTACTCAATGATAATGATATAAAATATCAAATGCGGTTAATCTAAATTTACAGCCTCTTTCATAAATATTTTATTCTTGACACAGTGTCACGGCCACCTACTCTTAGAGAAACTAATCTAACCATATGCATTCCTATAATATATACGTTTCTACAATTAGAGCAGCTCTGAATAAGTTTCATTATAAATTTGACTTTTTTTTATAAATATTTAGAAACAATATCATTGAAGGCAAATACAAACGGAACTCTTACAGTTTTTATCAACGGGGATGGCTTTCCAGTCTGTGGATATCACTGGACAAAGTCTGAAGCATCCGTTGTCTGTCGTAATCTTCATTTTGGAGGTGTTGACAAATTTGACATAATCACGTCTGAATCAATGAAAAGGAAAACCCTGCACTTCGACAACTTTTTCTGTATGGGTGACGAAACACACCTTCTTGACTGCATTTTTGTGAGTTACAATGAGACAGAGTGCCGTAACGGAAAAGAGGTTTCTGTCGTTTGTAGCCCTAAAGGTATGTAATATTCATGTTTTTTGTGATTCGTTATAATATGTATCTTTTTTTCTTTGTGTTTGTCTGTGTTTACGTCCCAGCTCTAAACCGTTTTTCTTTTCTTTTGTAGTGTCAAATGCTCCAATTTTTCCCGAGCCCACAGCTCTTATCATCACCCCCATACTACTTGTACTTTTTGGCATTGTGATTGTGATCGCGTTTGGACTGTATTTCCGCCAAAGAAGAAAGAGAAGATTACAGAGACAACGCAAAAATCGCTACAGTCAATTCCTCCCAATGGCATCTCTTAGCAAAGGTATTTATAATATTCAAAAGTGCTATAGGCTTTCAGGCAGAGCTGATTATGCTTCATTTCCACATTTACGTTTCCGGGTTAAATCCGTGATGAGTAATCATTCACCGCTTTCCCGCCTAGTTAATATAAATGGCGAAGGATGTATGTATTGTCAATACAAATCCAATAAAAGTCTATCAGGAAAGTATAAACATCAATATTATGAATTTTGAGTCTCATATTTTTAACTTGGATGAAATTCAAGAATTACTTAATCAATTTTCTAGATTTCAAAAGTGTCGTTCAAAAGATTTGAATGACTAATGACAAATAATACAATTTCAATCAATTCATCTTGGATATTTAGATAAACCATTGGACCCAGTGCTTTCCAAATATGAAGTGACTCATGATTGTGTAGAGTCCGGTGTTGAACTTGGCCATGGAGAGTTTGGAGTTGTATATAAAGGGACCTTATTCAGGATGGAAGAGTGCACTGATTGTCAAACGATAGCCATTAAAACCGCAAAAGGTAAAATATAGGTTGAACAATTCAAATAAAAAAAAACATCCATGTTATGATTTTCTTTTATGGCAATTGAAAACATATTTGTTATTTACCAGCTGGAGCATCGGAAGATGTGAAAGAAAGTATAATACTTAAGATGAAGCTGCTTGCAGAATTGGGAAGTCATCCAAACATCCTTGGTTTAATCGCCACTTGCTCTGTGCGTGAGCCATTTCTGCTTATCACTGAATTTATGAAGTATGGAGATCTACTCAATTTTTTACGAAAATGCAGAAAGGTACAGTAATAGCTTTCATAATTAGCTTTACTGTAAGTTCATGTTTAGAATATCAGAGCGGTAAGGCACTGAGGGAATCTCCAGTCATATTAACTTTGTTGCACAATGTCCACTGCCCTCTTAATAGCCGTTGCTCCACCTGTGCTGAGAAATCGGCATGGTTGAGAAAAAACATGAATCTCTTTTGTGTCAATATCTTATTGTTTCTCACTTTTAACAACTCATAATCCTAATACTACTTATCTCTTGACGATTATTGTATGTTTGTTAGTAATGGTTCACAGATACATAGGAGACAGTTATCAATTGGTACAAACACGTAAGTCCATGAACGTTTTGTTATAGTTAGGGAAAGGTGAATATACTGACATAGCGCCAGGGGTGTAGGAAACTTTCGTGGAGGGCACGACCTCTTTATTCATATGTCCCCCATCACTCTGTAGAGAGAATAAGTGAACCCAAAACATTAACATAAAGTGAAAACTGCACTTTATTTTTAGAAAGAGCAAGCTTTTCGATGGGGACACATTCATCCCGTACATGGAATTGACAAAAGTCGCCAGCTTAAACTATTAGGTCAGTAATTGAGGGATACTTTTCATTTTCAAAAGGGGCACTTTTGTCATTTTTCGGAAAAGTAAGGGCACGTGCCCTAGTGCCTCCGATTTCTAAACCTATGCATAGTGCATTGAAGCACTTACTTGGGAGAAATTAACGCCAGAACTCAGTTCAGTTTTCACACTTCCAATCAGGATGGCAACGCATGCTTTAGTTAGTTCAAGAGTCAATCCAACTTCAGCTTGAGTATGTTAGAAGGTTTCAGTATTTGGAGCTTGATTAAACTGTACAGGACAAAACATTAACTACCAATGTTGTTACCTCCCCTCCCCCTCCGCCCCCTCCCCCCCCCCCTTTTATTACTTGTAACGTGGAATGTTGTATATTGAATATGAAATCTTTTACAATTACTCAAGTATTAAATTACTAAAAGTGTAACATTATACTGCTTAAACGATACAGTACGAAGCAGCCATTGAAGACACCATTTATATAATCAACGAGCTTCATCAAGTCAGAATAGCTAAACAAATTGCGGAAGGAATGGTAAGTATGGCTTTGATTGGAATAAAATATAATTCCTTCCTTTAATGACCGCTTCAGTTCTTTATAGAAAATAAGTGCGTTGTAATAAATTGCCATTTGTTGTCCAATCACAAGCTATACTTTCTTACATAAATCATTTTTGCCTCCTCTGTCCCTCAGAACTCATAACAGTTTGTAAGAGTTTCAAATTTCAGTGCTTATTTCTTGTAAATTTTCTGATGTGTATATCATATTATTTGACAGGTTGTATTAGAGATTTATAAGCAAAACTAAGTGTTTGGCAAAATAGACCTCCGTGGCATTGTGATAAAACTTCTGCTTCCCAATGTAGCTTCTAGAGTTTAATTTCGTTGAGTCTCCAACCGGTATACCACAACGGGTTAATAAAACGGCCGTATGCGTCCTGATGTAAATACTGCAAAGGACTTCTGTAAAGACGTTACAAACCTAAACCTGCAAATCTATAAAAAAAAACGTAGACGTGCTATATATCGAATTTAGTATAATTCAATATTTAATTCACTGTTCGACATTAATCTAACAACTTTTAGGCATATGTCGCTTCGAAAAGATTTTATCATGGTGACCTCGCCGCACGTAACATTCTGGTAGGAGATGGTCAACTGGTCAAAATATCTGGCTTTGGATTAGCGGACGATGTGTATCTCCGAAATTACAAGAGAACTGAAGCTGGCCAAAAGCTTCCGGTCAAATGGCTTAGCCTTGAAACCATCAAGAAGGGAATCATGTCATCAGAAGGAGACGTGTGAGTTTATAACATCAATAGGTACATCTCTGAGTGGTGTATTATAGCTTCCAACACTGAATTCCCTTTTTAAAAGGCAGTTTGTTGTATCTTCAACCAAACAATGAGTTTCTCGTGATTCTAATTTTGAATATGAATTTTTTTTCAAACAGCTTAAGATAGGACCCTATACGCGTTATGTGTATGTGTAATTGAATTTTGACAAGTGGTGTATTGTACTTCTGGCGAATAAAGATGGGGTAGGAGTATTCATAACTTCTGGCAATGAATGGTAAAGTAAGTTTAATTCTTTTTTATGTCATATAATTATGGTAAGCCAAACCAAACCAGGGAGGATGTGTTAACCATTTTTATGAGCAGTTTTGTCATCATTAATGGAACATATTGGGACAAGGGTGCAGAGTCTTATAAGCAGAACAGAGAGAAAGATACTCCCTGAATAGTTTGCTTTTCAAGATAATTTCTATGCTCTTCCTTAAAAATCAACTTCCTCTGAAAACATTAATGGAGATGTATTTAAATAAATAGATGTCGTACATATACTTTACATGAAATTTTGGGGCCCATCTGTTCATGTTACCAAAAGGGATATCTATTTTAAATGACAATATGTTTTACTGGAATACAGTGAGAGATGTCACACTTTGCTCGATATCAGCCTCTAAAATCAAGTTATTTTTAACTTGAATAACTCTTTGTAAGAATAGGCTTTTTTCACCAATGTATTCCTGTTTTATATATATCATGTGAAAGCGCCGTGTTTGATCAAAGCAAACATCCCTTTCAACATTTGATTCCAGTATATCCAATTATAGTTTGTGTAGTTAATTATTTGCTAGACTGTTATATCACTGGGCAATAAGTACTATTTTCAGCTGAAATTAAAAGATATCTCAAACATATGAAATTATTAGGAGTTTATTCTTCGTATATAGTTGGTCATATGGAATATTGTTATACGAAATTTTCACACTGGGCGGAACGCCATACCCAAACATACCGAGCAGATTTGTGGCTCGCCGTCTTGCAGATGGATACCGTATGGAACAGCCGGATGATTGCTCAAATGATGTGTAAGATAAACTTTCCAAATATCACAAACGCATTTTTATTCAGATTAACTGATTAATAGCTTCATATAGTTAAGAATAATGATATATTAGCGTTCCATTCGGGGAATAATAAAACAAATAAATTGTGTTATTTCCACAGATATGCTTTGACTTCAAAACTGTAGGCCTAAATGCATGATTCGCCAGTTTCGATATGCTAAACTTGAAATTTTCATTCTACTACGTTTGCACATTTCTCGAATATTCCTTACTTTGAGCAATACTACTTCAAAGGATTATATAAGAGCTGACACCATATAATTATAAAAGGCGAATAATGAGCTCGGTCAACAATTGAATCCAACATGTATTTCTGAAAGTCACCAATAAATCCAATGATAACAAATTATAAGTGTCACTTTATTAAAAAAAAGCTGTCACTTCGATAAAGAAGTTGTGTCGAAAGTCATTGCTTTTATTTGATTCTATTGAGAAAGTTATTCGGCGTATTAAGTGCCTCTGTTGGTCTAAGCGCCCACCCAACATTTGTTACTGATAACAGATTTGTCTAATTAATTTAAAGACTTAAACTACTCAAGGCTTGTTACTTAATTTGCTAAGCCATATTTTACGTTGTGGTGGTTATTGTATTGGGCTATAGTATAAAAGCAGTTCACATATATGTACTATGCAGTTCGAATAGCAAACTGTACGCAGTCTTCAAGCATGGACGCTTATAAGGAAGCCGATTTGGGCCTAAAAAGTGGTGCAATTGTATTTTCGTAAGTGCCCAAGCGCTTACTTCGTCAAAATAAGGCAAAAACAACGTAAATATATCAAACAACTTCATAATGCCGCAAATTATCAACAGTTAAGCTACACTTTTTGAAATAATGTGAAACTTATAATCCTCTATCATTTAAGTCAATGACGGTGATTTTGGTAACTTTCAGAAATACATGTCGACTTCACTCACTATCACAGCGGTCAATGGGAGCTCAGCATTCTTTATTTGTACTTCTCTGGCTGACACCAGTTTTTGCTCTCAAGTTAAGAGTCATTAGTATTGATGAACAGTGCTCATCTTCATATAAATGACAAGGTAACGGATATGTTACATGAACGTATGAAAGGGTTGCTAAAACTTATAGTGTAGAAATCTGCAAACCAAAAAAGAGATTGAGCTTAACGAATCTATCCATTTATTCTCCATTTCTTTGTAATCAATTTGGAACACTTTTCTTTAATCCAATATTAGATAGGTTCAAGGACGTCTATAAGACTTTAATCTAAGATAAATCTTGCCGTCAAACCTGACTAAATCAGTGACAGCTAAATAACGGTAAAAATTTAGCGGGATGATTTGTACAGCATCAAACAGTCGAGGAGAAAATAACCTTTTGGTGTAATAAGAAACAAACAAGAAATAAACAAGAACTTGGAGCTTCGTATTTATTACGATCCATGGATGCCTCCATTTTAATTTACATAAGATCATATTATGTAAATGCAATTTTCACTGTGATCACGAGGCATGTTTGTACTGTATGATGTATGTATCAGCTAGGTATATGCAGACACACAACCATGCTTTAAAATGGCTGATCAAAGTTTAACATAAAAGGTCAACGAGCCTTTTGTTATTTTGTCGCAAATTCCACGGTGGATTTGAAAAGGCCGCAGTTCGGCAGTAAAATCTAATAAATATATATTTGTTTGTTTGTGTTTTGAAAATTTTCCGTGATCTCCAAAAAAATTATTTGACATAATGCTATCACAAATAAAAATGGCGGCCTCCATGGATCGTAATGAGTACAAAGCTTCAAGTTTTGTGTATATCTTATTACACAAAAGTTGGGTTTCTCTTGGACTATTAAGGGTTTGTAGCTTTTAAGACATTTATATTTTAAATCTCTTCCCATAATTTAGGTGCTCTGTGGGGCAATGAACAATGTATTTTATTTGTGCTTTAATGGGCATTTTCGTAACTTATTATTTTCATTTGATAATTGTGGTTACAGAAGGAATCTTATCGTTGGCGCCGGAAGTGGGGGAAGGAGGCAATGAACACAATTTTATACGGTTAATCAAGTGTTCACTCAAGCTAAATGACAATTAAGATATTTAGATGTATAGAAATAATAACAAAATTGTTCCATATCTTGAAAACTTGGATAACTTTTGATACCATATAAACTCATTTCAAATGTAATGTTCCTAACCTTTTTTTTAAACCATTGTTTTTCAATAATATGTATAGATACAAGTAACATCGGTTATTCCGAATTTTGATTGCAGATCTGATTTGATGCACAGCTGTTGGATGGAAACTCCATGTGATAGACCGAAATTTAAAGCAATAGTGAATATTCTGGACAACAAATTAGTGGAAATATCGGACTACTTAGACTTAACCGATGAGGTAAATACTGACATTAAAGGAATATTCCTGTTCATTTTATCTTCATGTATGTGATAGAGGACTATTAAAGAAACACATTGGTGGATAAAATATGCCAATATCTTATTCCATTTAGTCGTTGTTACCATTTGAAGATTAAGTGTTATTAATATTAATAATAATAATAATAATTTTGATAATAATGATAATGATCTTGATGATAGAGAGTTAAATCCAACTGAGTCATGTGACTTCATTAGAGCCGATGCTTAACCCCGGTTTCCGTGGCGCAAACAAATAGAAGCACATGACTCCCCCTAGATGGAACGCCAGTTCATCGCTGGTTAACTCCTCAGCAATGCTGGTACTCATTTTTTAATAAAAGTGATAATGATAATGATGATAATTCACCAGATGCCTTAATTGTTTAGTTACCGATACACATCACGAATTCAGTCAAACTTAGATTAATTAATTCAGACTTAAACGAATTTTCATTTGTTTACTGTTTACCTTGCAGGTTCACGAGAATCCAAATCAAACAGGGGAATTTTCTCATGATGTGTCTGGATCTTCACCTGAAGACATTGGTAAAAGACTTGATCCAGCTAAAAGAGCGCTGCCTTTAGCTCCAATCATTGAAGAAGACGTCGAGATTCCAATTGACGAAATACTAGGGGAAGCGAACGAAGAGGTGATTACAACGTAATTTTATAAGCGATAAGAAAATAAAGAAATATTTAATCTTTTTCCTTTTTACAATTATCTCAAAGTGTTTTTCTAACCCTTAGTTTTTAAAGTGTTTTCATGACTGGCAGAAGATATAATTTGATTTCCCCGTAACACTTCTAAAGGGGGATTTTAGAGGGAAATACCTCGTTTTATGGCACAAAACGACCATTTTGAAATTGAAATGCTTGTACAAATTGTAAGTGGTGAAATTCTACGAACTCAATCTATTACATCCTATATGACGTGAAGTTCATATCACTTGTGTCTTGACACTTCCCTTGACTTGTGATAACCTGCTTAATGATTCCTACTAAATGTTCGAGACTCCCTCATGAAACATGCAAATAGGGAGAATGTTTTATCTTCGTTTCACCAAATATTTATGGACTATGACTTCTAGATTACCCGTACAAAATGCTAGATACTCCAACCGAATTTAACGAGACAATTTACTTGACCAACTGTTGCAACAGCAAGCGCTTTCAATGACAACAAATCCCATTTGTATTGAATTTTGAAAGTTTACTTTAACAGATCAGAGGGATGGTTGACTAGTCAAATGACTGAACAAAGAAATTAAGATTTTTTTTCATCTACATAAGAAGCTTCTAACCTCCAATTAACAGCTTGGTCATTAAACTATCTGCTATAAGAAAAAAAAGGCTAGGTTTTGATGACTTCTAATTATTTGCTTATATATCACTTACCCAACAGGCAGAGAACCCTTTGTAACCTTTGTAGTCCATCACAAATCTTTTGAAACTGTTCAATTTCAAAGAAACTGTTTGATTATACCTCTTTGTGCCACACACATATCTCTTTGCCATGTAGCATTTACAAAAATTCTTAAATTCCGTAATTGGGCTATTTCACATTCCACAATTTCAGGAGGTTGGACTTACCATGGATGAATCATGCCATGTCGCTGTGCTCACAGTTGGCACAAATACGTACACCAAATGCCTATCAAGTAACTCTGGGGAACAAATGGAACATCAATTGTCTACCCAGTTGACCAACGATCAAGTGACCATTTCACTTGTTGAATCATCTAAACCCGAGACAGGGGAGGTCGGTGGAACAAGCGAGGATAACTAAACAAATTTCGTTTATCATTAAGTTTAGACAAACTTAAATAGAATACATAGATATCATATAGTGTGATGATTAAAATCACAGTTTTCATCAATTTCACAAGTGGAGTAATTTTAGTTACTCTTTTTTAAAGGCATTTTTCTGTTCGTAACCGTATTTATCAGATGTAGTTATTTCAAAACTTTAACCTCACGCCCAATTATACAGTTATTTACATGCACGGTCTTCATAATTGTACGTAAACCCACTTTTTTTATTCAGTTTTTGTCACAACATTTTGAAGTATCGCATCTGTATCTAACTATATAAGAATGGATTTGTTCTGATTTGTAAGTCATCAACTGTTGACTATACAACGTTCGTGACTATTCCTGGTACTTAATCAGTAACATTTGCCTGTTTGCCATGAATTCTTGCAAATTTCACCGCGATAGCTCACAAACAAACAAAACCCTTTTTTTTTTAAATTAAAATTGTTTACGTAGGTTTGATGATTTTTCACAAGTTAAAATCTGCGTGGCGTCACTATTAGCGAAATACTTTTTAAAATATTTATTCTGCGTTTGAATTATTCGTGTGGGTATATTTTTGGTGGGTAATGAAGAAATCTTTAACTTCTTTCAATTTGATGGACTTGAAGATACCAGACCATTACGTTACTTATTTTCTCTTTTTGCCCTATTCGATGGGCATCTTTGAACTTTCGTATTTTACTCAAAGACTATGAGGGTGCATAGGTATATTTGTGGTGGGTCGTCAAAAATTTCGGTAAATGATTTGAATTTGATTGAGTTGAAGGTTTCGAACTATTACGCTACTTATCAGCTTATTTTCTCTTTCTGTCCTATGTATCATACGATGGACATCTTTAACCTATTTACTTGTTCTGAATGTATTTAATTAGTAAATCGAATTTAACGTTGTTCATGACAATTGAAAAAGAGGATTGAATGACTCATTAATAGAGTAATCGGGACGTTTGCACTTAGTATAATATATAATCGGATACTTGAATGACTCACTTGTAGAGAATAAAACAATGTTGAATCAAATGTGTTTGTAAAGTAGAGGTTTAATGCTGGTGGCATTACTTTTGTCACCACAGATTGAAGTGAAGAGTGAGCAAGGAGATGTTCTAAGCTTGTTGGGTTTTGTTTGATTTACCGCCATCTAAAAACTAAATACTTAGGCATAAATCAAAATTATTTAGCATATTCTCATTCTATGAGCTAAAGCTTTATCATACCTTTTTTGTCTGTCAGCTAGAGATAGTAATATTACATATCATATGATGTGCATATTTAATCTCTGTACTTGGTCTGAATTAATTAAATATAGAAAATTGCATATTCTTTGGGAATATAATCCAATCGTTGAACTAAACGAGTAATCCAGACAGTTGTAGTTATGAGATATAATATAGTTTTACGTCGTATATACTCAGAATAACACCAAATAACAACACTATTTCGCTACTTATTTTCCCTTTATGCCCTATATATCAAATGATACATATCTTTGACCTCTTTATTTGTTTTGAATGTAATTAATCAGTAAATTTAATAGTATAATTTGTAGTTTTAAGTCAGGTATACTCAGACTAACAAATATAAGGAAACTATTTCGCTACTTATTTTCTTTTTATGTCCTATAACTTATGTGATGCATATCTTTGACCTCTTTTATTTGTTCTGATTGTATTTAATCCGTGAGTCGAAAATATGCAAATCATGACAATATAATCGGGTAGTTCATTAACTCACTTGTAGAGTTTTAAAGGCAATAGCAATTATAAGGTTATATTACACATGTAAGCTTTGGATACTCAGAATTAAAAACAAGGTTTAGTCAAATATGTTTGAAGATTGAGTTGTAGTACTGGTGTCATAACCTTTGACATCACAGATTGAAGTGAAAAGTGCGCGAGAAAATATTGTGAGCCTATTGGGTTTCATTCAAAATGATAGTCTACAAATAAAATTCAAATAGTCGTACTTATACTAATACATAATCACATTGCATACTTATTTTCACTCTATAATCTAAACAACGGTTTTTCGCCTATATAATCAGAGGCAGTAAAGTGCCATGGGTATATGTTTGGTAGGTTACTAAAAATATATAATTTTAAATGATTTTGATTTGATTGATTTGAAAATACCACATTATTTCGCTACTTATTTCATATTTATAACCTATTATCATACAATGAACATGTTTTACCTTTCTACTTGTTCTTAATGTATTTAATCAGTGAATACAGGGTAGATATATTTAGGAGAATATAATCGGATTATGGAATGACTCACTAATAGAGTAATCAAGCCAGTTGCAGTTATAATGTATGATACATAGATTTAAGTCTTGTATACTCAGAATAGAAAATAGCAATGTTTAATCGTATGTAAAATAGACATAGGATTATCTAAGAAGTACTTTTTGACACCACAGAGATGAGCCTTGGGCAAGAAGATGTTTCAATGTTTGATGTTTCTTCAAAACGGTGGTCTGCACCTAAAATGTATAAAGTTCTATTTGTGCATAATCACATTGCTTCGGCTATTTTTACTTTAAAAAGTTAAAAGAGTATCAGTAAGTGTTTAAATCTTTTACTATAAAATATCAAGAGTGTATTAGAATACTTCAAGTTATATGGTATGACACTCAGACACCTGGTTCCTCAGAATAAAAACATACTAATGTTTAATTGAATGGTTTTTGTAAATAGACATAGGATGACGTTGAACACCACAGATAGGCAAAGAGATGTTTGAAGCGTTTTATATTTCGGTAAAAATGGTGGCCTGCAACTAGAATTTCAATAGTTGTATTTTTGCATAGCTTATTTTCACTCCATAAGGGTAAGGCAGTACCGGGGTTTTTAAGACTTTTAATGTAGAATATTAAGAGTTTATTAAAATATATAATTCTCTAATGAATCATTAGTATTGTTCAATAGACAGTTGCATAGGGATGTGGGAAGCTTTCGAAGAGCACGACCTCTTAGGGGCGCACTTCCCATGTCATATGCATATGTCTCCCATCTTAATCTGAGTGAAACCAAAACAACAAAGTAAGGGAAAAGTGGTACCTCATTTTAAGAAAAAGGGCACTTTTCCAATGGGAACACATTCCTCCTCCCGTACAGGGGACTGACACAATTTGCAAGTTTCCTACCAACAGTCCGGTTCGTACCCCGATCGGGAGAACAGCTCCCGATCGGGGAATCCTTTACAAAAGTATCGCACAATGCATCTATCCAAATTTAAAGTTTGTATAGGAATAAGATAAGAATCAGATATATTTCGAGTGCGGGAACTCAGCCACTGTAAAGGGTTCAAAAAAATTCACGATTGAAATAATGGCTTATGAATTATCTTTTCACCGTGCGCTTTTAAAATTCACCGTACGGTTTTCGAAAAATGTGATGAATTTTTATTATGTATTACCGTTAGGCAATCGCGCTTTAAGAAGGTTTTCTGAAATTATGAGAAATAACTTGGGGATTTGCGAAAATAATTTAGCAATAACTGCGTGATAGTAACGAATTTGTTTTACTTTCACGAAATTAAACATAAACACAAACTTCACAATAAAAATGGCTGCTTCCATATGTCACTGTAGGCTCTGTGTGCATGCTTGAGTCTTCCGATTGGGGGACTTATTGAGTCCCTCAATCGGCGGTACGAATCGAACTGACCATTGGGTCAGTAATTAAGGACACTTCCTTTTCATAGGGGCACTTGTAATATTTTTGTAAAATTTTGTGTAAAAAGTGTATGCACATTTTACCACTTCTTTGCACCTGAGTGGCACTTTTTATTTTCAATGGGGGCACCTTTGTCATTTACCGGAAAGGTGAGGATATGTACCCCCTGTGCCCTACCACCACCATTCCTCTGGTTTCTACGCTATATATTTGTACTTATAAGGTATGATACATAGATGACAGTCTCGGATAAAACTAAACACACAATGTGTAATCAAATAGACAAACAAGACTGTTAGAGAGTGAGTGAGGAGCAGAATATTTAAAGTTTATTAGATTTCTTTCAAAATGATAGCCTCAAACTCAAATTCAAATAGTACAGTATTAGTACTGGTGCATTATTAGATTGCATAGTTAATATACGCTTAATAAAATCATATTTTTGTGTGTTTTTAATCATAAAAAGTAAGGATGCAATAATATTTTTTATATAATTTGAGTTTTATTTTAAAATACAAACTACTACGCGCTTTTCATAACATAACATAATAAGATGACGGGCTAAGAAGGGTTAGTCACTTCATAGAAAGCCCAAACTAAGACCACCACCACAAAAAAGTCAAAAACTCCAGAGTTAGTAAAGAACTTATCAATGTTGACTTTCAAAATGTGAACAAAATGAGCAAACTATACCCACTTAGGCAAACCGTTCCACTCACTAACAACTCTTTGCGAAATGCTAAAACGCCGAATATCTATCCGTGGGAATATTTTGGTCAACTTTAAACTGCTACCACGTATTATATCACGATTAGCTCAAACCTACAAAAATAACAGGAAGTCGAAGCATACCTACCAGGCAGGGATTTAAAAACCTGAATCGTCTCTAATTCTAAAAGAAATTCTATGGACGCGTATAAAGATTGTTTTAGTTATTGTTTTAAAATGTATTGAAAATTGTTCCAATTAACAACCTTTGTAGGATGTTAAATCTTATTTGTAAATAATATGCAAATTTGTTGTTTAGCAGAAAATTAAAATACCTTAACTATTATTTTCAAAATAGGAAAGTTTTTCCAGAGTAACGTATATTAAATTCAACATCAAGCGAAAATTAAAATATACCAGAAGAGATATTGATATCTTTATCACTGACTTGCAGGGGTGTAAGAAGCTTTCGAAAAGTGGGGAGGGGTACGACCTATTAGAGGCCGTTCTTAAGTCATATGGCCCCCACCCCACTCAGTATATAGAAAAAGTGAACTTCAAAACAACAAAGTAAAATAAAAGGGGCAATTTATTTTTAGAAAAGGGCACTTTTTTAATGGGGACACATTTATCCCGTACATGGGACTGACAAAAGTCTGCAAGTTTTCTACTATTGGATCAGTAATTGAGGGGCATTTTCATTTTCAAATGGGCATTTTTGTCATTTCTTAGAAAAAGCGGGGGCACGTACTCTCAGTCCCCCCCTTTCCACCCCACCCCCAGGGAGCCAAAAAAAAAGTGTATTCGTGATGTATTAACAACCAAGCCTGGGGCTGCCCCCAGCACCGCGGTACCTGAGTTGCGTTTCCAGGGACAAACTTCCAATTTATTGTTTTGACCTCTGTGAAACGAATTCGATACCTGACATGAGCTCTAAGCAAGACACTTCTTTCCACTTATACGCAGTAGTGTAGAGGTGAGGGAGCTGAACCCCCTGGTTATTTTCAATCTTTAATAATCGCACATTTCGGAGCAGATACTGTAACGCATTGTTGCATGTTGATTGATAACTTTAAACATTGGGGATAAGAGCCCCCTAGAAGTTCATTCTAATCAGCTGTAACTTACTATATGAGTATAGCTGGGAATTGATCTACAATTTTGAAAATAAAGAACTGAAATCTTTGGCCGTCACCGAGGATAAACACTATACCCTGGTATATACTCATGAAGAAAGTCTTGGGTATATTTAAGGTTTCTCTCCACGATAATGTGAAAAATAAACAGATTTTTAATGCACCTCTGAATTTTGCAGTGGCGTAGTAAAAGGGGGTGTAGCGGGGCAACCGCCCCTTACTCTCAAGGATGCGGGGCAGACCCCGCCCCCAATTTTAAAGTTACCATTGCTTTCTGAAAGTCCTCACAAGTCTTGTCAAGTCTTAGGATTGAGCCCCCTATTTTAGAATATGCTAAAATTGAGGATTTTTCAGGGACCTCTTCTCCAGGTCCAGGGCGGATTCAAAGGGAGGCAGTGGACCATGGCCCCTGAGATTTGTCCGATGACGCCTTTCTTTACCATGAAATATTTCTTACTCATTTTTTATGTAAATTTTCTTAAATTTTCGGGACAATTTCTTTATTTTAGGGTATTTCTTTTTTTTTCGCTGTACATTTTCTTCAATTTTCGGAAAATATCCTTCAAATTTCGGAAAATGGCTTTCAATTATGGGCAATTTCCTTCATTCTCGTGGAATTTTTGGAACATTTCCTACATTTTGGGCATTTTTTCTTCAATATTTGGGATTTTTTTTTCTTTCTTTAATTTTGGGAAATTTCCTTCATTTTTGTGGAAATGTCGGAAAATATCTTTCATTTTAAAGCACTTCTTCTTCGATTTCTGGTAGATTTTCATCAATTTCCAGGAAAGTTTATTAAATGTTTGGGAAATTTCTTTTAGTTTTGGGAAATTTCCTTCATTCCCATGCATTTATTTGCAATTTTCGGGAAATCTTTATTTTGGGGGCAATCTATCTTCAATATTAGGATCATTTTCATCAATTATCGGGGAATGTTGCCAAATTTTAGCAAAATTCCTAATGATTTTACCAGATTATCCTTGGCTCCGCCCCTGCCATGGTCGTTTATTGGGGCTTCGCCCGTATGCCCCCACTATGCATTCCTTTAACGGGCTCCTCGACTCCACGCCACTCACTATCTCCCAATTTTTGAAAATATTCTTGCATCAGTTGATTCTAAGGTTCCACACATGCTGTTAGATTTTTCACAATTACTTGCCTTCTTCCACCAATAGACATCAATCCTGAAGGGAGGTTTGGTCGCGATATACGTAACATATTGGCTTTTTCTGGGCAAAGAAAACATTTATGTCCCTCAAAAATCGTGTTTACTGAGTCTTAGAAAGGCCCAAAAATAACCCTATAAAATGCTCAAATTGAGGATCTTCCGCTTTCCCCTGGACCCCATCAGGGTCTAATAAGCGGGTCCCTCACTCAGATTTGCGCAAACGCGCAAATAATATCATCGCTCAAAAATTACTGATCTCTATCGACCACTTCGCCCCCACCCCCTCCTTCCTCCCCTACTTCAAAATAGCTTCCTACGCCTATGTTTGTACCCATATATGACCACTAAATTTCTGCAACTTTCAACAACAGAAAAATGGGCTCATTATCTGGTTATTGTATTTAATAATGCTAAAGGGATAAGTTTGGTACTGTTGGGGTTTTTGGTGGGGGAGATGCCTTATGAGAGCATTCAAACCACATTATGGTGTATGCTGTAGATGCAGGGTACCACTGTAGATGTATTGTGGAATATATGCAGTAGTTTAGTTTGGTTTAGTTAATTCTTACTCTGTCGACCCCTTCCGGGGCATGGGAGATACAATAGCAAACAGATTAAAATGGTGATACAAAATTAACATGAATACTTACAAGTAAGACTATACACAAAAGTTAAAAGTAGAAAAAAAAGAATTTATACGGATAATATATACAATATGTACAGTTATGATAAATGGAAAGATCTTACATGTTACTACTTAGAAAGATAACAAGTGAATTGAAGTAAAAAGCTGTAAAGAATGAAGTCAATGGACGGATACAAATCACAAAAAGTTCTCCATAATCAGATAAATTTGCATAACTTTGAGAGCACACAATCATCAGATGAGCTAAATAATTCAGACATTTTAATTGTGTTCGGACGTTTGTAGGAGTAACTGTTAAAATATTTGGTTATTTCAGTCTTCAAATAATTACAGACAAACAAGCGATAGAATTCATCACCTAATATACAATTTTGACATAGGTTACATGTTTTATTATTGTCGCCATGATGAAATATTTTTCTGGTTACTTGGTAATTTAACATTTCCACATCTGAAATTCATTATGGGTAATCTGTCATTGTGATTTAACTGTAGTAGATAACGTTCAAAATTTAAATTGTGTTTGAAAATTCTCTCATTGTAACAAAGGCTATTGCAGTTCACAGAAC
The DNA here is from genome assembly GCA_020152595.1 of Chiridota heheva. Lineage (NCBI taxonomy): Eukaryota > Metazoa > Echinodermata > Holothuroidea > Apodida > Chiridotidae > Chiridota > Chiridota heheva. The sequence continues at coordinate 792,394 of JAIGNY010001174.1, read as the reverse complement.
TTGACCAGTTCTGAAGGTCCATATCCTGTAGGCAACGATTAAGGGTGTTTCTTAACCAATTTAGATTGTGATTACCTTGTACCTGCCAATAAAATCTAAGCTACAACGATTTAAAATACCTTTAACTTTGCATATCCACAATGGTTTATAATCGTTGCCTAAAAATTCAGCCATGGTTTCATTAAACTGTAAAGCCGATACGAAAATTTTGATTTGATGCCACTGTAACAAGTTACTTCAGAAGTTAAATAGTCTTTTTTTTAACGGTGCTATTTAGTTTGTATTTACCAACCTCACCATATAACATACAGTTAACAGTCAGCTTATTAACCTGAAGAAGCCTTTAAGAAATTAAGAAATTTGTTATAACAAATTTCAACATGATCAATTTTTTCAATGCCCCATACCTCACAACCATAATGGAGGATAGGTAGGACAAGCTTATCAAAAAGATCGCATGTAACATTAATGGGAATATGCAGTTTAGCTGCTTTGGATAGGAGGAAAAACATAGCGTGTCTTGCTTGGGACACTTGTTTCCTGGTGCCATTTTTTTAAATTGCCATTAAAATTAAAAACAACTCCCAAATAGGTGAAGTCATCACTTTCATCAATTTTGTCACTACACAGCTGAATGACGGCTTGGTTCTTTTTTAGCTCTGGAAAAATTAACAATTTTTGTTTTACTAGGATTGACAGACAGGTGCCAAATTTTACAATAATCATGCATAGCATTGAGCGCATTCTGCAGATCAGTTTCACTTTCAGATAAAATAACTGTGTCATCAGCATAAAGCAGAACATAAAGTCTTCACCACATCTCAGTATCATCAGTACTCAAATGCTTAATCGTTTCAGAATTAATCAAGTTTAATGCAGTGACATTACTTTTCCTCATTGATGATTCTAAATCATTGAGGAAAATTGAAAATAACAAAGGAGATAAATTTTCTCCTTGACGGACAACAATATTGCAAGTGAAGTAGGAAGATAATGAATTGTTGTATTTGATACAAGATTGAGCTTTAAAATACAGATTATAAATGACAGTAACAATTTTACCATTTAATCCGTTGGCTATTAGATTTGACCGAGTGCTGATCTGTTAATCATATCAAAGGCTTTTCCATAGTTTATAAAGGCGCAGTAAAATTTCTTTCTTTGCTTGAGGTAGATATCAATAATATAATAGAGTGTAAAAATATGGTCCAATGTCGATTAATTTTCCCGAAAACCTGCTTGATTTTCACACATGGTACTGGTACTATCTAAGAACCTTGTTAACATATCATTTAATATAGCAGTGAAGAGTTTACTGATACAGCTCAGCAATGTGATACCACGATAGTTATTAGGGTCAGAAAGAGATTCCTTCTTTTTGTATATCGGAATAATATACCCCAGACTCCACTTCTTAGGAATAATACCAGTATCCAAAACAATTTTAAAAAGACTGGTGATACGGTAAGAACTGAATCAGGACAATTCTTAAGAAATGCATTGATTATCATATTAGGACCACAAGCTTTGTTATTCTTGAGTTTTCTTCTAAGTTTGCAGACGTCATCCAAAGTGATGGGGTCATTGATATAAACATTGATTGAGTGACTTATTTGTCTTGGATCTAAAGAAACATCAAGATCAGTGTTTTCAACAGCAAAACTGTAGTTCACATCTGAAGCTAAACTGCTAAAATGATGACAAAATCTGTCTACTTCAAGCATGTTAAACTAATCACCAGTTTATTTGTTATCAGATTTGTTGATAATGTTCCAGAATTTTTAGAATCAGTAGTTTTCAGATTTCTAGGTTTGGAAGACAAATTGGTATTGTAATCTTTGGTGTTTTTTTAATAAACTTTTTTATAATTTGAAGCTTTAGATTTAAGCTCAGATTGTCCTTCACTAGATTTATCTTTTCTCAGCTTGTTTTTCAATTTCACATATTCAGACCTTTTTTGTGCACAGATATTGTTGAACCATGGTTCAGGATTTGAGTTTTTGTTTGCATTTTTCTTCTTCAATCCTTTATCTTTGTTATCAATTATTTTTGAAACACTAATTTGAATGGCAGGTGAAGTAAATGATTAGCAAATTTCATCATATACATCATCTAACTGCTCCTGACAAATATCATCAGTAATCATGTTATCAATCTTCACTTTAATTTTCTGGATTTGGTCAGTATCAAACATTTTACGATAAGATTCAACTTTATTTGAGCACCAATAGGATTTAATGTAACACAAATCAGTACTATGGGCGGCATCATTAGTAATACTACTATTTTTACACAAACTGTGTTTCTTTTGCCCATCACTTTTACAATTACTAGCACCAAGTTTCCAGTAGATAACTTTGTGTTTGTCAGATAAACATGCATCCAGATCGTCAATTACAAAATCCATCACCAATGGAAGCAGGCAATGTGATAACATAATATAACCAATGGTGATCTTTCCAGATGGGCTGACACATGTAAAGCACCTGTGTCACAATCGCGACCACGACGAGTGAACACACAACTACAATGACGGGGTTGTCACTTGCGTAATCGGTTATGCTAGTAACAATGCTATCACGAAACGCTTAATACGACCCGGACGAGAACACAGGTACGACGTACGGACAGACATAACATCGACAACCAAGTCAATGTCCACGGCCTTTGATAACCAGTTGTGGTTCACTGGCGTGTCACAATCACTACCAACGCTGCCATTAAATATGCAAAGATCAAAATGTTCACACATATCAATTAGTTGAGTACCATTATTATTAATTTTTTAATCACAGTTTGATCTTCATTTATTAAAAGCAACATGGTGAAGATCTAAAAATGAGTTGCTAATAGTGCAATCAAGAAATGACAGGTCAAGCTTGTTTACTCCAGTTTCCATGGTAATGAAATCTTCCAAGGTGCTTGTTCTTGCATTGAAATCACCGGCCAGGCAGATAGGAACAACATAATTGGTAATCAAGGATGAAATATCAGAACTGAAAGAATCAATTTGGTCCTTCTCATACAGTCCGGCAGCATGCCTATAAGTGGGAACATAAATGTTCCTAAAATATGGAAACATTTTGCAACAAGGAAACCGCCAATTTGTTATATTTTCCATGATCTTTTGCTATCCTAACGTTAAAGCTTTATGCAATGTAACATATTTCATATTTGAAATACCTCTGGGAAAATATCTTTGCTAAACAAACTTCAAATTCATGAAAATGCCTTCAATACTGTCATGGCTAAAACTTTTCCACTCCAATTTTATACGTTCACCACGCCGTTTTCGAAATATTAGAAATAATAGACAATAGAGTTAGGCTTTTAGGCGGGAAACGGCCATTTTGAAAATTCAAATATTTTTCAACACAATGATTTTTTATATTTCAAATGCATAAATTAAAAATTATGAGATTCTATCGCAATATGTGAACAATATGGCTGCATGAGTTAAATAGTCTCGTGTGTTATGAATGTTCCTATTAATAGGCATGATTCTTGACTGTCATAATAAACAGAGTTTTCATGAGGCATGTATATTGCTCCAATAATAAAAGGAAAACCAAGGAGCTTTTTGTCAGCTAGTAGCCTGAGAACGGAATATGAGTTACAAGAGCTACTATCAGTGATTATTGAAAAGTGTCTAGCATGATGGTTTTTAACAAAAACTCCAATTCCATGTACTCCAGAATATTTATGATTTGCATTTCTTTTTTCAGATGAAAAATAATGGAAAGCCTGTATTTCAAAAGAATCCAAGCTTCGAAGTTTTGTTTCATAAAGACAGAAAATGTCAAAATTAGTGATGCAACTTTGTAAGATACCCAGCTCAAGTTTACTTTTAAGGCCACAAACCTTTATGCTGCCAATTGTATTGGTTTCGCAAATATCAGTAGTAAAATGTTCACTCGCTTTAACTTGGAAAGACGGTTGATATTGGTGGTGTTGGTTTGGTTGTTTGGTTACCAGTAAACGTAGGTGTAATTTTCTCAGGATTATTACAATGGAAGGCATAGATCCTGTCCTATATCATATAGTGTGTAAGTCCCAGCCTGTTTAGGTCTACGGAATCCACTCCAAGTTTATACAAATCATCTGGAGAGTTAATAATAATGTGCTTATCATCAACAGTATTGCAGTGAATTCTGCCATTACTGGTTGATGCACGTTTAACGTTGTGAAGCTGGAGACTTGGCATAATTAAAAGGTTTGGCCCGTAATGAAGTCAGGTCCTCAGGTATACTTTTCCCTTTGTTTCAGGGATGTCCTTCAATTTTGATCGGTTCTTAAGGAGTTTGTCCCTTTTGTTTCTGGATATTAATTTGCATAAAACTGGTCGCTTGCCGCTTTTCTGTTTGCCGGATCTATGGATGACTGAAATATCTTCTGACTTAATCAGGCTATTTTACTTCCAATGGAAATCACCTCACTGATTTAGTTATTTTCAGACTCACTACTCTTCTCTAGTCCAGAGATGCGCACAGTTTCTCGTCTCGTCACCACGTACACGCATACACTAGGGAGCTTTAGATTTCACGACGCGGAGTAGAGCGACGGGAAGTTAACCGACAATGTACGTCGTCGTACTGACTTCCTCGTCCTGTTGGTTTTGCGCTTTAGATTTTTACGACGGGGAAAATGACAGTCATGTGATTACACTCGGTTACATATCTAAGTAGCGATATTTGATCGTAGCAGACGACGCTCCAATTATAAGTACTTTCGAAAGAATGGCGAACCTTCATCAAATTCGTGAATGAAAAGGAAAAGTCACGCACTTCGATAGGATCAAGTTCTTCACAAGTAGCCCGAAGTTCATACACATATGATAAACATATGTAAACATTTCCAAGATGTACCAGTAGAACGTAAAATATCTGCGCGCCGATGAAAATGCAAATACTTCATAATTCTTTACTTTAAACTGTAATTTTCAAAATAACAAAGACAAAATTTGAGTCAAATATTAATTTGATGAGCAAAAAAACAGTAGCAATTGCTCAATTATGTTAAAAATGCAGATTGGTATGATAACATATGACGTCACGCGCTATCCCAAGTTGCCGTTTTCAGCACAACCTGAAAATACCCTGACACCCGGTGTAGAATTTCAGGAATAACGAGAAGGTGAAGTATTTGCATGCGCAGAACGTCGAACGTGACGTCATTTCGTTGTAGCGAAGTCCGCGTCGTGAAATCTAAAGCTCCCTATTAACGCATACGTATACGGATTCGCGCACATGGAAACACAGCTAAATAGTCCTATACAGGGATTTCATCACGTGACTAATCTGGAAGCCATTTTGCCGAAGAAGCGTCGTTGCATTTCACGCGTTTTTACACAACTCAGTCACATCACACGTACAACAAACATACTGCCTTCTAACCCACCTACCAGTTCAGCGAATTTGATTGTGTTTGTTCACGGCGGCGATTTTACTTCATATTTTCCTAACGTTTTATATTTTCACCGGGTATACGAAGAGAAAATTGTATGTGAACGCCATCTGATTGTTCGTTATACAAGCCTACATACCTGGCATAAAGTGCTAACTGCAAATCCATACCGAAGATTGCTGAAAGACGTTCATCGTACAGCAGAAACCCACTTCGAACGTCGATCAGGATCAGATGGAAATCGAGAAAACGTCTTTTTATTCCACGGCACACGTCTATTAATGCAACCACAGCAACCGGACACAGCAAGATTTCGGCATAATTATCTTACAAAAATTATCTTATATAACAACATGCAAGCGTTTGTAAGTCTAAATAGGTGTACAGCAGACGATCGTTCTCGCCCGACAAAATGATGATATAAACAAAGTCACGTGACCTTATGACGTCACATGAACACCCTAATACGCAACGTTTTTTTAACAAAATCTCTATCATGGTATGCCAACTTAGTGGCCCCTTCGCCTATATATTTCATAGCATCGGTGCTTTTCGAAGCTGCCAATCCAGCAATGTTCGTGAATGGCGCCAGTCACATCACACGTAAAACAAACAGACTCAGATCTAAAAACGCGCTAGCACGCACTGGTGATGAAAACACGCGCTGGGCAGGTAAAACACGTGATAGGCATATAAACACGTGCTGGTTAAAATGAACTGGCCAGATGAATTAATTTTTTAATACAAAATATTATTTTAAAGAAAAAATTACCCTACCAGTACTTCAAGTAATCTAAATCAGTGGATTCTAAACACGTCTATTAGTTAGTGCAACCAACGGCACAGCAAGATTCTGGCATACAACTTACCAAAGTAATCTTATGTAATAGCATGCAAACGTATGTAAGTGTACAGCAGACGAGAGTCTATTCTACAAAATGGCGATGTAAACAAAGTCACGTGACCTCATGACGTCAACTGAACACCCTAATACTCAACGAATTTTTAACAAAACCTCTATCATGGTTTACCATGTTTGTGGCCCCCTTCGCCTATATATTTCATAGCATCGGAACTTTTCGAAGCTGTCAATCCAGCACTGTTCGTGAATGGCGCCACATCTAAATAGTCGGGGCAGCATGACTATTTATGGGAACATAAATGTTTCTATAAATGTGAACATTTTGCTACATGGAAGCCGCCATTTTTTGATATTCCCCATGATCCTTAACTATCTATAACATTAAATCCTTATGCAATGTTACAAATTTCAAATCTGAAATACGTTTTGGAAAAAAATATCATTGTTTTGGGAAAGTTAAAACTCATGAAAATACCTTCATTACAGTAATGGTTGAAACTTTTCCACTCCCATTTGATATGTTTACCACGCCGTTTTCGAAATATTAGAAAAAATAATAAACAAAGGAACTAGGTTTTTTGGCGCGAAGCAGCCATTTTGAAAATTCAAATGTTTTTCAACACAATGATTTTTGATATTTCAAGTACATGAATTAGAAACTATGACATTTTATCGCATTATCTAAATAATATGGCTGCATTCTTGTGTGTTATAAATGTTCCTATTAATAGGCATGCTGGCGGACTGCTAAACAAGCTTCGCAAGGATCCAAGGCTCACGGTAGGCCGTGACAGCTATCGCTATAGGCGGCGAAAACGGAGTCAAGTCCCCCAGCACTTTTCTCAGAAGTTTCAAAAGTGCCCTTTTTCAGAGAGGAAGGTTGCCCTTTAAATAGGGAAAAGTGGCTTTGCAACGAGGAAAAGTGCGTTTTCAGTGAAGCTAAAGAAAATTTCCTTTCAGACATTGAAAAAAAATATTCTTTAAAGACTATATATCTGATCTTTTCATTAAAGAAAGCAACACAGATAATTGACCAACAAGGGCCAACAATGACTAAACTTATGAAATTTCTCGGGCCTTGCGCGCATACACTATTCTATTTTTTTCCTGGACAAAGTTGGGGCCAACAGCCTTATATCATTGGACTTTTTTATACTTAAAAAGCCTTCACCTCTGCCTACCTTTGTTTTCCCAGCTTATAATTTGTAAAAACAGGAAGAAAACAACATACAATAGGGATCCTTGCCACTGATTCGCTGAAGCAAGGCTGGGTGTAAATTTGGGCCATACGGTACATCCGAATTATCTGCTTATACTTATATATATGTTATATGCTTTTCACATTATTTTAGGCATTTAAATATATTCTGATTCATTACCAATAAAAGTGGCCAATCATGATATATTAAAAAGAGATAATTGGAGTTCATTCGTATTAAGAGTAGTTATTGTAATACCAGCTTGCTCACGTATGTGAGATTTCCAGGATACCGGAAGTGACGAAATAATACCAAAATAAAGAGTGAATGGTAATAAGTGTGAATTAAAATCATTAATGAAAGTATGATATTCCTTTGGGGAACCATTGACATCATAAAAATCGTGAACATGATAGGCGCCACTCTGAAAAAGGCGTTGGTCAAATACAAGCTTTTAATCAATTTTAACAAAAGAGTTATTCAAAATGATTTCGTTTTCAAACCCTCTATTCGGGGTATGATAATCATAAGAAGACCAAACGATACAGACTTGCTTAATAAAGATATTCGAAATATTAGGTACATCATTAAGGTGAACGTTACACTTAAAAAAGAAATTAGTACCATTTTTAAGTGAGAAAATATGAAAATACACCTTCCAAATACTAGTTGTACCAGAACAGTATCTCCGGATCTAAGAGCACTTTAAACTTTTAATAAATGAATCAATGTGGATCATCCGTAAGCGACCATATTTAAGATCATTAATTAAGGCCGAGTGTTTAATTTTGTGACGATTCCCTTTCCATATAAAGTTAAAAAGTGTTTTATTGAGCTCAGGTATAAATTTACGTGGTGGGTCAGGCAGAACAGTAAAAAGGTAAACTAATTGGGAGATAGCAAATGATTTGATAATTGTGATTTTCCCTATCGGCGTAAGGTCTCTTGTTGACCATAGGTTTAATACATTTTGAGACGGGATAACATAGGTAAATAATTTTCGAAAAAAATCCTCGGGATGATTCGTAAAAGAAATGCCTAAATATTGAATTGAACCATTCGAAGTGTTGAAAGAGAAATCATTAAAATACGAAGGGTGTGTGTCGGCATACGGGCCAATGGGGAAAATGAATGGTTTGTCAAAATTCGTGATAAGACCTGACACTTTCCTTAGGTCGTTTAACACAGTAACTATAGAATTAACTGAAGTTCTAGAACTATCAGTAAAAGTACAGTATCATCCGCATATTGGGATTTTTTGAAGGAAATGTTATCTATGTTAATGGCCTTTATGTTAGGGTCACATTTAATACGCCGACATAATATTTCAGAACAAATAATGTAAAGATAGGGGCTGAGAGGACAGCCTTGCCTAACGCCACGTGAAATTGGAAAAAAGTTGGTACAGAAACCATTGTTAATCACACAAGATGTGGCTTTGCGATATAAAGTATAAAACCATCGTCTAAACTGTCACCAAAGTTAAAATACCTCAGAACTTTATCTATAAACGAATGACTTAAAGAATCGAGAGCTTTGTGAAAATCAAGGAGTTGAAGAGAACCTGGTATATTATTAAGTTTACATAAATCAATGGTATCGAGGATTAATCGAACATTTTCACCAATGTACCTATCTTTTAAGAAACCTGTCTGCTTAACACTGATTATACTCTAAAGAACATTTTTAAGACGTGTGGCAAGAACTTTGGCTGCGCTCTTATAATCAATATTCAAGAGTGCAATAGGCCTCCAGTTCTTTAAATATAAATGATCCTTGTCTGGCTTAGCTGTAAGTGAAATAATGGCCTGATTTTGGAGAGGAGAAAGAGTACCTGTATCATAAGCAAAATTAGGAGAATTGATAGCAACATCGACAATATCTTCCCAGAAAAACTTATAGAATTCAGATGTGAATTATCTCTTTTCAATGATAAAGTCACTCTTAACAGAGCCGTTTATTCATCTATTGTGAATGTACATACTAAAGACTCCCACTTGTGTTAACAAATGGAGCGAAGAGTTCTCTTATAATTTGGATTGGGATAGAATATTTGTATTACCACATAGGGCGGTCTCCAACTCCAGACTTTGTTACTTTCAGTTTAGTTTCAATCATTCGTGTTCTTACTTGCAATTTTTTTACACAGAATTGGTATGCTAGATTCCCCACTTTGTACTTTTTGTGATTCTTGTAATGAAAGTATCTCTCATTTATTTTAGAATTGCCCCATTATTGCCAACTTTTAGAGGGATGATATGCATCTCTCCATCAACTCTCTTGTAAATTTAGACAAGGGTCTTGTTTTCTTCGGTTACCTCGACCATTTCAGATCCCCTATCAATTTTTTCGTTATCAATGCTAAGTATTATATCTATACATGTAGAGCTAGGAAGTCCCAACCTCAAGTCAATCACTTTCATAACATTTTATCTTTCAACCTTAAAGTCTACAAACATTTGAATAAGACCAAGGCAGGTGTAGATAGTTTCTTGAAGTTCTTTAATTAAGCATTCACCCATTGTATTCCATTCAAGTATAGCATAGTAGCTAGTATAGTAGCTAGTATTGTGTCGTATAATATCTCGTGTACCATTACAGAGATGCTAAGCAGATGCTATTGTTGACGCTCGGGATGTGCATAGAATGTACATAGCATAGAAAACATTGTTATAACAATGACTGTTTTGCGAACGATGTATCCAGATGGATGAGACAACTGTAGATGATAATGTAAATATGTGTAGAATGTAAATAGCAGAAAAAACTTTGTAAAAACAATGATTGTAAATATTAGCAAGAGAAAGTGTTTGTAAACAATGTATAAATATGCAGAAAGAAGGATGAGACAATTGTAGATGACGATATAGATATGTATAGAATATAAATAGCAGAAAAGACTTTGGACAATGATTGTAATTATTAGCAACAGAAAGTGTTTGTGAACAATGTATACGTTTAAAGTAAACAATGAAATAAACGGAGCAAAACAAAAAAATCATGATATATAAGTCAAAATCCTTTAATCCTTTCAGTTTTAAGACCTTTTTCAATTTCTGTAGATTTTTGAATAAAATTGATCTATTTTACCAAATTTTGGACCAAAATATTTTGATCTGAAAATTGAAAAAGAATGTCACCAGAAATTTTGGACCGATAAAAGTTTATCCGGGGAGGAAGGGGAGGGTTGACCATATAACCTAAAGTTATACAGCTGTGACATACATTCTTTGAAAATACGACAGTTGGAAAGTGCCCATTAGATCCCCCCCCCTCCACCCCAACCCACGGTACTAGGGACGTATATTAAGGGGGTGAGGTGTAACACCCCCTAGAAAAGTTTTTTTTCCGTCGGGAAATTCACATTTTTGTTGGAAAAAAAAGTGGCCTAGTATTGAAACAAAATTGCAGGAAAATTGATATGCTTATACCTTTATGTTTTTGTTTCTTTGCAAAATACAAAATACTTTATAAAATGTTTGGGATAAGATTATATATTTTTTGCTCCCTTAAGCCGCCCTCCTCTGTTGGCCGGAAACCGATCTTAGTGCTAGATATGCGAATCATATCGTCTCGACAGCCGATTCGGCACATAATGCTGACAACATCATACTTGGGCACTAAGTCGGGCAGTGATGTAAAATGTCAGATGTACTGTGTAAATCGGAGATAACATCTCAATCATGCCCGAATCGTTATATCAGAGCCATGATCTCCCGACTCGGCATCATGCTGACAACATCATACTTGGGCACTTAGTTGGGCAGAGATTTAAATCTTGGATGTCTGTATGCTCTGTTTTAATTAGAGATACATCTCAATCATACCCGAATCGTTTAGATATCAGATTTATGTCACCTTAAGTCGGCATCATGCTGACAACATTATACTTGGACACTCAGTCGGGCAGAGATTAAAAATGTTGGATGTCTGTATGATCTCTTTAAATTTGAAATACATCTTAATCATACCTGAATCGTTTAGATATCAGATTCATGTCCCCTTGAGTCGACATCATGCTGACAACATTATACTTGGACACTTAGTCGGGCAGAGATTTCAAATGTTGGATGTCTGTATGATCTGTTTAAATTTGAAATACATCTCAATCATGCCTAAATCACCTAGATATCAGAATCATCTCCGTCTGTCCACTCGACTTGGCATGGTGCTGATTGGGCTCAGGTTGGGCAACTGTAAGAGACGTATATAAAAGATTCCTGCCCATACACGTTTTAAGTCCAGAGCCATTATTCAATTTTTAGGAAAAAATTATCTTCTACCTGAGAGTGTTAACGGTAACCCAAATGCTTATCTGAGTAGATTTTAACATTAGAATTTGATTTCTTTTCATGAATTACATTTTGGGTTTTTTATGTTAATTTTAAGCCACTTTTGGGCCAAAAAAAGGACTTTAGACCAAGACTTCACTCTTGAGCCCCATTATTTTTCTCGAATTTTCTCAATTTTTTTGAGGAAATTTTGAAATTTATCAGTTTTTGTTGATTTTCCGAAATTTATCAATTTGTGTTGATTTTCAGACATTTTGGGCATCAAGGACAATAAATCTGAAAACTTCCAGGGCTTCGCCCCCTGGACCCCTCTCAAGAAGCCTTTAAGTGGGACTTCTTCTGCAGAATCTCTACTATTACTTTACGCCGGATCGCACGATTTATATTTGGAAACTTTGCGTTGATTTTCAGCCATTTTGGGACATCAAAATCCAAGTTTCCAAGCAGGGGCGTAGAAATCGAGGCCGGAGGGACAAGCCCCCACCCCCCAATAATAATAATAAATACGTAGGGAAAAAGTATCATTTTGGTCCCCCCCCCCTCTCTCCCCCAATAATAAAGATTATCACGAATTTATTTTGATGAAAACATTCAGCTTCCATGGCATAATTTATAAGAAATTTGTTTCAATTTTCGTGCAATTTTCTTCATTTAAGGGAAATTTTCGAAAAGATTCTATCATTTTTTGGCAAATTTTCTTTACTTTTTGTACAATTTTGTTACAAAATTTTCCGAATTTTCTAAATTTGCAGGGAAAAATTACTTATCTGAATAGATTAACACAAATATGAAATGGTCTTCTTTTCATCACTTACATTTTGGAAACTTGTGTTGATTTTAAACCATCAAAATCAAGAATCTTCAGAGCTTCCGGGGCTTCGCGGCCCGCCCTAGACCTAAGCTAATTACAAGTCTTCGTCCATGAGCCCACAATTTTGTCACATTTGCAGGGACAATTTCCCTCATGCATGTTTAAAAAAGGTAACTCAAATGATTATAGGAGTAGGTTTCAACATTAGAGTACAAGTTGTCTTCTGTTCATCAATCAAAATTATCGAACTTTGTGTTGATTTTCAGTCGTTTTGTAGCATCAAAAACAAGAAATCTTTGGAGCTTACGGTGGCTTCGCCCCCTGGACCCCAACCAAGGCTCCGCCCTATAGGTCTCGTCAGGGGCCCGAAAGCGGGCACACGGTGTTACGCAGTACCACGTTTGACACTTCAGTTCGACCGCATTAATGAGAGGGGGAGTGGGGGGGGGGGGGGTTGATATGTCCCAACTGTTCTGTATTGTGTGATTGTATAGACAGACACATGTGTATCTTTTTTTAATAAGTCAGGCAAATGCAAATTTTCGTCGGGAAAATTTGACTTACACCTCCCCTGGCATAGAAGTCAAGTTACGCCCCAAGGTTCAATCATCTTTCGCCTTTTGTTTCCTTTTCGTAAGCAGATGATAGTACGTTTCCAATGGCCGCACGAGGCGGGGGCCGAGGGCGGCTGACCCAGGCAAAGTTTCGGATATACTGTTTAAATCAGTGATCTATCGGAATTATACCCGACTTGACTATAGAAATCGGGGGAAGCCTCGCTACTCAACATGATTCTGCATGGCAACGTGACTCTTGGGCGCCGGCGGACCCGTAGCCAGCTTTACATTTTGTGGGGCAAGTGAAATGATTAGGGGGGGGGGGGGCATACTACTTTCTCTCAATTTCCGTTCTACATTAACTTTTGCATATTTGCTATGAGATGGCACTGAGGTGCGTACCTTAATCTGGGGCAGATCCAGAGGGAAGCTGGGGGGCCATGACCCCTTCTGAGATTTTTTCGATGATACTTATTACCATGAGATAATTCACCTTTTATGTAAGTTTTGAGGAAATTTCATTCAATATTTGTGAAATTTCTTTCAATCTTTGGGAAATGTTCTTAATTTTCATGCAATTTTCGGAAAATTTTCTTTATATATTGGGGCAATTTTTTCTCTCTCGATTTTCGGTCATTTTTCTCCAATATTCCCAGAAATATCCTTCAATGTTTGGGAATTTCTTCCAATTTTTGGCAACTTTTTGTTTTGTTTTTTGATATTTTTTTTTACTTTTCAGGAAATTTCCTTCAATTTTAGAGAAATATCTTTTTATTTTGGGGCAATTTTCTCAATTCTCGTGCAATATTCTTTAATTTTTGAAAAATTGATATATTTTGGGGCAATTTTTCTCTCTCGATAAATTTCCTTTTGTGCTTGAATTTTTTTTTTCCATTTTGGGTAATTTCCTTCTTGCAATTTTTTGAAAATATTCTTCATTTTGAGGCAATTTTCGGGAAATTCCATTGACTGTTTGAAAAATCATTTTCATTCTTTAAGAAATTTTCTTCAATCTCGTGTAATTTTTGGAAACTTTTTTTTAATATTTGTGATATTTCTTTCAATGTTTGGGAATTTTTTTTTATTCTCATATTGGGAAATTTGCTTCATTTTGTGGCAATTTTTTGAAATTTAGTAAAATTTAAACAATTATCCTGAAATTTTGCCAATTTTTTTCAAAATGCCAATGATTTTTCCAAATTTTCTTTTAAATTTGTTGTTAATAATTTCACAATTTTCCCAATCGAGAGAAACATGGGTGATTAAAACAAAATTATAAGGCTATTACAAATGTTTGTGCACGTTACAATTTTGTGCTTACATTAGCTTAGCTGGGGGAAAGAAGATTTTCCCAAATGCCATCCCCCTCCCCTCCCCCGGGATAGGGCGCCGGTTTAATCGGGCAGAGGTGTGAAATTTTTGACGTACATTTTTAATCAGAGCTGTGATATCATAATCAAGTCCAACTCGGTTAGAAATAACAGTCAGGCCAGATCAGAGGGGGCCAGGGGGGCCAGTTGGCACAGGCCTACGAATTTGAGCAGTCCTATATCTTTTGGAAGTGGCAACCTTAGGGCGAACATTTAATAAAGACTTTTGATATTGAAAAAAGAGTCAAGGGGATCCTTTAATATTACTACCAATATTGTAAAATCTAGTCAGTTCGTGATGGTCAAAAAGTGGTTTGAAATAGGGCCTACATTTTCCATCTCGCCCGGGAAAATTACCAGCTCTGCACGACCCTGATAACAGTTATGTCCTCCCGACTCGAGTCGGTATGATCTTGATAACATGATTTTCGGGTCACCACTTTTTATCGGTCAGTGATGTGAAATGTTGGGTCTAGTGGCGTAGCCAACCTCCAAAAAGGTACCATGAATTTTGACGTCAACGTCCAAAAAGAGGGGGATCCAAGGGACCTTGATAACGATATTTCATCAAATTTGGGGGTGGGGAACCAGTACTTTCCCCAATCGCGATATTTTTAAATTGGCTAAATGATAGGAAATACCAGAGTTTTTTTTGCAAGTAAAAGTGTGATACAAAAATTGGCGAAAAACTACCAGCACAATATGCAGGTAACATTTTTCTTTGCTTTCCACGCATCTGTGACCCTTTTCTAAGTTCAGACATAAGTTTTTAGACAAGAATCTTAGACCTGATTGGCAACGATTTCAACCTCGGAACTTCCCGTGTTTCTTGCTACAGATTATTTCCCGGCTGTATGTACATATTTTAAACACCAATCTGAAATAAATTGATAACAATAGAATAATGATAAAATACGAAGTATGTATATTTGTATTCTTATTTTATCAGTTTTGTTGCTTTTCAAAAACCAAATTGCCCCAAAACCAAAGGGGGCTAAATTTGAACACTTCAACGTCTTAAGAGGGAGGGCGAGCTAGTACCCTCTTACTTTTTTAATGCTGGCTTAGCCTCTGGGTGTTGGGTTGTATTGGTTTTAATGGATTCAATTAGAGACTGAAACTTTCAGTCCCCAGCCACTACCCCCTCTCGACCCTCTCTAAAAATAAACGGGAACGACTTGGGCTTATATGAACTTTATATCTAAAAGAGGGATTTCATCACGTGACTCTAACTCAACTGGGATCCATTTTGCAGGGCAGAGCTTTGCACGTTGAGTATTTCACGCGTCTGATCTTTACGCAGCTCAGTCACATCACACGTAAAACAAACAGACTTGATCTGAAACACGCGCTAGCACGCACTGGTGATAAAAACACGCGCTGGGCAGGTAAAACACGTGATGGGCATATAAACACGTGCCGGTTAAAATGAACTGGCCAGATGAATCAATTTTGTAATATAAAATGTTATTTTAAAGAAAAAATTATCCTACCAGTACTCAAGTAATCTTAATCAGTGGATTCTAAACACGTCTATTAGTTAGTGCAACCAACGGCACAACAAGATTCCAGCATACAACTTACAAAATTAGTCTTATGTAACAACATGCAAACGTATGTAAGTGTACAGTAGACGAGAGTCTACCCTACAAAATGGCGATGTAAACAAAGTCATGTGACCTTAGACGTCAGCTGAAAGATCCTTATATCCTTATTCAAGTATTCGGTCATCCGGGCATTTTAAACATCCGGGACTCATTGTCGGTGAAAACGTGCAACGAGTTGTGCACAAGCGAACACCACGCTTTATTCTAAGTACGCACGATATATGTATTTTAAACTTCTATGATATTTCCTCCACATTTGTAACAATTTTCCTGCAAAATTACCAACGAACATAGAGATTTAGGCTTCTAAACGTAACCGGTTTTTACACTGGCTAAATGGTAAAATGCTTTTCTTTTGTTTTTACCAAAAAACTGGTTGTTCAGATTTACGCACGTTCTTGTGACGTCATGCCGAATACTCCAATAAGCTCAGAATACGTCTGTAAAACATGTATATTAACTTTTCTCGCAAGTCACTGAATTCCATTGTCTTTTCTTCTTTTTTAATTAATCTTTATTTATTTTTCTACAGACCTAAACTGTTGCTCTGAACTTTCTTCTTTATACATTTTGGGAAGAGCGACATCTTTAATAACTTTAATTGTTTCCAAACAGGCAGATTTACTACGGTGATTTATAAAGGACTGGACGTTTCCTATTGTTTATCTAACACGTCGTTGTAAATTAAATCAATTTTATATCTTGATTATGAATTCCTATATCAAACTAAATCACAATTCAACAGCGGTTTTGCGACTTCCCTTGTAGAATGAAGGTAATTAGCATAACAATATGTTTGAAATGCATTTCTTGGTTCATCATGTTCTAATGATCAGAATTACTGACGGATGGGAGAACAGATTGATGCCGGATCATTAAAAAGGATTAGGTGAGGGGTCAAGCAAGTCCATCTTATATCAAAGACTTAGAGGCCTTCAAAAGAAACAAACCGGTAACGAAAGTATTCAAAAATCACATTCCGTTTAATGTTTAATTTTGAAGTTTGGCATTATTTGTGTACAACCGACTGAATTCAGACTAGTTGTGATGTCACTGCCTCAGATTACTCCAAGTCTTTATGTATTCTGTGTCCGTCGATTTTGTGGCTTAAAAACTATTGGATGTCAGGAAAGTAATAAAACAGAATCTTGTAAGGATAATCATAATAAGTACCAACTGGAGAAAGTTTGAGGGAAAATAATTCAAATAGCAAAAAAATCAAATCTATTTTCTTTAAAATACATAAACAATTATTAAGAATGTAAGGATAATGGCGCCGAACCTTCCATAGTAGACTAACTACACCAGTCATTTCTACAAAGATAAGACAGTGCTTTAAACTTGAATAGCTCCTTAATTGAATAAGATTTTTGAACGGTTTCTTCATGGGTTTGTTTGTTTTAAAAGTCACTGAACTAATCCTTTAAAAAAAACTACTGCACAAACAACGCATCCTAATAATTGATTAATTAATCTGACAACAACGACCTGATCTTTAAAATGAATTCGACGATACATTTACTTACTGTGCTATTTGCTGACTGTGATAAACTGCAGCATATAATTCACAGACTAAAGACGTGCTTTAAATAAAATAATTATGCGATATTCACACAAAAAAAGGATAAAAACAAAACAAATTGAAAAAAGGAATACAATTGTTATATCGACATGGTTTTTCACCAATTTAGTTCTTTAACATCTATCATATGAAAATGAAAATTAACTGGAATATTCCTTTAAACCTAAGCGGTAAATTTATATTTTGGAACAATTATAAATGGACAAGTTCCTGGATCCTCCCCTGTAAACTCGGATAAAAGACGGTTTAGGCCTACACCTTATTTTCAGCGCAAAAATGTGTGTTAGGGCAAAACTGATTCCTTACAAAATTTGCTTAATTTGATGATATAATTTTGTCAAAAAATAAAGATTGTCGTGTGCTCGTACCCCCACCCCTCCCCCACCAAACAATATAGTTACGCCAATGTGTGTTGAATAACAACGAAGGTTAAATTGTTTAAACTGATGAATCCTTTTTTTTTTTTGATTGGGTATTAAGTTATCTCACAGATAGGCAACAATTTCCTAAAATAGATAATTGCTCTTCTAATTTGTTAAATATTAAATGTGTTGTTCCCAAAGGTCATTTTAGGACCAAAATTATTAACATTATTTATTAATGATATATGTAATGTCTCAAACCTTTTTAAATTTGTATTGTTTGCAGATGACACTAATTTATTTAGTTCAGATAGTGATATTGACATTTTGTGTAAGAGTGTTTGTAATGAATTGGAATTGGTTTATGGTTTATAATGCACAAATTATCTTTAAATATTAGCAAGACAAATTTCATGTTATTTTCTAAGAGGCAATGTCCCAACAAAAATATAGATAACCACGTTATATTGCAAGAGTATATTCAACAAAATGTGTGGGTGTGATTATGGTGGTCTACAGAAACATATTAACAGATTAGGAGAGTAAAATCTAAAATGGTCAAAGAATAGAGGGATTTCATCACGTGACTCTAACTCATCTGGAAGCCATTTTGCCGGGTAAGCGCCGTTGCGTTTCACGCGTCTTCACACAGCAAATGTTTTTGTTTTTGTTCGCGTTAACGTTTTATATATTCATAGGGTATACGAAGAGTAACTTTTACGCGAACGCCATCTGATTGTTTGTTATAAGTAGACAAACGCCTACGTACCTGGCACAAAGTGCTCCTGGTAAATCCTATACCGAAGGTTGAAAGACGTTGCGTCATACAGCAGAAACCCACTTCGAACGTCAAACAGGATCAGATGGAAATCGAGAAAACGTCTTTTTATTCCCCGGCACATGTCGTCTATTAATACAACCAACAGGGGAAGAGGGCACGGTGCGCTCTCTTCATACTACTCCCCATCCCACTCAAAACATACACGGCCCACTGCTGCCTGCTAAGTCCTATTGCTAAGTCCTACAAAATTGGCATGGAAATTTGTAATCCGTTTACAGTATGCTCTGCACAAGAATACATTTTCTTACTAAGAATTTAATCGTATGTACTTATAGTAGCATGAGGTTAGAAGAGCGGGCACCCCACCCCATCATCTGAATCTGAATCGGTTAAGTCGGCAAAAATCCTTCAAGAGGACATGAATGCCAACCGAGCGTAAAAAGTATGAGTACAAAATATTGAAAAAGTAGTTAGCAATACAAGTGTTAGTAAGTTTAGCTTTGAAACAGTTGAAATACAATTAAGAATTTAATACTATATATTTATAGTAGTATGAGGAGGGCGCGCCGTCCCTTCAGTCCACTGCAGAAATCTGTGTAATGTAGACTCTATAACTTTTTATGGTATGTAGACAACACCGTACATTACATCCGACGTAAGGCCAGAATGTACACAAATAATTTGCAAACGTACCACACCAGTACATATACACTGCAGCTGTATGCAATTCACAATTCACACGCGCTGCACTTGTAAGTTGTATTGCGGGAATACGTAAATAAATTCTGTACATGATTGACACAAAGGAGGGAACACATTTTAGGATTTAAAAATGGTTGGAAATATTTTCACTCCGTGTTTGTTACTCTTTCTGACTTATTCATGGTCTGCCGCAACATACGTAGAGGTAAGAGTGTCATTGTAACCACGAATCATTATTGAATATTGATATAATTTCATTGTTTAGGCCTAACGTTAGACCCTACTTGTAATTTGTATCGCTCTAGTCTAACGTGAAGTTTATGCCAGCTGCAGTAACTTCAAACGCTAGGCCCATGCGAAATATTCTGCCAGCCAGCACAGGCTACAGTACACTGTACAGTACTGAGTCTATGCTACAGTTTTGTCAGTCTACCACAGTGGAAACTTTGTTTTCTCTACGCCAAAGATTTAACCAAAATTGTTGAAATCCTAGCAGTTTATGCCATTTTTGTTCATATTGCTGTAAAATTTAATGTAGGCTAAATATGTGAGAGAAAAGTAGCGTGATGGTGGGTAATCTGAATGGGGAGGATGGGGAGGGGGCTACGTTAAGTCTAGTGAACCACCATCTCATTACAATGATGTTGCATTATATTATGCTACATTAAACTTTTACTTCCGATGGCTAGGCCTACCAACTTTTTTCCAATACCTGCAAACACAAAAAACTTACAGTAGTCTTGCGTATTAAGGAGACGATTCCAGATCAAATGATGATATCACTGAGTAAAACTTATTCTTAAAAATGTATTAAAAATTTTCTTGGGAGTTTTGGCTCTGTGATCTTTTACAGTGAAATTCCTGTGTAGAACAGAAGTTTCTACGCTAAGCATTGTTACGCATACGTGAGTGTAGCCTACACAAGTTAGAGGAAGAGCAACACGTGCTCGGTTGGCATTCATGTCCTCTTTAAGGATTTTTACCGTCTAAACCGTTTCAGATCCAGATTCAGAGAAAATTTCACAACCTTTTTCACGGGCATATATAAAGAGCAGGAATTGAATTTCACAGTTTGAGCATTCCAATGCGCACAGTACCGATGCAAGCAGTTTGACAATTTTAACGCCAGTTAAGCACTGGTAAAACACCGGTAAAGTGCCGGTAATGCTGCCAGTAATGCATAGAAAAAAAATCCATTATCGAAGCCAAAAACATGGTATTAGTTTTCATGCAACTTGTGATTTAATTTTTAAATACAAAGATACTATCACGAACGTTATTTTCCAATCACAACTCTTTATTTCTTTTAGAGAGGGGAGTCCTTGGTCTACTGTGTATATTCAATGTCTGCACATGTACAGAACCTGCAATTTTTTTTAGTTCAGATACTTTTAAACTGATGCAAATTGCCGTTTTAAGCAAAATTAAGTATTTCATTTCCTGTGTTTTTTCAAAGGACACAGTTCAGCCCACAATCAATTGGTAGCGACAATGCAGAGTGTACCACAGAGATTTACGATCATTATTTATTTTCAATAAGTTCAACAAAAAATTACAACCTGAAAAGTAAGGAACCGTGGCCCCAACGCAATTTGCGTCTGCACTATCGGGGCGGGCGCGGCCATTTAAAAAAAAAAAAAATGCATAAAATGAAAATCGAATAAATATAAACTAAAACTAAAATGATAAGCGAAATAAAAAGAATCCATGAAATAAAAATAAACAAGTTTAAGTTACTGAGATTTCCATGTTTTATTCCGAAATATTAGTAATCCAAATAGACGGGTAAAATTTTAACTCGGTAAATATTTCCACCAAAATATTAAGAAACGTCAAAACCTTTTTAATATGTAGTTTCATATATAGTAAAAGTGAAACGCAAAAGAGACGAATAGAAAAAATAATCAAACCAGAACAAATAAAATTCTGAACTAAGCACTCTTTGCTCAGTGTAGACCTCCAATGTTGAAAAGAATTCATTTAAATCTTATGTCCGAAAGTTTGAAATCAGCGAAGTAAGTAAACAGAAACATACATGTTGCTCCCACTATTTGATAGGCCCAGGTGCAGACTTATTTCTTTATAAATTAGATTGTGCGAAAATGTCTTTCTTTTCAACAGAAATATTATAATTCTTACCCAAAACTTACGAACATTAAACTCCAATAACATTAATCTCCATGAAACACATTGCAAAAACATGGCAAACTTCTAAAGAATCATAAATAATGCCGCTGCCCCATTTCCAGCACCTTTGACAGACTTGTTTACAAATTGATGCCAGCTGCATCTGGATTTTGGCCTAGCGCGGTCCAATTAATTAAGATTGGCATATTTAAAGGGAAATACTTACGATTGGCAAATTTAAAGGGAAATACTTACAAAGGTATATGCCCCCTTCCGATTTTCATGTTTGTCTTCCAAATATTTAAAGTCTAAAGACATAAAATTGCGATTGGTGGTTATGGGTAAGGGACCAGGGATCACAGCGGTTAATAGCGATTTGGAGGGGTACTCCAAAGTGATTCCTTCTTCTACATGTTTAATTTGATATTATCAGGCTATCGAATTTAGGGTGGGGGCATTCTCCTTTATGAAAACATCTGTGTAATTTGGTAGATTATTTCGTCCCCTCTCCAATTTTCTTCAATTTCTCCACAAAAATTAAAGTATTACGACAGCAAGAAGGGGGCGGATGGGGGCCGGGAAGGCGAGGGCGGCGGGGGTTGGATCTTTGTTATGATCTAGCTCATTTGCAAGTTAAAGCGACAAACTGGGATCGTTAAACTATTGAATTTGGGGTGTATTACATAGGTTAAGGCTAGTCAACTTTGCTGTATTTGTGTTTCAGGCCTCACATTTCTCTTACTAGCCTCACACAAGTCAACTACGACCCATACATAAACTATGGAAATTTGACTCATCATTCAGACCACTAGCTTGATTTAAAAAGGGGCAGGGTGCTAGACTTGTTAGGGGGCACATTAATGCTTGAGCGAAGCACTGCATCTTTTCGGCGTGGAGTCGAATAAATGATGATGAAACTGATGATGAAACTGATGATGAAGCTTTTCTGATTGATAAGGACCAGTCATTAGCCAAACAGGACAATTGCTTACTATGCTATCATTCTGTGTTCTGTATCCATGTAAGATACTTCATTTATGAAATTATTTATGATTAGTTAAGTTTAAAAACATTTTTTTTTACTTACTTTTTTTCTTCTGATGAGGGGCAGGGAAGACCCCAGGGGGGTGGGTGGGCCCATAGAGTTGAGGGGCGGGTCGCCCCTGTGAAACAGCAAAGCTGTTTCGGCAACTTAACATAAACCTCCAGGGCTTAGTGTACACAAAGTCAACAACCTAGTGGGCGAACTTGAAAACTCACGAAGATAAAAGTTGAGCCCAATAGGATGTGTTTAATAACTAGGTTAACCCTTACTCTACCACAACCTTTTTCTAAAAATAAAATTGTGACCTTACCAAAATCCTATAGGAGTGTGAATGGTTTCATTGCAAAGATCTCGAGATGGGGGGGAAATTATTCTAAATTTGTTTCCGTTAAATTTTGTGTAAACATTCACAAGTTTTACTTTTTGTTTAAAATTTTCCCAAAAATGCTTATTATTGAAAAATTGACAAAAATTGCTTGGTAAATAAATTTATACATTTATACAAAGTTTCAAATTCATTACATAGCGAATGAATTGGTCTTTCACATGGATTCACAATAAAAGACATACAAATTATGAAATTTAAAAAAATGTACTGAGGCTGTACGCTGTCGACCGTTATTTTTTAATTAGCTGTAAATTTAATTGTAGAAAATTGGAATTTACATGTTAGTGCAAAATATTGGAAATTGAAAAAGATGAGTGTTTTTGTTTTGCATTGGCCAATCTTTTGCTTGTTTGACCATCTTGTATTTGTAGGCTTTACTGTAGTCACTACATGCTGCCTGTGACGCCACACCTCAACTTTGTGCTGGAAAGTTTGCGCTTGCTGTGTCGAAGATCTGTGCCATTATTCTTGAATTTCTAGTAAAATTCTGCTCATTTTTAACATAAAGAGAAGTTCACTTTTGGAAAGTACCCCTTTGTCGCAAGCTTCTGTTAAATGTGGAATGATGTAATGTGTACAGCACAGAGGACTCCAATGAAATTCATTTGAATCAATTAGTTGGAAAATTGCACATTTTAGGCCAATTTTTTTTGAGCTTGTCATTTTTTTTTGTGCATAATGATAAATGAGTTTTTTAAAAACATATTTAGATTGTTTGTGAGATTTCCTTTCCATTGATACCAGTCTAATTTTTTTCTTCTAAAAGCCAAACATGCAAAAACAATGAAAATAAACAAAAAATAATCACCGCTGTAATTACTAGCGGAAAAACAGAAACCGCGTGTCCGGTGCGGATATCGAACGCGGGTTATCCGTGTGCTGTGCACAGGGACTTGCCACTAAACCAAAGTGACAAAAAAAGTGACTTAAATCTAGATGTTATTAGAGAGGGGGTACTTGCTCTTTTTGATATCAATCGAAAGTACACGGCTTGGCCTTTCTTACAATACATTTCGCTTACGGTAGGTGTATTGCGATCAAAACTTTTTCAAAATTTTGGTCTCAAAAAGGCTAAAAATCGTTTTGGCACACATTTTGCCAAAAAGAGATATTGATGGTAGGGACAGTCAAAATTCAACTGGAAATATATACTTTGTTGTCTTTGTCAGTTGTTCATGGCTTTTCAAGCAAAAACTAGGTCTGGAAGTATGGCAAGGAAGCTTTTAAAAAAGAAAAGAAAAAATCTTTAATTTTTGTGCATTTTTGGAATTACTTCTTTTTCAATCCATTTTTTCGCAAAATTCTTCAACATAACCTCCATCAAAAAGTTATATTTTCTGAAAGAACTATTCGAGCTCTTTGAAATGATACCAAGATCACTGCTGTGGGCCTATTTGACGAAGAAAAATATCTTTTGAAAAAGTATGTCTCCAATTGAGCGTGATATGCTTGGTCTGGGAATTTAAGGGTTTAGGTGTTGACGAGGAACTTCTAAGATTAAATATTCCAAACTACGCCTATCCGTGGCTTGTGTCGCACGGTCACAAAGTCCAAGGAGTTGTTGATTGTACTAAGCTTTAATAATTAAAGAACGATGCATATTCATCTATGATAATGCGGTCAATTAAGTGTGACTTCACTGCCGGCATCCAGGTATTGTACCAGGTAATTCAAATTGAATGTCTTCTATAGTTAGTAGCCTACTGTACATGTTTGGTCAGGCCTAGGTTACACCCTATTGCACTGCATCTGTTTGTGCCTAATTTTGTAACATGTTTAATATCAGTATGTAAAACTGTATGTACTAAATTACTAACGTAGTTTAAGACATAAGTAGTATGAAATATTAAAACTCAAATATCTCAAGTTTTTCAGAACTTTTAACAGACATACAGTATGATTCTTTAAAAATGATAATGACTGTGTTCGTGGGCACAAGAAATCTGAGACTTCAAAAATGTATTCATGACCAATTCATATTTAAAACAAAATTGAACTTGTAATTTCCATCCAATGGTGCAATTTTATTGGAACATGCAGTAATATATACATGTACATGTATACTGTATACCACCATGGCATTCAGTATTGCAGATATGATTAAAGGATTAGTTCAGGGGTCAAGCAAGTCTTTCTATGTAAAAGAGGACTTCAAAAGGAACAAAAAAGGGGAAGAAAGAACTTAACAATCTTTTTCCATTAAGGAGATATTTAAAGTCTTAAAGTTTGGTGTCATTTGTGTACAAGCGACTGAAATCAGACTAGTTGGGACGTCACAGTCTCAAATTCTTTAAAGTCTTTAACATGTATTCTATCATACATGTATTTTGTCTTGCAATTTTGTGGCTTAAATACCATTGATTATGCCAGGAAAGAAGTAAAACAGAATCTTGTAAGGGACGAGGTATTTATAATTTACCCCCTGAAGAAAGATTGAGGAAAAATAATTCAAATAATAAAAAAGTTCAGTAAATTTTCTTTAAAATGCATTAACATTTGTTTAGAATGTGAGGATGAGAGTGCCAACCTTCCATAGTAGACTTACTACACCAGTCATTTCTACACAGATAAGACAGACTTGAATATCTCCTTTACAGAATAAGATTTGTGAATGCTCTCTTCACATTTTGTTTCTTTTAAGTCCTCTGTCATAAAGATAAACTTTCTTGATATTTTTCAAAAAAACCTGACTCGCGACACAAATTGTTAATATCACAAGGCCTACTTCTTTTATGTACACTGTACATGAATGATGAATGCAAGAAAAAATAATATCCATGTAGCAGATGACATGATTGTGTGACTATTACATTTTAGATTTCATTACACATCACATGCACATGTTTGGTAATTCAGGCAACGTGACCATGAATCATCAAAGTGAGAGGCATGTTCTTAGCCAATTTTTCATTCTTTTTGCCAACTTACATGGAACGTGCCAGTGTGGGGTGGAGGGGCACGATTTTTAATTATTTATTTTACGTTTCACAATATTTTTGCTTGTTCTTAAAGTTGATTCAGAAACGATCATGGCCTAAACTTGACTTTTAAATTGAGCCTACTACCGTAACGTCAGTACCGAAGTAGCCTCTTGTTGTGCGAAAATTTCTTACAGCAGTTCTGTGTTAGTTTTTGGTATCGCGATGCGTTAAGAGGCATATTTCATGTCGTGGGAAAAGAGATATCACGAATTCGCGATAATCGACATATCACGGCAACACTAGTAGTTTCTTACATTTTACAGTACATTATTCACATACTGTATGTAACCTTCATCATTAATGCAGAAAATATGCTTTTTAAAATAACAGTAGTATTGATAGGTGATGAATTTATTGTGATTTTTTTAATTTATTTTTTATTTCTTTGACTCGATGATTGAATTAATAGATTTGCATTTACAAAGGGTATGGAAGTACAGTACTGTATTAAGAAACTACTGTACATGTAATTCAAAACTACCGTTGTCTGATTTCAGTCATTTATTTTTATACTGATTATGCAACATTGTCATACTGTGTGGGGTGGTGGGGTGGAGGCAGGACCACCTTAAAAATGTATACATCTTTGTCTTGTTCATGTACTGTACATTACATGTTACTCCTGTGCTTTCAGTGTGAATATTTATGGTAGCACTTCTCTTTTCCTATAGTAGTACACTATATGTATTATTGATTGCTTTTGTCATTTGATTAAACTAGTTAAATTCCTTCCGAAAGTAGAATCCATAATGATGTTGTACATGATTTATGAACATACTTTAGCTTGAGGGTGAAACTTTATCCTAAAAGTAAGAGATTGGAATGAAATTATGAATTTCCTGTCAACTTGAATGTGAAAACCCAAGCTTCCATAAAGGAATGGAAGGAGATTTTTGCCTGTTAAAAGTGTCAGGAGGCTTTAGCTTGAATTTTGTCTTCAAGTTTTTCTGTGATTCAGCGATAGTGCTCTTTTACGAAAAGTGATTTTTGGGAATTGCAATGCACATTTTAGTTGCAAGATTTTGAAAATCGAAAATGTACAAATGAAATCTGCATGCACACTTTTATTTGAACCATTTTGGGGTCCTCTGTAGTCAAAATGTGTAACAGGGAAGTATACACCATTTATTCAAGGATATTACCCAGGTTGTCAGTTACTGTACTACTGTTTATCACTATTAGAACAAAACACATGAAAAAGGCGGGGGGGGGGGGGGCACAGGGGAATTTCCCACGAGATCGCTAATCCCCCCCAGAAAATTTTGCAAAGTGACATATTTTGTCCGATTGATAGGCTTTTTCTCCCATTAGACAACATTACCCTTCTCTTCCCCCCCCTCCCCACTTTTTCCCCATGACCAAAATCCTGGTGCTGTCACTGGGTCACGGACAACCCAAATTATTGGCATAGTTTGTATTTAAACCTATGCAAATATAATTCTCAAGGCAACCTACATGTACATGTAATTTTCTTCCTGGACGACAGTTAGTGCAAGAGTTCAATGCCTAGTTGCCTTCAGGTTGATTTGTCAAACCCTGTAGTGTACAGTTTGTTAAAGGAAAAGTATAGTCCCATAAGTACATTCAGAAGTGAACGCAGACGTGGTGAAGTCACTTCCGGTTTTCAATTGTTCTTATTGATGGCAAGAAATCTGTGATAATATCGATCACACATCTGCTGGACCAACATAGGGGTTTACAAGTGTTATCGATTAACATCACAGATTTCTCGCAATCAATAAGGAAAATTGCAAACCGAAAGTGACGTTACCAGAACGGCGGCGTTCACTTCTGAATTTATTCATGGGACGATACCTTTCCTTTAATATTTCCAATGATTAACAAATTTAAAGATTCCTTTCCCCCTGCAGGTAATTTGAACACTAAGACTGATAGTAAGACGAATTGATTAATCCTTGGATTTTTCGGTGGACAAACATAATTGTTGTCTTCTGGAACATATTTCAATTTCTTATTCCAGTTAAATTACTTTTTCTCTTAGAACTTAGATATAATAATACTTTAATATAATCACTTAAATGATCAAAATGATCACTTAAATGATCACTTAAATGATCACTTAAATGATCACTTAAATGCAAATCTTTAATTATGATGTGTAGAATTATGTAAAATACAATTTGCAGAAGTTTTTTGGTCTTCTAACAAACTTTAGATTTTTAAAATATTTACAAACTTATAGATTTTTAAAATAATTTTTGCAAATGTGGTGTTTCTTCTACTGTTACTTGCCTATCTTCCACAAACTCCCAAGATAAAAGTACAGTACTTATATGCATTAAAACTACCCACAATGCATTAGTATTTCCTGAAGGTGTTTGTGGGGCCCCTCTCAGACTAAGGAACTTATTCAAAATCAATCTCAACTTCAATCTTGTAATTCCCATGCGATCCTGCAATCTTATTGGAACAGTACAGTATATAAATGCAATATGCTGTACTGTATTGCACTATCATTTCAGGCAGGATTAAAATGCCTTTCCATGTGTTATACAAAACTCTGCCTTCGCTGCATGAACAGACAAATTGAAGTTCTTAGTCTGTCAGATACGCTTTGGTCGTTCAATTCTTCATCCTTTAATACCTGGAATCGTGCGGGTCTTATTTTAATATAAAATGTGATTCAATCAATAATAAAACGACTCGATTGTGAAGATATTTCTTCCTGTACATAATGCAGTGTGAAGCAAGGTGTTCCCATCGACGCTGTGCATCTGATTAATGTGTCTCTGTGCAGTTGAACAGACGAGTATCTAACGAAGTGCCCTATTGTTTTTGGTGGTGATGTCATGCATATTAATGAGAAGGTGGGGCTTGATGTAGAAATCTTCAAATGTTCATATTTTAACAACCGCATGTTTCATATTTGGGATATTTATGATGTTAGCTGGTGTGTACATGTTCACGATGTAGAAACGTTAAATTTCATTAATATGCATAGTGGGCGGGGCTGAACAAGATCTTCTGAATACATTATTAGATAATTGTCTTTTTCGAGTTATGTTGTTACTGTATACATCCAATGCATTCATCACCCACCAGATATCTTTACAAAAGTCGATGTGCAGAGGCCAAATGCACACATACATATGCTAATTTCTGAAGAGTAACGGTCAAGACGTCCTTTGCATACTGTACATGTGAAAGAGGACAATAAAAGAAACAAAGTGGCGAAGAAAGGACTCAAAAATCCCCTTCCTTTGAAGGATTAGTTCAGAGGTCAAGCATATCCATCTTATATGAAAGAGGACTTCAAAAGAAACAAAATGGTGAAGAAAGCATTTGCAAAATCTAATTCCGTGAAGGAGATATTCAAGTGTAAAGTTTGGTATCATTTCTGTAGAAACGACTGAAATCAGACTGCTGTCATTGTGATGTCACATCTTCAGATTCCTCGAAGTCTTTATGTAGTTTAAAGAAAGTTTGTTTAATTTTTGAATGCTTTCTTCACCTTTTTGTTTCTTTTGAAGTCCTCTTTCAAATAAGATAACCATGCTTGACCACTGAACTATTCCTTTAAAGGTACTGTATAAGGACAGATAGAGATTTTATATTCATCAAAATGAGCTTGAAATTCTGAACAGAGTAGTCTTCAATTATGTCAAAAGCATATGCAGTTTTTGAGTTCTGGATAATCAGAGATTGAAGAACATTTAGTAGTTGTGATGTATGAAAGACAGAACAGCTTAATATCTTGGTACCATACTGTGCGTGGATTGTGCAGACAGCCATGAATCTCCCAGTGTATTTGATTGGTCAATAAGATTCACCCAGTATACGATTGGTCCATTATGGACACATGAATCTCATCCATGTGACATTATTTAAATTAGTTTTTCGGAAAGTACCGATTCAGATTTGAAAAGGTCTGTAGCAGACAAAAAGACTGAACTTAACGTCTTATTCACTTCAGGAGATAAGTTTTAAGATATAGAAGTTTGTTTGAACTGAAAAGTGATGCCACACTCTACCTTTCTGAAATAAAGTTCGCCAATAAAGTTGGACGGAGGTAATGTTTTTGCCTGGGTTTTAACCAACTACCAAAAAAAACAAAAAACAATTGACTGTTGCGATACAGTCAGAAATCATTCCGCCTTTAGTAGGTGGTACATTAGAAGTAAAATGATGTGTAAAAGACACTGTAAATAGAATCTATATTAATGTACATACATAACTCAAGTGATGAGGGTGGGGTTGAAAAGGGGTGGGATGAAAGAAACTCTTTCAAGCAAGTTGACTAAATACCACTGTTCGTGCTAGAGTTAATAAAAATAATTCTTTGGGGAGGTGGTGGGTTGAACCCCCTTGTTTAATTTTTAGGGGGATGAAAAAAGGGGATTTTCTTTTTTGGAAAAGCCCCAAAATTACACACACAAAAAGGCCAAAATTAACAACCCACTATCAACAACCTCTCTCTCGTGTCGACAACGTTCATATTACCTATCTTAGAATTGGTCACACCCACCTCATTCACTCCCACCTCACTCACTCCCACCTCATTCACTCCTATCTCACTCACTCCCACCTCACTCCTCCCCACCTCACTCACTCCCACCTCACTCACTCCCACCTCACTCACTCCCACCTCACCCCACCTCACTCCCCCACCTCACTCACTCCCACCTCACTCACTCCCACCTCACTCACTCCCACCTCACTCACTCCCACCTCACTCACTCCCACCTCACTCATTCCCACCTCACTCACTTCCACCTCACTCACTCCCACCTCACTCACTCCTACCTCACTTACTCCCACCGCACTCACTCCCACCTCACCCACTCTCACCTCACTCACTCCCACCTCATTCACTCCCACCTCATTCACTCCCACCTCACTCACTCCCACCTCACTCACTCCCACCTCACTCACTCCCACCCCACTCACTCCCACCTCACTCACTCCCACCCCACTCACTCCCACCTCACTCACTCCCACCTCACTCATTCCCACCTCACTCATTTCCACCTCACTCATTTCCACCTTACTCACTCCCACTTCCTTATTGGCTCCCCCCAACCTCTCTGCAACAACTGCCATTGCACCTTCACAGTCCATCATGTTCTCCTTGCTTGCCCCCTGTACAACCTTCCCAGAGCTCCCCTCTCTCCCCACAACTCAATTGCTGAGTTCTTCCTAAAAAAACCCTGGTTAAAATTGTCTCCTTCCTTCATCACGCTTCCCTCTACAACCATATTTAGTTCTCCTCTTCCACTCCCTCTCACTACTTTTTTTTTTTTATACACGCACCTCCTCTCTCGATCCCAGCTTTCTTACTTTTTGTTCTTGTATTTCTCTTATTCTCCCCCCTGTTTCCTTTCCTTCCTACTGTACCTGTAGAACATCATTTTTCTTCACAATTTGAAATAATGGCATATAAATTATCTTTTCACCGTGCACTTTTAAAATTGACCATGGAATTTTCGAGAAATTTGAAGAATAGTGGTGACTTCTTATTATGTGTTACCATTAGGCAGTCTCGTTTTAACAAGACTTTATGAAGAAAAACAGTTAAAAGTTTTGTTCAGGAATTATTTTTGACAAAGTTACCATGTTAGTCAAAAATAATTCCTTAACAAAACTTTAAAAAAATGTTTTTTTGCTTCAGCAGAAAATCTTGCTAAAAGATAACTGCCTGCCTAATGGTAACACATAATAAGAGGTCACCACTGTTTTTCAAGTTTCTCGAAAATTCCACAGTAAACTTTGAATTTGGATAGATGCATTGTGGGATACTTCTGTAAAGAATCCCCCAAATGGGAGAACAAAACTGTTCTCCCGATCGGAAGACCAACCAAACTGCATTCTACACTGAACTGCTCTCAGCGTCTGATCCAATTCTTGTCACTACCAGTATTTTGACTTCCTTTCTGTATAGTTATCACTAGATTGTTTTGCCTCATTTACTTAATATAAATCTGTATTAATACTGATGCTGGAGCAAGAATAAATCCGCTTTTTCTCGCATTCAATTAAGAAGTTGGCGAAACGTATTACATGGTTCATTTATCACTCTGCACCGAACCTCTTCCTGTGTCGTGACTCATATATGCCTGTCGTTTTGAGTTTGTGATTTTTGCAAAAAAAATTAACTCGCATCTTTTTCATCATGCTGTTTGGTTTCTGAATAGAGAAATGCACTGCAAACTCCCAGGGGACATGTTAGAGCAGTAACCTAATTTTTACGAGATATCTACTGTGCTATATCCTAATGTAATTACTGTAAGTACTGCACCTTTATTTGGAATTTGGCCCAATTTTTATATCCATGATTATTTGCCAAATGTATAGTACTATACAGTATAAAGTCATTTACATGTTCCTTGATTTTAAAATCTTAATCACTTTTTTTTTATGAATTCTTATAGCATTTTTCTATTTAAATTAGAAATTATACTATTCCTTGCATATTGAAGAAAAATGTTTTTTATAATTTTTTTCGAACTTTTGCTTACTGTACAGGTATGACCTACATGTACTGTATAGACCTATTGCATTATTTGTAGACCCTACATTGATGTTGTGAAATGATTAAATTGCAGGAAAATGACTCACAAAATTTAATAATGTTTAGTATTATTGTTGCCAAATTAGCTTGTTTATGTTATTACAAGCCATAGGAATGGTTTTAAAAATGTGTGTGTGTGGGGGGGGTAGGATGGGGGCTAAATGGTACTGTAATCAATTATTAATTAATAACATAATGATTTTAAAAGTGGGAGGCTAAATCGTAATCATTAATTAATCTGGACTATCCAAGAAATAGTGGCCTGGAGCTCCCTCACTATCAAGGAGATTTTTTGAATGATTTGGTTATTTATGTATAAATTTGAAAGCAGCTCGAATTTACTATCAATGTCAATGGTTTATAGGGGTATTTTGTCATGAAATCAATTGCGAGGTAGAGTAAAACTGTCTGGATATTATTCTGAAGAACTTACATTTTCATAAATGCAAATATATTTGTATGCACAATATTTTAATTTTTACTCTTACCTATTGCCTACATACTGTTTGTAAAATTGATGTCATTTGCCTGCCAATTTTGGGGAAAAAATAGATTGAATATTATAAATTCATTTAACATTGGTAGAGGTATTTATCATCGATGATCTTTTTCATCATCGATGATCTATTGCATCATCGATGATCTATTGCATCATCGATGATCTATTTCGTCATCGATAATCTATTTCGTCATCGATGATCTATTTCGTCATTGTAATCTATTTCGTCATTGATGATCTATTTCGTCATCGATGATCTATTTCAGTATTGATGATCTATTTCATCATCGATGATCTACTTCGTCATCGATGATCTATTTCATCATCGATGATCTATTTCATCATCGATGATCTATTTCTATTTCATCATCGATGATCTATTATCGATAATCTATTTCATCATCGATGATCTATTTCATCATCGATTATCCTCTGTATTTCATTATCGATGATCTATTTCATCATCGATGATCTATTGCATCATCGATGATCTATTTCATTATTGATGATCTATTTCATCATCAATGATCTATTCCATCATCGATGATCTAATTCATCATCGATGATCTATTGCATCATCGATGATCTATTGCATCATCGATGATCTATTTCATTATCGATAATCTATTTTATCATCAATGATCTATTTCATCATCGATGATCTATTTCATCATCGATGATCTATTTCATCATCGATGATCTATTTCATCATCGATGATCTATTTCATCATCGATGATCTATTTCATCATCGATGATCTATTTCATCATCGATGATCTACTCTTCAATGTTGGTCAAAACCAGCTGAAATACTGAAGTAAAAATGCGTGATGCTTTTCATGAACCTACTTTTCTATTGTAATTTATTCCACATTTAGAAATCACAAAGACTGGAAATTTGTTATGTTGTTTCTCAACCCCTATTCTTTCAGTTGTAATTAGTATTTGAAAATTTGAAGGACATTAATATAATTTCATTGACACAGCCAGTATCCTCCTCCCCTATATGTATCTCATTATCTTAACCATCCCCATCCCCTCCCCATTCATTGTTGACCGATGTTGATAATTTTTTTCTGGAAATGACGTTAGAACATTCAGAAATCCAACATTAAAAAAGGGGGAAGGGGTGGGGAGTTACAATTCTCGGAAAAATATTACAGAAACATAACACTATAACATGTATGTAGTTCTCATGAGGCTGAATTGTTCCAACAGTTTTGTCCAAGTTTGTAGTTTGATGGTATGAAGATTCACGAAGGTAAAATCACTCAATATTACCACACCTCCATCCAAACAGCTGTTTCTCTTCCAGTACAGTAAGATGCAAAGTAAAACAAATTTGCAAAAGAGTGAATGATGGATGGAAAAAACAAATTATCCTGAAAATTCCTCTGCTTAGAATAAGGCCTAGGAGTTTCAGGTTTCAGAATTGCAACCTGATGGAATCTCTAATCATTGCTGTTTCATACCTGCCAGTTTTCTAGCATTTCTCTAAAAACTTGTGAGGTACAGTAGGCTGTGAATCAACTGCAATATTATGGGAGCCTCCTCTGACGTAAGAGCTGGGGCCTCTCTGACTAATCTTCTCAAATTCCCAAGAAGTCCATTTTTAAGTAAAGAATGAAGATGGTTATGACTTACATGTGTATTGTACAGTACTGTAGTTACATGCCAACCTTGGGAAAAAATAATATTCAGTGGAATATTATAAATTCATGTGACATTGGTTGAGGTATTTCATCATGGACGGTCTAGTTTGAAGATGCACAAAGGTTATACACCACACCTTCAAGTTTCTATCCAAACAGCTGTTTCTCTTGCTGTACAGTAAGATGCAAAGTAAAACAAATTATCCTGAGAATTCCTCTGCTTAGAATAAGGCCTAGGAGTTTCATGTTTCAGAATTGCAACCTGATGGAATCTTTACAGTTTTCTAGCATTTTTCTAAAAACATATGAGGTACAGTAGGCTGTGAATCAACTGCAATATTCTAGGAGCCTCTCAAGAAATTCATTTTAAAGCAAAGAGTGAAGAAGGTTGTAAGTGTTAATGTAGGCTACAGTACTGTTGTTGCATACTGTCACCGTGAGACAGTTCTGTATTTAAAAAAACAGGTCTTTTAGCACAAGGAGGGTTGAGATTACAATTTTTCTTATTTGATATTTTAACTCATTTAACTATTTGCAATGCTGTAGATATGTATCTTCCTTTGCTATTTGCAATACTGTAGATATCTATCCTCCTTCGCTATTTGCAAGTCACTGTATATGTTTATCTTCCCTTGCTACAGTGTATTTACAATACTGTAGATACTGTATCTATCTTTCTTGCTATTTGCAATACTGTAGATATATATCTTCTTGCTATTTGCAGTACTGTAGATCTCTTCCCTAATTGCTATTTTCAATACTGTAGATAATGTATATATCTTCCCTTGCTATTGACAATACTGCTCATTTTGGGATACTGTACTGCAGTTATGTATCTTCCCATGCTATTTTCAATACTGTAAATATATATCTTCTTGCTATTTGCAATACTGTAGATATCTTAGCTATTTGCAATGCTGTAGATATCTATCTTCTTGCTCTTTGCAATGCTGTAGATATTTATCTTCTTGCTCTTTGCAATGCTGTAGATATCTATCTTCTTGCTCTTTGCAATGCTGTAGATATCTATCTTCTTGCTCTTTGCAATGCTGTAGATATTTATCTTCTTGCTCTTTGCAATGCTGTAGATATCTATCTTCTTGCTCTTTGCAATGCTGTAGATATCTATCTTCTTGCTCTTTGCAATGCTGTAGATATCTTTCTTGCTCTTTGCAATGCTGTAGATATCTATCTTCTTGCTCTTTGCAATGCTGTAGATATCTATCTTCTTGCTCTTTGCAATGCTGTAGATATCTATCTTCTTGCTCTTTGCAATGCTGTAGATATTTATCTTGCTCTTTGCAATGCTGTAGATATCTATCTTCTTGCTATTTGCAATACTGTAGATATCTTAGCTATTTGCAATACTAGATATTTTACAGTAGCTCTTTGCAATGCTGTATATATCTATATTCCTTGTTATTTGCAAACTGTAGATATCTTTCTATCTTCCTTGCTATTGGCAATAATGTTCTGTAGATATCTATCTTCCCTTGCTGGTCATGTGACTCATTTGCCATTACTCATTGCAATACTGTTTACAGTATATCTATATTCCTTGCTATTTGCAATACTGTAGATATCTATCTTCCTCGCTATTGGCAATAATGTAGATACTGCATCTATCTTCCCTTGCTGGTCATGTGATTCATTTGCCATTATAAAATCTCATCAATCAATCAATTGATTAATCAATCAATCCTATAATCAATGTAAAATCTGGATGCTTTGTTTAAAGATCCATGGACAAGAAGCAAGAACTTGAGCTTAAGTGGAAGAAAATGTGCTATGAATTTAGTAACATGTTTCATCATACTCAGTTGAAAATCAGTCATTTGACAGCATTTAGAATTTTTGTGCTATAAATGGCCTTATGTTAGCTTACTGTTTTTCAATTCTTCACCAACATTAATTGAATGGCAGAGGTTGAATATGGCCAAGAAGTTTTCAATCTGAATCACACCCTTTATTTTAAATTTAGCAGGAGATAACAAGTTTAGGATAGAATTTTAAAGAACTTACGGATTAGTTCAGTGGTCTATCGTATATGAAAGAGGACTTTAAGAGAAACATAATAGTTAAAAAGCATTGAAAAAACTTATTCTGTTAAGGAGATATCTAACTTTAATATTGTGTATCATTTGTGTAGAAAAGACTGCAATCAGACTATTGCGCTAGCTATCGTAACCTCTGATTCCTCAAATTCTTTAGTCTATCATAATTTCTACGATTTTGTGGCTAAAAAACCATGGAATATGTCAAAAAAAGGAGTCAAGCTGAATCTAGGAGGAGATGTATAATATACCACTGGAATAAATTGTGAGGGAAAATGATTTAAATAGTAAAAAAATTAAATAAAGTTTCTTTAAAAACACACTAACAATTGTTAAGAATGTGAGGATGAAGACACCAACTTCCCATAGTAGACTTACTACACCAGTCATTTCTACATAGATGAGACAGAGCTTTAAATTTGAATAGATATCCTTAACCAGTCCGGCAGCATACCTATTAATAGGAACATGTATAACACACGAGAATATGGAAGTCAAGCAGCCATATTGTTCAAATGTTACGATAAAATGGCAATGGTTTTTAATTTATATACTTGAGATATTAAGTCATGATGTTAAAAAACATTTGAATTTTCAAAATGGCTTTTTCCCCACCTAAAAGCCTACTGTAGCTATATTGTCTATTATTTATAATATTTCAAAAACGGTGTGGTGAGCATATCAAATGGGAGTGGAAAAGTTTTAGCCATGACAATAATGAAGGTATTTTCATGAGTTTTAAGTTTCCCCTAACAAAGATATTTTTCCCAGACGTATTTCAAATTTGCAATATGTAACATTGCATAGGGCTTTCACGTTAGGATAGCAAAGGATCATGGGAAATATCATAAAATGGCGGCTTCCATGTTGCAAAATGTTCCTATTTTTAGAAACATTTGTGTTCCCATTAATAGGTATGCTTCTTGACTGTTAAGAATAAGATTTTTGAACGCTTCACCATTTTGTTAGCTCAACTTTTAGAAGAATAGTAGAACTATTCTACTACCCTTGGTGTTGGCGTCGGCATCTGCGTCGGTTAAAGTGTTGGTTAAAGTTGTCTTTGTTTGTTGGTTAAAGTTTTTGGATGACATTGTTATGATAATGATGTTCCTGACATGAATAGCAATTAGAATATATATTAGAACATGCTTGACCCCTGAACTAATCCTTTAATTTTAAACTGTTTGAGCTTTTTTCTCTTTCAAGTATACTGTAAAGTACTACACCTTTTCCATACACATTCGCAACTGTAGGGAGGACATTGTTATCACCCGCATCCGCCTCGGCCACACCTTTCTCACCCACACTCACCTACTTTCCGGCTCTCCTGCACCTCTCTGCCCTACTTGCAACACCGATCTCTTGATCAAGCATATCCTCTTAACCTGTCCCATATACCTGAACTCCAGATCACACCTCTCCCCCTTCATCTCAATTTCCGATCTTTTCAAGAACAATCTCACCTCCAACTTCATCACCTTTCTCCTCAACAGCAACTTATCCCACGTGATCTAAACTCCCTTTCCTTCCCTTCTCTGCCTTACCATCCTCACCTTCCTTTTATTACCTTAACTTCTTTCCCTTATCCACCTTCCCTCCCTCCTTCCCTCCCTCCTTCCCTCTCTCCCCCTGTTTCCTCTCTGTCCTTACTCAAGCACCTTAGTTTTTAACACCCTCTTGGCACATTTGACTCTGACTGTCGCGGTGCCGTTAAACATCAAACCAAACCATATCTTATCAATTTTTCAAACTTTGAAAGCCAGCAATAACTCAGAAACTATGGATGCTTTCGCCTTAACTTAAAGAATATTCTATTTAGAAATTAAAGCTCATTTTGGTGAATAGAAAATCTCTATATCGTTCCTCTTTACTGATGGGTGTCTTTGGAGCTTCATGAAATAAGGTTTTGCTTAAAATATCTTTATAATAAAGTACAATTGTCAAAAGATTGATATTTTCTCTTTCCAATGATATATAAAGCTATATAATACGTTTATCAACTTTTGTTTCATCAAGCTTTAAAATTTTCCGAACATTCCTAGTATGCGGAATTGATAATTTCAATTTTGACATTTGTCACTACACAAATGACATTCGTCACTACACAAATGGCATTCGTCACTACACAAATGGCATTCGCCACTATGCGACAAGAGGGACGATATGTCCCTATGCCTATATCACTACATCAGGTGATGGTTTGAAACATAAGTTGTTTAAAGATATATTTCTGTCAAGCATTCCTCTACAGTAGACTATACCCTTAAGCTCCTTGAAAACCATTTTGCGTAACCTCAAAGTAGCGAGAAAACAAGACTCGTTTGTTGCATTGATAAGCAGCATGAATCACTTGCTATAACGCAAGGCTTTCTTTCCCATTTCCGCATAATTTGATTGAATTTTCTCCTTCCATTTTAGTCATACCTTTTTAACTCCTGAGTCCTTCTTCTCCTTCCATTTTAGTCATACCTTTTTAAGTTCTGAGTCTGACTAACTATTGAATCATGATGTTTTTTCATTTCTTTTTTCTCTGTCATATTTGAAGATGTAGACATTTAAATTAGTTTGTTTTTACAGAATTACATCTTTTTTTTTACCCTGTATTCCTCCGAGAATATTTCTCATCAAGATTTCCATTGATGATACATAATGAGCATAGCAATAGCATGAAATATATGAATTCCATCCATTGT
Organism: Chiridota heheva; assembly: GCA_020152595.1. Taxonomy (NCBI): domain Eukaryota; kingdom Metazoa; phylum Echinodermata; class Holothuroidea; order Apodida; family Chiridotidae; genus Chiridota; species Chiridota heheva. The sequence continues at coordinate 752,899 of JAIGNY010001174.1, read as the reverse complement.
GTGTAGAATTGTTTGTGAGGCTTACATTCAGCATGGTTTTCTTTCCATGTCATTTCACATTATGTTGAGATGAAAAATTGCAGATTATGGAATGCTAGTTGATTTAAAATTCAAAAAGAGGAAGGGTGCTAGATTTGTTGAGGGGCACATTAATGCAAAGCCCTGCCCTTTTTTGGCGTGGGATCCAGGGCCCCCTTAAGGATTAAGCCCCTGGTGAAACTCGGGGATTTTAGCTATACTTCAGAATGAAACTATTCTGACTCATGAGGACCTTCCATGAGCCAACCAGGACACTTTCTTACTAAACTCTCCTTCTGTTCTGTATCCATGTAAAGTGTTTCATTAATGAATTTAATTAAGATTATCTAGTTAAACAATTTTTTAATTTAAATATTATTATTCTTTTTTTTTAATTTGTTCTGATGAGGGCAGGGTGGAAAGGTGCAGGGTGGGTGAACGGAGGGGGGGGGGGGGCGGGTTGACCCGCATACAAGGGCACTGTAATGTTACATGATACTTCTGAGAGAAAGTTCTATAGTTCAACAAATATTTTGTAAGGTGCACACGATGGAAGGCTGCTATTACTTACAGTTCAGAATGTTTACCCTACCTGCATATAACAGAAGGAATGAAATGTTATTTCTGAATATACGAGCAACCGAAAATGAGTTATGATTATGCGGAAATAATGTATTAGACATTCTAAATCCCTCTATGATAATGATAATAATAATGATAATACATTTTTATAATTCCCAAAACTATGATTGTTAATGGTAAAATCAGCATACTGTTCCTATTGTTAAATTTCTTATTGATTATTAGTCAATCAGAAAATCATTATTATCCAGGAATAGTTTGGTAATCTGTTGGAGGGGTATATACTGTAAAAATTTGTAGGTAATAGTTCAGTAGTATTTTTTACACTAGTTACTGTAGATTGGACAGTAAATAACTACTCAATTTTTGGTACAAAGTTTGTAGTTTCTTTGAGATAAACATGTTTCTTTAAGATAAACATGTTTCTTTGAGATAAACATGTTTCTTTGAAATAAACATATTTCTTTGAGATAAACATGTTTCTTTGAGATAAACATGTTTCTTTGAGATAAACATGTTTCTTTGAGATAAACATGTTTCTTTGAGAAAAACATGATTCTTTGAGATAAAACATGTTTCTTTGAGATAAACATGTTTCTTTAGTACCTACTCCTTGAAACAAATTTGACAATCCAATGATGTATGCCAATCCATTTTGGTGGTACAAATCCTTAAAACGTAGCCTATATGGACAGGTAGAGCTGTAAATTTGAATAGAATAATCTTTAAATCATCAAAATTGTCAAGTTATGGCTCATTAAAGTTTGAAGAATTTTGAACCCGTACTCTACCAGGGCTTTGAAAAATGCGAGCCTAATTTTTGTAACTTTTTTCTTTTTTCTTTTTTATATGCATTTTTGACAACTTTCCTTTCATTTTCTTTCATTACAAGTTTGGTTGGAATGGAAGCTAAGATATTGATCTTTTGAGTAATGAAAGCCAAATTAGGAAATATTGAATAAAATATGCAAATTAAGCAATTTTTGGCTAAATTTGGACAACAAATGGTCAATCTTTGCACAAGTATAACTTCTTGTCAATATTAAAAACAGAGATTTGTGTCACCTATTTAGATTCTTTTAAAATTTCCTTTCCAATGATACTAATCTAGAATTTTTAGATTGAAAGGAAAGATGTAAAAATACCAAAAATGATTTTAGTGAAATGACCCCTGAAAACTGCAGCATAAAAATTATAACACAGTAGTCACAGTGAGACTCGAACCTGTTGTGCTTGCATGCTGATATCCACTACACTACATGATCATTGAAAATGCTGTGGTGAAATTTATTTATAATAGGAAATGGTCCAAATAGAGAGGGTATGCTTTTATTTTTATATCAAATGAAATGAAATTGCAAGCCCTTTCAAACATCAGTTGAAGGAAGCATGTGCGATGTACTGTTTTGGTAGACGTTTTTTTAAAAAATGGGTCAAAAATGGCAGAAATTTATGAAATTTTGAAGAAATTTCTCCAGAACAAAAGATTGCAGGTAGGGATTATAAAAGTTGGACCAGAAATCAATACGATCATGTCTTTGGACTTGCGTGTTTGATTTTGAAGCACAAATGTGTTCTTGAAGTTATTGTAAGATTAAAAAAAAAAAAAAACATTTTTGTTAATTTTTAAGTTTTATCCATTTTCAAGCTCCTTTTTCACAATTCTTTATTATTAGCCCTATAAAAGTTTCATTTTGTGAAAGAAATATCTGAGTACTTTAAAATGATACCAAGAGTAATTTTATAGGACTTTAGTAAAGTTCCGATTTTATTTTTAGAAAATGGTGGCTGGGAAAACGGTGGTTGGAAAAACGATAATTTCGCTGCGTGGTAGAGTAAGGGTTAATGTATGTAAAACTTGTGATGTATGAAAAAGAGGAAAGCTCATCTTGAATGTAATTCTTTAAATTTCTGTCCTAAACTTTCAGTCATTGTAAATCATCAGACTCTTTTCCTGCTGAAAATCTAGTGCTTGTATGATGGAGATTCAAAATTTCTTTGTATTATTTAACCTCTTCCATTCAAATACCATTGGTAAAGGATTGAAAAACAATAAGATAACATAAGGAAGTTTATTGGTTTTACCATGTCGATGTCGAATTTGCATAATTTATTATAATAAGGCGTTAAAGTTTAAAATACACCAAAATGGTCAATGTTTACCTGGTTTTGATGAAATTTGTTGCTATTTTTATGGGTTACAGCCTATTTTTTGCCAGCATCACATGACTAACAAAACCCGTCAAAACAATCTCTAAATACAAACTAGCTGAGTGCACGCACGATAAAGATGTATGCCAGATGTTGGCAGTTCTTTTATCCGCCTTCTTTTGACACGCCACAGGTCTGCCCATTTTATAGCAGAACTACAGATAACATTTTATTTGATGAGCCGCGATGTTCTACTGCGCTGAATCTGCCTTGGAAAAACCCCAAATACTGGATTTTGCGATTTTTACCGATCTCATTCTGATTGATCGGGACATACTATATATTTTTCACCATGAGCATTGTTCGCTTGCCAGATTGAATTGTCTGGCGGGCCAGATTTGGCCCGCGGACTGCCTATTGTGAATTGTTGCTGTATGTATTTGGAAAAGTACTTGATTTAGTTTTATTATTGCGCAAGAGCTGCAATTATGCATTCTGAGTTTTTGGGCCCTGCTTTGACTCATATTCAAAATCTATTGTAGGAAACGATAAAAAAAAATTAGAGTACAAGGACGAGTATTACCCAAGTGTCTTCAGTACTGTCAAAGATCTGCTCATTTCCTGCAATTTTCTGCTTGATTTCTGGTGAGATTTCAATTTCACAATTCAGATATGCTACTGCAAAGAACAGTATTCATTACATGACAAACATCTGTGTTCTCTGGCAAAAATCGATAGTGGGAGCTGCTAGGTGGAAGTGAGTGAGAAATTGATTAATCAGGAACATATGGAGCTGGACCAATGAGAAAAAAATTGGAAAAATTTGTTGACGAGAATGAAATGCTTGGACAGGTGCAGACTTAGGCAGTACATTGGGTTGGATTCATGAAGTGGATTTTTGATGTCAAAAGTACAGTATGTTTTTAGCCTGAAGATCAGAAAATAGTACTTCATTGAATGAATACAAGAAATATTGAGGTGTATTACTGATGGACCCCCTATTCCATGTGACACATCTGCATTGTGAAATTTTATTTTCATGTATAGGATACAAGGGCACAAAACATGTTGTAAAATCATATCTTAGTTGGACTACGGCTCTGCCCGCAAACTTCACTTGAGGCACATCGAGTTCATTGAAAACACTGTCCTAAGGCTTTGCCTCGGCGCCACCCACACCACCCCTGTCACCAGTCTTCACGTAGAGGCCAATAAACTCCCCCTTAACCTCAGGTGTACCAAGGCCAGTCTCTCCTTCGCTCTTCACATCCTCACTGACCCACGGAACCCTGGTTTCCATTCCACCCGCTCTCCTTCCTTCACCAACCTCTTCACTCTCAACAAACCCATCCCCCCACCTTTCGGTATCCGAGGCATTCTCATTTCCCCAAAGCCCACATCCAACATTCCACAAAACTTCACAGAACTCTCCTTTCTTCCCTGCTTTGTCATCTTTTCTGACTCAAAATTAGTTCTTACGGGCATCCTCATCATGCTCTGGTCTAATCCACAAAACTTACAAATCTTGAACAAACTTCATGCTCTCTTTTCCTCAGGGAAGAAAATAATCTTTTTTTCTGGATCCCCAGCCACGTTGACATCCCTGGCAAAGAGAGGGCTGGCAGAGCTGCCAACAACGCTCTGTCGAGCCACATTGCACCTTATTCCGCACTCTGACTTCCGCTTCACCATTTGAGCTACCTCAGGAAAGACCTGGCAAGATTCCTGGAACCTTGAGACCAGTAACAACTTCACACTATCAATCCCAAAGTCGGGACCAACCCTCCTCTGCACAGTCGCAATTGTAGGGAGGACGTTCTCGTCTCCCGCATCCGCCTAGGTCACTCCTTTCTCACCCACTCCTACCTCTTTTCTGGCTCTCCTACACCTCTTTGCCCTACTTGCAACACTGATCTCTCGATCAAGCATATCCTCTTAACTCTGTCTCTTACACCTGCACCCCAGATCTCTCCTCTCCTCCTCCACTTCCATTTTTTCAAGAACAATCCCTCAATCATTATTACCTTCCTCTGTAATAGCTATTTAATCCGCCTGATCGAATCCTTCCCCCCACACTCCCCTTTTCTACCCTACCTCCCTATCCTTCCTCCCCTTTTCTTACCTCTATCGGTCCTTTATTATTTGTACTGTCCTAAATCTTGCACCTTAGATTTCTAATACCCTCTAGGCACATTTGACTCTGACTGTTGCGGTGCCGTTAAACACCAAGAAACAGACATCAATAATTGGGCTGGGCATAAAGTGAAATTTAAAAAAAAAGGGGATAAATGAGCAACTGTATGTCCGTTTTGTGTCATATTGGGCATGATAATTTTGTTGGTTGTGTACATACTTCTTTTATCAGCAGATGTCATTAACATGCATGGTGGGTGTGGCTTAATGTGAAAGTGCTTAATGATGTAAACACCACACTGTACCCCATGAATGATACATTAGATTTATGCTATGTCAGGTACACAGATGGGTCATGGTCTGTACATATGTTCTAATGTTGTGGTAGTGATTACATGAATATAAATGAGTAGGCATAGCTTACTGACAAATTAAAATAGAATAAATGAGCAACCGTCTTTGCAACATACTTGGTATGATAATACTCTTAATTTTGTGCAAATGCTAATGTTCTCAACATTTGTATTGATCTGCATGGTGGGTGTGGTTTATGAATAAATATCCTGGAACAAATATTTCATGATATGCAATGACATGACAGTAAATACAAATTTTGCAAATCAATTGCCTTATGAAAAAGCAGTGGAAGCACAAAACCTTTTGGTTTTGGTGTAAGAAAGTGTTTTGTGGTGAGTATTTATGAAGGGCATTTAAATCAATTTATGCAGCAAAGTGGTTGCTGCCTGTCTATATACCTTTAAAAGAAAATATACCCTTTGTAAATTTATGGTTACAGTTGTAAAGGGATGTTTGCCATTTGAAAGTCTTGTTGTATTTAAAGAGGCGAACTCATCCCCTAAATAAATTCAGAAGTGATAGCCACCGAGATCATGACATCACTTCTGGTTGTGGAACGCTCAAGATTTTTAATACTCGTCTGCATGTGTACATTACATGCACTGCGTTTGTGTGTAAAGTTCCACGCATAGTACATAACGTTATAACGACATGGGAACTTTTCTCAACGTTTTTTCTACCTAATTATCAGAAATTAAAAGTAAAAACGAACAATTTGTAATACTATAATAATAGTCACTAGGTTGAAAATTACAATGAGATAAAAGAGAAAAAGAACAATTGAGAAAAATGGTTTTAGTAGAATTTGAACCTGCAACTGTTGGTTCCAAAAGAATCTGGAGTCCGTCGCCTTAACCAACTCGACCACATCGATCATTATGTTAGCATGAGGTTTTTTTCGATATATATATCGTGAAATAAGGGCCACCGAATCTTGCAGCAATTGGTATAAATTTCAACCAATCAAAAAATTTGAATAGAGTTCCAAACACTGTGTCCATATGACGATTTCACCTCTTTAAAGGAACATTCCTGTGTGTTTATGATCATTGAAATACTGTAGTTTGTCATTGTTTTCTATTTCATTTTTTTCTTCTTCTATTTCATATTAATAATATTTGAATAAAATATACATGTACTTTGGAAATGGCTGCAGTCTTAAATTTATTTAAGCTTTTTGTATTTAACATAATTTAATTGAATACAATATACAGTACAGTACATCATTATTTTAAAACTTCATTTATCCTGGATTATATATCCCTTTTGTACTGTAATTATTATCCCGTCTATATACAAGTCTTCTCCCACATACTGTAAGCAGGGAGATGTTTATAACATCTCCCTGCCATAAGTGTCTGACTGTACAAACACGCCTGAATTGCAAATTAGTGTCATGAGCTCCGGCTTGAGATACACTACTAGTTCTCACACACAACGTATATATTTCAAACTCATACAGACCGAGTTAAGTATTGCATACATAAAAATGTCAATATGCTCACAAGTGCAGTACGCCATTCTCTCGTAGATTGTCTGCCGTCATACGTGAGTCATTCATCTCAAAAATTCTAAGAAACTTGTGCGGGAAGGAGATATGTACGTACATTTGTGCTCAGAGAAAACTGCACTCGCTCGCTCGTATAGGTTTGGAGTTCTGGATTGTGTCTGAAAGTGAATCACTGCTGTTCGTAATGATTCAAGAACGTTAATGTTAGATTTAAAGGAAGGTATGTCTGGAGTGATTTCAAAAGGTAAATGTGGTTTGAGATAGAAAAAGAGTTTATTAAAATCTTAATAGTTCTTGACATTTAGGATGGAATAAAACATGAAGATGTCTGAGATCATTTTCATGATGCAGTAAATCTTAAGATGTTGTCTTCCTTAGCACAGCATCCTTGAGAAGATGAGATTTTCCTTGAATTCCAGTTTGAAGCGCGGAGAGAAGAAGCTTCCTTTGAAACAGCGGTGTACTGTACCATCTTTAGGGTTACAGCTCTATTTCAGGAGCTTTACAGTATGTTCATTATGGTTAACAAAAAGCTTTATTGACTTGAAAAAATATTAAAGGATTAGTTCAGGTCCTCAGGGTCTAACAAGTCCATCTTATATAAAAAGAAGACTTCAAAAGAAACAAAATGGTGAAGAAAACATTCAAAAATCCGTTAAGGACATATTTAAGTTTGAAGTTCAGTATCATTTGTGTAAAAACGACTGAAATCAAATTTTTTGTGACATTACCGCATCAGATTCCTCAGTCTTTATGTATTCTATCATATTTCATCCAGTGATTTTGTGGCTTAAAAACCATTGAATATGTCAGGAAAGTTGGAATAGAATCTTGTAAGGGTTATTATAATTTACCACCTGAAGAAAGTTTGAGGAAAAATAATTTAAGTAATACAAAAGTTGAATACATTTCCTTTAAAATACATTTACAATTGTTAAGAATGTGAGAATGAGAGCACCAAGTTTTCATAGTAGACTTACTACACCAGTCATTTCTACAAAGATAAGACATAGCTTTAAACTTGAATATCTCCTTAACATAATAAGATATTGGAGTACTGTAGTTTCTTAACCATTGTATTAGTCTTAAAGAGCTCTGTCATATACATGTACAGTAAGATAAACTTGTTTGACCGCTGAACTAATTCTTTAAAGAAATATGTAAGATTTTGAAGCTGTTTTCTCATAATTATAACACGAAGAAGTTGCTTGTTGATGCTTCCCTCATTAAAGGTATATGGACAGGTAGCAACCACTTTGCATAAATTGATACAAATGCCCCTCATAAACACTCACCACAAAAACTTTCTTACAAAATCCATCCCAAAATGTGAAAAATCTGGCCTTTTTTTAGGTCTCCAAATGTATTGTTTTTTTCGTGATGTAAGGATTATAGACAATACAACACTAACATTATGTTAATTTGACAGTGTACCATATAGTAATACAGCCTAACATAACAGGTGGTGTTCGCCAATCATAAAGAAATAATGGATCGGAACTTGAGTCGATATTTCCTCTTTATCCACAAGAAAATGTCTTAAATTAGCATATCGTTAATTAAGCGATATTCTGATATCTGATTCAATGAAACTGCTGTTTGAAGTAGCCTAGATCGATGTGACACAGAAATACAGGAACTGAACTTGAATCGATATTTCCTCTTTATTCACAAGAAAATGTCACAAAATAAGAACATTCGTAGTTAGCAAATTTAGCGACATTCTAATGTCTGATGCAATGGAACTGCTGTTTTGATGTAGCCTGGCATTACGAGTGACACAGTACAGTAAAAGTGCATTGTGGGCCTGACTGTGTCCTTATTTCTATGTCACACACCTTTATTCAATAGTGGAAATCCAGCTCTTTCTTAAGGCTTTATTTTTTCAAATGATTTTTACATGGACTAATTTTATTTATAGCATGTATTTACAGTCTGGGACTGGGAGAGGTCTTATTTTAAGGAACCAGCATAACACCTGAAATAATAGACATCCTTCAGCTATTTTGTTCATACTGTATTTTGTGATAAAAATTTACAGAAAGATTTTGTAAAGACCATTTATTTAATCATAGCATGTAACATTTTGCTACTGTATGTGCTATTTTATTCCGTAGAATTTGCAATCTCAACGACAAAGTATACTGTTACAAATATTTGAATTTTTAAAATGACTGTTTCACACCAAAAAGCCTAGATTTTCTCCTCATATTTTAAAAATGGCATGGTAAACATATCAAAAGGGAGCGGATAATATTTAGCCATGAGAGTACTGAAGGTTAATCACCGAGTTTTAAGTTTCCCTGGGCAAATTAGACAATTTTTTCAGCGGTATTTAAAATTTTTAATTTATAACACTGCATAAGGCTTTAACGTTAGTATATAAATTATCATGAGAAATCTAACAAAATGGTGATGTTCTTATCACAAAAAGTTCCTAATTTAAAGAACGTTTTGGTTCTTTATTTTAGGACTTCTAAAAAACCTTGGAAATAGCAAAACCTCCCTTCAAACAAAATTAATCATTTTGCAACTTTAAGAGAAAACCTTGAATTTACTGATATGCAAATTGTCAACATTTGATATGATACAGTCACAGAATCAGTGCTGCTTCTGTAAATTGAAACTAACCAAAGTCAATTGCAAATAAAAGCATTTTCTTTCTCAGAATTGAATATATTATATGTGTAATTGATGCGCTGATTCTTGAAGACAAAAAGAGAGAATATTTTATACATGTATGTAGGTACAGTATGTACATGTACAGTACATACTGTAAGTAGATGGGTAAGAATGTTATTGTAAAATGTATGTTATAGTCAAACCCATTAGCTTGATTTAAAAAGGGGTAGGGTGCTAGACTTGTTGAGGGGCACATTAATGCGCACGCGAAGCACTGCATCTTTTTGCCGTAGAGTCCAGAGGCCCCCTTAAGTACATGTAAGGCTTAAGCCCCTGGTGAAGAAGCTCTGGGATTTTAGCTATAATCATACCTCAGAATGAAATAATTTTGATTGATAACAAAGGACCAGTCATTAGCCAAACTGGACAATTGCTAATTATGCTATTAATCTGTCTTCTGTATCCATGTTTGGTATTTCATTTATGAAATTAATTCAAGATTATTAAGTTTAAAAAATGAACAAAATCTAAAAATTTTCATTTTTTTTTGATGAGGGGTAGGGCGATCCACCAGGGGGCGGGGTGGGTCACCCCTTTGAACAGCAAATCTAGAGGTCTGTATATACCTCATCTCAATACTTACAGGTACAGGATATGGACAGGTAGAGATTTTGTATTCACCAGAAAGAACTTTAAATTAAGAACAGATTTAGTCTTTACTTTACGCCAATAGCACCTGCAGTTTATGGCTAATCAAAATTTGAAGAATTTTAATGGATGGAAAAGTTGTGATGAACATTTATGACAGAGAAGGCTGCCCTTACAGAAATATTAGCTTGCAGCACACTTGCAGCAAGCTTGCAGCACGCTTGCAGCAATCTTGCCACACGCTTGCAGCAAGCTTGCAACACGCTTGCAGCACGCTTGCCGCAAGCTTGCAGCACGCTTGTCGCAAGCTTGCAGCATGCTTGCAACAAGATAACAATTTTTAGCTTGTGCAAGCATGTTGCTAGCTTGCAGTAAGCATGTTGCAAGCTAGTAATTGGAACTAATTAGCTTGCGAAAGATAGCAAAAACTCTGCAAATTTGCGCAAGCTAGCAAAACTTTCTGGAAGCTTGCGCAAGCTTGCGCAAGCTAACAATTATCTCATGCTAGCTTGTGCAAGCTAATGTTAGCTTGCGCAAGCTAGTATTGTTCCAAATGCCAGCTTGAAGCATGCTTGCTGCAAGCTTGCAGCATGCTTGCACAAGCTAATAATGTTAGTTAGCTTGTTGCAAGTGTGCTGCAAGCTAAACTTTCTGTAAGGGTGAGCTTGGAATCTTGAATGTAATTCTTTCAAATTCTGTCCTGAATTTACTATATGGCATCACGATGTACACTTTTCAACAAACTGGTGAAATCTTTAAAATGCACTATAAACTCAAAATAGTTTGAGATATCAGTAAGGTTTTTCACCAGCTTGTTTTTTTAGTAGTCCTTGATCATGTGCATCAACATGAAAATTGTACTTACAGGAATATTCCCATGGATATTGTAATATTCCCATGGTTTCTTGTAATATTTCCAGGGTTTCTTGTAATATTCCCATGGTTTCGTGTAATATTCCCATGGTTTCTTGTAATATTCCCATGGTTTCTTGTAATATTCCCATAGTTTTTAATATTTCCATGGTGTCTTGTAATATTCCTAGGGTTTTTGTAATATTCTCATGGTTTCTTGTAATATTCCCATAGTTTCAAAATTTTAATCAGGCCAATTGATCATTGATATCATATTCCGTTCAGGAGAAATGGATTTTTAAAGATTTACCAATTGCATTTAAAAAAAATTGTACAGTAGGTTGATATGATGAATTTTTGTTTGATGATGTCATAGAGGCAATTCCATTGCAAATGTTTGTGTATTTCTTTGAATGTTAATTGGTTGTTTCTGTATGATTAGAAACAATTTTCCAAAAGTTATTAAAGTAGGGTATATTTGGCAATGTATATAAATACCTAAGTTTTTATAGATTTATTTTTCTAGCAGGTTTTACTAAAAAAAAGAACGATAGGTTTGATTGAAATACATAAACTTTGTGGGAGAATGTGTTGCTGTGATGTCATACTAAGCCTTTTCCTATTATTTATTGACATCTTTTGTGAACCTTAAAATTTGAATATCTCCTGGTAGGAATAACATATCAACATGATTTTTGTTCTAAATTGTTTCTAAAATTGTTCTCTTTCTTATGAAAGGTTACAAACATAGGAATATTCCTTTTGATTCTCATCTGTTCTTCTTCTTCTTATTATTACTCCGCCAACTTCGTTGATGGAGTTTAGGGTTGGACAAATGCAATAAAGTCACTCGCCAATCATACATCTTGGTGAGGCTTATTTAAGTGTGGCGAGTACCACTGTATATAAGATTTCTACTTGCGACAATTTGTTTTTGCTTGCCTATAGCGAGCAGGCGAGTGGTTTTTCCAATTCTGACGGTGGTTATGTTTTCACCTGCGTTTGTCTGTTTGTTTGTCTGTTTGCAATCCAAGATATCTCAAGAACTGATGATTGGATTTGGATTAAATTTGTGTGTGTGTTGTGTTTGATGCTTAAGGGAGAGGTGATTTAAATTTGAGATTGGAAACATGGGAAGGGCACAAATGAGATATTTTTGGATGAGGTCTGTCAAGATTTCTAGTTTAACCTTTCCAATTAAATGTTCTGAACAATGAATTCATGCCCTGAAAGGATTTCCAAACAATCCATTTTCTGGACTCTATAAGAAAATCAAATTTAGTGGTTTTTGTATCAAATAAATCAAAACAATTGCTTTTGGGCATGAGTGGAAAAGGATGGAATGTGAATCTCAAACAATGAATGCTTAACCTGAATAAAACTGAAAAACAATTGAGGTAGACAATGCTGAAATGTCTTTAATGCAAATTAAATACTGATTAACAGTGAGGAAGAGAGTTGGGGATAAAACTTAAAATGGATCTAGTATTTTGAGATGGATTGTATTGAGGATGGGGGTGAACATAAACAAGATTGTAGGCAACAGGCAGATAGGCATGCTGGTTTTCAAACGGAGAGGCATACGTAAACTCTACAAAGTGCTAAAACATATTGTAATCCTGTGGATACAGAACTGCTTGAAAATCTTTTACTCAGAAACTTAGAGAGAGAGGGAGAGAGAGAGGGAGTGAGGGAGGGATTTTAAACATTGTATATTTGATGAAAAATTAAATTATCCGTCAATGTTTCCAAGGAAATGTGGGGCATGATAAACTATCTTCTTTCACAAAAGCTGATCATGAAATAGTATGATGTACTGTATGGGATACTGTTTTCAGGAGGAGGTGAGAAAATTCAGATTGTGTTTAAGCAGGAACAAAAGCAAACACTAAGAATTGAAGATCAAGTAGGTCAATGCTATTTCAGTGCTTTTATAAGAATGAAATTATAAAGTTTTTTTAGAAGATAATTTTTGTGTTACTTTGATGTAAATTAATGTATTAAATTTGTTTTAAATAAGAATATAATCATGATTATGATAGTAAAGTGAGCCTTTTCCAATAAAGATCAAAGTACTTTATAAAAATTAAAAGATTAGATTAAAACTGTTACCTAACAAGGAGTGCAACAAGATGTCAGTGATGTGTTTAAAAAAAAAAAGGAAGAGGCTATTAGGGGGTGGTGCTTTTAGGAGGCAGGGGCTATTAGAGGGCAGGGGCTATTAGAGGGCAGGGGCTATTAGAGGGCAGGGGCTATTAGAGGGCAGGGGATATTAGGGGCGGGGCTATTATTTATATCTTTGATAAAATGAATGAAAAGCATTTCAAATGCCATTTATAGGTTGCAGTTATCGGGTTAAAATGTAATGTTAAGGTAAATAATTGTGGTTGCAATGATGTACATGTCTGTGCATCTCCTAACATGTTTGCAAGTCTCTTACATATAAAAGATCATTTCAGTCCAAAGAAACAACATACTGAGAGGTGTTACCTAGGGCAGCTGGAAGAATCTTCTCGTTGAAGGAGTTTTAATTGTGGTTGGAGGTAGGAAATTGAATGATGAATGAAATCTGGTATAATCCCCGTCTTCGCAGATGTGCATATAATCTGTGTTCTATTTGGATAAGGATGGGAAGTCAAACAAACCTGTAGGACATTTTCCTGGTTGGAGGAAATGAAATGGGGAGATTTGTGAAGGAGAAACGGGGAGATTTATGAAAGAGAAATGAGGGAGGTTTATGAAGGAGAAACGGGGAGATTTGTGAAGAAGAAACGGGGAGATTTATGAAGGAGAAACAGGGCGATTCGTGAAGAAGAAACGGGGAGGTTTATGAAGGAGAAACGGGAAGATTTGTGAAGGAAAAACTGGGAGATTCATGAAGGAGAAACAGGGAGATTTATGAAGGAGAAACAGGGAGATTTATGGAGGAGAAACGGGGAGATTTATGGAGGAGAAGCAGGGAGATTTGTGAAAGAGAAACAAGGAGATTTATGAAGGAGAAACAGGGAGATTAATGAAGGAGAAACGGGGAGATTTATGAAAGAGAAACGGGGAGATTCATGAAGGAGAAACTGGGAGATTTGTGAAGGAGAAACGGGGAGATTTATAAAGAGAAACGGGGAGATTTGTGAAGGAGAAACGGGGAGATTTATGGAGGAGAAACGGGGAGATTTGTGAAGGAGAAACGGGGAGATTTATGAAGGAGAAACGATTTGTGAAGGAGAAACGGGGAGATTTATGGAGGAGAAACGAGGAGATTGTGAAGGAGAAACGGGGAGATTTATGGAGGAGAAACGGGGAGATTTGTGAAGGAGAAACGGGGAGATTTATGGAGGAGAAACGGGGAGATTTGTGAAGGAGAAACGGGGAGATTTATGAAAGAGAAATGAGGGAGGTTTATGAAGGAGAAACGGAGATTAATGAAGGAGAAACAGGGAGATTTATGAAGGAGAAATGGGGAGATTAATGAAGGAGAAACTGGGAGATTTATGAAGGAGAAACGGGGAGAATTATGAAGGAGAAACGGGGAGATTTATGATAAAGAAACAGGGAGATTTATGAAGGAGAAATGGGGAGGTTTATGGAGGAGAAACTGGGAGATTTGTGAAGGAGAAACAGGGAGATTTATGAAGGAGAAACAGGGAGATTAATGAAGGAGAAACGGGGAGATTTATGAAGGAGAAACGGGGAGATTTGTGAAGGAGAAACGGGGAGATTTATGGAGGAGAAACGGGGAGATTTGTGAAGGAGAAACGGGGAGATTTATGGAGGAGAAACTGGGAGATTTGTGAAGGAGAAACGGGGAGATTTGTGAAGGAGAAACGGGGAGATTTATGAAGGAGAAACGGAGATTTGTGAAGGAGAATCGGGAAAATGTTGGGATGGAGTTGATTAACAAGGGCCTAAAGCTGTGTTATAGTTAATGCATGGTAGGATATTCTACCTCTATGGTGAATGTAAGCATGTGTGTGTATGTGTGTGAACACCAAATTCATGTATGGAAATGGGGTGGGGAGATGTGTGGAGGTGGGCATTGGAAGAGGGGGTGGGGAGATGTGTGAAGGTGGGGCTTGGAGGAGGGGGAAGATGTGTGAAGTTGGAGGAGAGGGTGGGGAGATGTGTGAAGGTGGGGGTTATAGGATGCGGTGGGGAGATGTGTGAAAGGTGGGGTTTGGATGAGGGTATGGGGAGATGTGTGAAGGTGGGAGGAGGGTGGGTAGATGTGTGAATGTGGGGGTTGGAGGAGGGAGTGGGAGATATGTGAAGGTGGAGATGTACATGTATGAGGTGAGGATGGGGATCAATATCATTCTGTATTTCTAGAGGTACAGTAGGTTGTGGATAAACAGAAAAACATGTATGCAGACTAAAACATTACCTACATTCAGCATTTGTGAAGGTAACATGATGGTGTAGTACTTTAATTCTGATTTGATTTACAAATTTGATGTACAAATTTGCTGTACAAATTTGGTGTACAAATTTGCTGTTCAAATTTGCTGTACAAATTTGCTGTACAAATTTGCTGTACCAAATAGGTAACAAATATGGTGTACAAATTTGGTGTATGACCTGTAATATACTGTACATATACACTGTACTTATACACTGTACTATATACATTTTATTGTAACAAAGCAAAGCCCCAAATACTGTCCATGATTGTACTGATGAAGATTTCAGAGTCTTCTATAGGAGGAGTACAAGGCCTCAAATACTGTTATATGTGTTACATTTCTAAAACTTCAGTTGAACAGTTCTTAGTGTAAATATATCGGATTTAAACTTCTTCAAATTACATACTGTTGGCCTCCATCGCTTCCCTGAATATTGTCTGGCCTCTAATGCAGTATATACAGTGTAGTAGCCACAAGTCATTTACTTTACGTACTGTGGAGAGAGCTATTATAATCGTTTAATTGTACATTGCATACATTGTATTGTCTTCTGTTTGCGTTGTTCCATATGCGAAGGTACTGTAATTTTGATCATCATAATCATCTCTTCGCCAAGTTTGAAGAATGATTGTTTCTCCAGAATTTTAAGACATAAATGATGATTATGATAGTTCTGCTTTTGTAGCTACACTCATTATTCAAAATCACATGATTCAATGCGTCTCTTTGCACTATTGTTTAAAATAAACATGTCTGTCTTTGTACTTAAAATGGTATAGTACATTTTTTCCAGCCTCTGAGCTCATCAGCGCTCCATTAAAATGTAATGATTATGTGCCATCTTTAGTACATAGTGAGTGCATGCAGTAGCCCAATGGTCATTGGTGTTGGTCATCTCTCAAATTTAGTGGGATCAAATCTCAGCCAGTGCGCTATATGCTGTGTCCTTCAGCAAGACAAGCTTATCCCATTTGCTCCAGTTCACTCAGCTTTGAAATTGAGTACCAGCTTCTGATCATGAGTTGACCTGCGATGGACTGGTCTTCCATCCTGGGGGAGTCAATTGTATTTACATCCCCTTAACACCAAGGAAGCCAAGTATGAGCTCTGGCTTTATACTCCCTCATGGCTTGAATGGGATTTAACTTATGCACCATGCATTGTCAAAGATAAACACAATTTTAGTGTCTGTCTTTGTACTTTATTAAAAATTAATGTTTTGGCAGTGTTTATATGTGCATGTAATGCACTGGGCAAAGAACTTTGTCAGAGTGAAATGGGCTGACTTTAGGAGGTTTATTCGCAAGTGCAAACTTCCTTGAACAGTGCATTAAATTGTATATAAACACAAAGCCTAAAGACTAATCTTTTTATAAAATTTCCACATTAGATTAGTAAAAACCCTTAATAATCAGAGAGTTTACCCTTCTCTGTGAGAGCAACCATTTTCCCATCCTCATCTCCACCCTTCCCCCCTTGACACATCCTTTCCCTAAAAAAACTGGAGAATCCAGCATGCCGACTTGGGACTCTGTTCCACTCTTTGTAATATCTCTATCACCAATGACATCCTTCTCTCCAACAATCCCATCTCTCTCTTCATCTCTTCACTTCCAAGATTCTATAAGTGGCAACATCTCTATCCTCACCTTCACCTCACAGAACTTTTAGCCCTGGTTCACTACTGAATCTTTCCCCATTACTCAGAGAGAGGCCATCATCACTCCCATCCCAAGCCTAACAAAGACAGGTCCATTCCCACCAACTACCGGCCCATCGCTCTCACTTCCTGCCTCTGCAAGATTATGGAATGCATGGTCAACTATAGACACTGCTGGTACCTTGAGAAGAACTCAGTTCTATCTCCCTCTGAAAAGGGTTTTAGGAGAAACCAGAACTGCCTGGACCATGTCCTTTAACTTGATACCTATGTACATGAAGCCTTCATCAGAAATCAGCATGCTATCTTTTATCTTCTTCGACCTTGAAAAAGCCTTCCACACCACCTGCTGGTACGGTATCCTCGAGGACCTCCACTCCTCCGACCTCGGAGCCTCCTCCACGTTCATCCCAAACTTTCTCCATTTCAGGGTATGCATCGGTAAAACCTACTTCCAAAGGTACACTCAACACCTGGGTGTCCCCCAAGACAGTATCCTCTCCTCCACTCTCTTCATCCTCAAAATCAACAGCACCACCAGGTCCTCCCCCCTCCCCCCTTCCCCTCCTAGAGCTGTGAACGTTTAGGAATTTTAGTAAACGTGTACACGCCCAAAAAAGGGAGCAAGGGTAAACACGCATTTACTACCGTAATTTTTAAAAAATACACGATGCGAAGTAAAAAAAATCGCACAACCAGTATGGCAAAAGTATTGACTCCATTGCCCAAATAGACACTCGAGTTTTGCTTCCCAAATCAAAAAAGTTTACTTCTACAGTACACATTATAAAAAATATGCATGGAAATTCAGTTTAGAAAGAACAGATAGCTTCCTTTCAATGTCATTTAAACTCAACAACAGGTAACTTTTGTTGCCGTACTCGCTACGCTTTTCAAAGTTTCACTGTAAAAATCTTGCATACTATGATACCTCGCCGTAAAACATTTCAAAACTACGCCACCACCCCGGAAGTTCTAAAACATTATTCCTCTCTAAAAAATGGCCGCCATCTTTGCGAAGCACCTAGAATTTCAGCTCTGTCAAAACCTTTATATGTTTCTTTATTTTGCAATATTTTTTCTTTCTTCCAAAATTGATTTGACTCATCAAGTATTTTGACTGTGTTTGTTGGTCGATTTAACAGCTTGTAGAATGGGCTTTATTGAGTGGGATTTTCTTAGAGCTTTATTAATTATGGTCTAGGCTTATTGTTAGTTTCACTGTTTACTGCTGCACCTTTGCGGTGCATTTCACAAGTAAGCTGAATCAGATTTCAGCAAAATAAAAAATGCAAAGTATCCCCATTCATAGGTGATTACTGCGCATTTGTGATTCTTATATTTAAATATATTTAAAAAGGATTATGCTAATCGGGTTTACAGTTTGTAAAAAGTCATTGATTGGAATTTTATCAGCCAAATGTATGTGATTTGAATCATGAATGATCATATTGATTTTCAACGGCAAGACTGACTATGAGAAACGATTACTTGCAATGAAGTATTTAGTAAACGTTTACAAGAAAGTGAATTTATTGAGGATTTGTAGGATGAATGGATTGGACCAGAGCATGTTGAGGATGCCAGTGAGGACGGATTTAGAGTCGGAGAAGATGATGAAGCGGGGGGTGGAAGGAGAGTTCAACAAAGTTTAAGGCTAGGAGGATGGCCTTTGCTTCAGCTCCATCAAACAACCTTGAGGAAAGGGTGAGGCCAGGACAGGCGGCAGTGGCTGCAGAGGAGCCTTCCCATGTGGAACTGTCAGTGAAGAAGAAAGAGAAGTTGCGAAAATGTCTAGTGAGTTGACAGTATTTGGAGCGAAAGAAGGCTGGGTTGTGGAGAGCTTTCGTGCAGGAGGAAAGGCCAAGGAAAACCTTAGGGGGATTGATAACCCAGGTGGGTGTGGGAGGGATAGTGTGCTGGCAATCGAGAAAATGTTGATGTTGGCTTTGGCGAAGTAAGAGTGCATCCGAATCCCGAAAGGTGGGGGGATGCATTTCTTGAGGTTGAAGAGGTTGGTGAAGGAGGGAGAGCGATCGGAATGGAAGCAAGGGTTCCGTAGATCGGTGAGGATAGAAGACTGAAAGAGATTCCGGTCCTAGAGAACCTGAGGTTAAAGGGGAGTTTTTTGGCCTCTATGTGGAGACTGGTGATGGGGGTGGTATGGGTGGTGCCAAGGCAGAGCCTTAGGGCAGTGTTTTCAGTAACTTTGAAGTGCCTCAAGTAAAGTTTGCAGGCAGAGGCGTAGATGACGTTGTTATAGTCCAGCTTGGACCTGAGTAGGGAGCAATATAAGGTGAGCAGGGTGAGACGATTGGCTCCCCAGTCAGTGCTGGAGAGGGCCTTGAGGAGATTAGGGATTTTGTGACAGTTGGTTTTGAGGGTGTTGATGTGGGGCAGATAGGAGAGCTTAGAATCGAGAGTGATTCCAAGGAAGTGAGAACTGTCTTTGCTGGGGATAATAAAATCTTTGAGATGGAGGCTGGGGCGAAGAAAGAAGGAGTTGCTGTTGTTGAAGTGGATGAGAACAGTTTTGTATTTTGAGAAGTTGAAGCTGTTGAAGTCGCTCCAGTGAGCTAAATTTTCCAGGCAGTGTTGGAGGTTATTTTAAAGAGTTTGGAAGCGGGTGGAGGACGAGAAGATAGCAAAAGCATAGAAATAGAGGGAGCAATTGATGTTGGGGGGAGGGGGGGGGGCGGGGAATAGAGCTGTGACCGTTTAGTGTGTACACGAAATAAACATTATTTTTTCCTTTCAATAAAATTGATCAAACTTCAATATTCAATATTCACGTTACTGGATCATGATATTTTGATAGATTAGGGAACACTTTTTATTCCTCTGGTATGTTTTCAACTGATATTATCAGGTAATACAGTAGGACTGCTTTACATTTTCAGTCTCACTGTACATCATAAATGCTATAAATAATATTCTTGTTGCCAATTGATAATTTTCTGGACATTAATGATAGAAAATTCTTCATAAAAAGGACGAATCAAAGTATGTTGGATGTGTAAGTCTAATTGCGTTCAAATTATTTTTCACAACAAATTTTGAATGTCGTGACTGTGTAGTCACACAAGCTCTACATAGGTGCGTGAAAAAGCTCTACAAAGGCGCACGTAAAGACCTCTGCGTGCTCTACAAAACATGCACGATTATCGCATAGTCATACAGTATGCTCAGCACACTCTGTAACCAATACTTTTATGTGCCTTCATAGATTTACATGCTTTGAAATGGTTAAACCTGCGCAGAATAAATTTTGGAGACAGGGTCTTGGTAGTGCATTACCAGGATTTAATGCACCGCACATGACAATGCAAATACTTAAAAGAAATTTTATAAAACGGTATAATACACTTTTTCCAGTCTTTGCTCGTCAGTGCTGCAGTAAATGTTGATATGTGCCATCTCCAGTGCATATACAGGCAATTTTACTTGACGGTATAATATTATAATATTATAATATTATACCGTCAAGTAAAATTGCCAGTATATTAACAATAACTGTTGAACATGTTGAAGAGCGATATTTGACCTCAGGCAACTTGCAGTTATATTACTATACACAATTGTTCTCTGATACTGCTGAGGGTACAGTATGCACAGTTATTGGCTGCTGTAATATTTGAATTTCAAATGTTAAGTAATATAAGTTATTAATGATAATAATGATACTGAGATCTCCTATACTGAGTTCTTATACAGCTGTCTATGCATGATGCGTACTCATGGCCTTACAGTGAAAACTTTTGAGGCTCAAAGTTCCTTTCAACATATGGTACATCAGCCTGTACTAAAGTACCCTGCTCCGATTCCCTTCTGTTGAATAGGGCTGACGCTGTTTAGCATTAAGAGAAAGTGCAGGGTATGACTCGACCGGGATCGAACCCCAGCCCAAGGATGAGCTAACCAAATTAAAGGGGACATAAAGTCTGATACTATCATTATTTTATATGATAGAGGATAGAAATATAAGCCAACTACTTGCAGTCTCTTACGTAAAATTGTGGCACTTCTATTTGTGAGGTATATATATATATATGTGCCGCCCAAGCAGGTGCATTTTTTCTCTCATTATTTTCGTAGTGTAGGTTCCAAAAAAGAGGCTTTATTCTGTTAATGTTGTACTGCTAATCCATTTTTACAATATTTTTTCTTGAATACTCATACTGCAGGTATTAGAATAGACTTCTGTCATATACTCCCCATCATTACCCATTGTTTTAACTACCTGCATATGTTGCCTTTATGTTCCCTGTCTTTTTCTCAACCATATGGTAAAAATAGAGTTGCTTCTGCGATCAACAAATTAACTTAATTTTTTTTAGGGGGGGGGGGGGATGCATTGTGCATAGAACAGTAGGCCAAATGATTTGTAATGGTGTTGGTTGACAAATTTTGATAAGTGAAGAGTTTTTGTTAAATATATATATATTTGTTGTTATATTTTTTTTTTAGGCTTTAGTTTACTCTAAATCATGTTCTTCGAAAATTTCTTCCAAACCTTTCAGCAGAAACAGATTTTGTTGCGATGAATCTGACATTGTTCTTTGGGTCTATGTTGGGACATGCCAGTTATGGGTATCAATTCAAAACATGTAGTTCCTTCTATCCAGCATTGAACAAAATAGTTTTACATCTGGACACCATACAGTTAAATCTGTGGGATTGTTTTGTGGTGCAGCTGCATATAGTTAACGCATGCTGTGAAAGCCAAATTTTAATTGGTGTAAATACTGCTGTTGGAGACTTTTCAAGCACGTAAGTAAAACGTGATACAAGCATCTTTCCTTTGTGAAGTAGTTGTTAGTCATTTTAATGAGGGTGTTTACTTCCATCCTTCTGACTGTCTTAAGCAGTCCGTATTCCCAATCAGTGGGGGTGCCAGAGTGGGATGGGGAGGGGTGGGGCACAGGACCCCCAGTTGGGGAGACCTGGATCCCCTGGTAGCGATTTTGCCATAAATATGTTCCTTTTAATATTCTGAACATTTTATTAAAGGTGTATGGACAGGTAGCGATTTTGCCATAGATATATTCCTTTTAATATTCTGAACATTTCATTAAAGGTATATGGACAGGTAGCGATTTTGCCATAAATATGTTTCTTTTAATATTCTGAACATTTCATTAAAGGTATATGGACAGGTAGCGACTTTGCCATAAATATGTTCCTTATAATATTCTAAACATTTCATTAATATACATCCATCAAAAATTTCTATCGTTTCTGAGATATTCACAACAAAATAAAAAATGAAGTTCCAAGAAATGGCTGGACAAAACCACTATTAAAAAAAGGGTGTGACGTGCAAGGACACTGTGAGGCCTACAAGGCATAACTTCCACTATTGACCTAGGCTACTTCAAAACATCAGCTCCATTGAATCAGACATCAGAGTATCGCGATATGCTAACTATTTTAGGGCATTTTCTTGACGATAAAGAGGAAATATTGACTCGAGTTCCAATCTGTTATATCTTTATGATTGGTGAACGCCACCTATTAGGTTAGGCTGTAAGTATTACAGTATGGTACATTGTAACTTTCACATAACATTAGTGTTGCACTGTCCTATCCTTACATCACGAAAAAACTGTAATAAGTAATGAGCATAACGTTTGGACCTAAAAATAAGCCAGATTTTTTTCATTTTGGGATCGATTTTGCAAGAAAGTGTTTGTGGTGAGTGTTTGTTAAGAGCATTTGTATCAATTTATGCAAGTTTTTGCTACCTGTCCACATGCTTTTAAGCATCTGTCTGTAAAGTTTACAACTAAACTGTCAAAATTTGACCGTCAAATACATGTACATGCAGGGGCATGTCTAGCTTTACAGGGGCTTAAGCCCCTTAAAAACACATCTTTTAAGACGTTCACCTCCCTAACTAAATTGGCCCAAAATTGAAAGTTTTTTATCCCAAGTTGTAGATTTTGTTCCAAACTGAAAAAAAGTTGCCCTTTAAACTGTAAATTTTGGTCAAAAAATTGAATATATTTGGTCAAAACAAATGAAGATACAGTACAGTCGGGAATAACCGTACACGCTAAGTGCGGGGCGTTAGTGCACTTACCACCATGATGAATGGAGCTGCCCAAGCGCAAAATCGCGCTAAACGTGGGTTACCGCGCTAACATCACCGAGCTTGCAGCCCTGCAGCTTCTATTCACCTGTGACTTAACGCGCTAAAAATCGATACACACTGTATGCATTATGTCAATCAAGATCGAAGTGCCTGTGCTTTGTAAAGGGACTCCTAACGTTGCACAGTTATAATAATCTGCTTATCGGATTAGGCCTGGCAGACTTTTTCTTTAGCAAAATGTTTTAATGCGAGGCCTAGAGGAATTAAAACTTTCGTAAAATATTATTTTGTTTTCATTCAGTTTCACGTTGAACTCTGGGATATAAATATTTTTTTAATTCAGTCAGCATCGCAACGTTCAGAATCACAGTACACAGTACATAGGCCCTACTTGCAATATTAAACTACGAAATGAGGCAATGTCTTCATTTGCATTGCATTTTTTCGGACGGAATTTTCAATAAAAATACTTATTAAATCCATTAGGAAAAAAATTGATGTGAAAATTGAATCAATCCTTCGATTAAATTTAATTTTTTACAGTTTTGGACAAACAAAATGAATTTCAGGCAAACAAAAACTGATTCTGGCGATGTGTTTTGATTGAATTTAGCTATCCTATCACACAGTCACATTAAAAAGCCTAGCGTTAGGCTACATGGTTTAATCGATGTGTAATGGTGTTCTGCTTTTGTTATACAATTAGAATTAGGACATAAGAGCTAATATTTCTAAGCTTTGCTGATATTGGTAGGAGGGTTCTGTTAAATATTAATGACTAAATATTTAGTTTGATATTTTTCACGATTATAGATCTACTGTTAGGCCAAATGTTGAGGATGGGAAATGAATAATTTTAAACTGATGTTGACATGTTTGTCTTATATTTTTTCCACAGCTTCCAAACTTCTGAGCCTTTGTCAGTTTTGCAGATTAGACGAGATGCATTGAAAAATCCCTGGGCCAGTATGGATGCTTATTAATTGCTGTGTCAGTCTAAGTCAACAAGAATTTACAAAAAACTTTAAAGAGCTTTTTTCCTTCCCTTTGCATGAATAATTATTTTTATAGTAACGTTTCTACGCCATTCTGTCAGCAATCCAAAATCAAGGACATCCGGCTTCAGCCAGTATGAAGAAAAACAGCTACAGCATTTGGCCGTGAAAAAGAGGCAGAAGTCAAGAGGGTCTATAAACTCGTGTCGCGTTGAACCTTTCTTTCTTACTATTAGGCCTACTTGATACAGTAAATAAAAAAATTCCTGTGCATGTGTCAGGTAATGTTGGGCGTAATGAAATGCTGTTACTGCTTTTTCTTCCACTTGTGTAGAGTACTTTTTTTATATTCCAGTTTATGTACAAAACAGAGTGAGTGATATTAGAAAAAGTGTAGGCCTAAATTAATAAGCTCAATTGGGTAAAAAAAAAGTGAAATTTAGTGCTGTCAAAACTGCACATAAAATAGGTAAGCCTGCATTGCTTCATTCCATGAAAATTGCAATATCAGGGTGGTAGAAGGCATTGAATATCAGGGCCTCCGACATGGGGAAGGGCATAGCCCCCTTCCCGAATAATGTTCCCCCTTCCCGAATAATGTTCCCCTTCCCGAATAATGTTTCTCCTTCCCGAATAATCTTCCTCCTTCCCGAATAATCTTCCCCCTTCCCGAATAATGTTCAAAGCAATGGTTTTCAAATTGGTCTTGTGTTAATTATAAAAGCAATGGTTTTCAAATTGGTCTTGTGTTATTTATCCACAACAAAATTAATTGACAACATTAATCTCCCCCTTCCCCCTCTTCCTCTCACCTGCCATATGAAACCTGTGTCAGGGGCCCTGAATATTGGTTTGATCATATTTATGTAGATCCTATTTTTAAAATATGATACAGGACTTAGGTTTTTGATAGGATTTTCTCCACAGATGACCGATGGTGGTGAAGCCTGGTCCAATTCATAATTATCATTTTACCTGCTTACTTTTTTTTTTTTTTTTTTTTTTTACCCAATGTCTTGTTTGATCGATGCTTCTTTGTGAAGTGGTGCGAGAAAATTTAAACGAATATTTTCCTGCCATCGGGTAATATACAGTACAACATCCCGTCACAGACCTGGTTATAACAGAGTTTACCTCAGCAGGTACAAGTGTTGCTGCCGCATAAGACTTCACATTTCCAGGAATCAAAACAAGATTTCCATCATGCCTAATTGAGCATCTTAACATTTTCTTTAAAATTTGGCAGATATATTCTATCATTATTAACTAGCATGCTTGTTCGGCATAACGACACATTAAAGGAGGCATAAAGTCTGATACAATCATTATTTCATATGATAGAGAATACAAGATCTTAACCAACTGCCAAAAACATCAGAGTCAAATTCCTATCTCAAGTTATTCATATTTGAAATCGACACAGGGGGCTGCCATTTTGTTCAAATCTGTATTGAAATATTGTGCATGATGACATAGATTCCCCAATAGGGATAAAAGATTATAATTTAATTCTTTACATATGTGATTAAAGTCTTTTATTTCAAAATGATGTGACACAAAGTTATATCAGCATGTTTTGATTTTTCAATTTCATGAATACACAAAATTTTCCTTCACCCTTACAAAATAAAAACACTTGTTCATAAGCTAGAAAACTTGAGGTACATTTTAAAGAAATACAAAGCATTCCAAGATCCTGCTGGGCGATGACATAATCTGCATGTTTTGCAATCAAAATGGCAGCTACCATGGTACTATAAAGTAGTAGCATTAAAGTTTTTAACAATTAAACAAAAAATATGTTAGATTGTTTCGAAGTTATGGAACTTGGTCAGAAAATTAGTTATTTTCAATCATATTATATGAAATAAAGAATTATGTCAGACTGTGCCTTCTTTAACAGTGAAGTCATTTGTGCCAAAAGAGGTTATATATGAATGATTATTGCTTTAGATTGACTAACATTTAACATTATGTAATGTTTTAATCAGCAAACTATATATTCCAGCTTATAAATACCTCTGCTTTTAAATGCAATCGATGGTGAAACTTATATTGAGTATAGTTCAAAGAAACGACCATTTTTAACAGCTGTGGTTATGATACACATCCCTCAGTATGGTTGACATTGGGATTGTGGAAGCAAGTTGTTAAGAACAAATAAACTAATAGTCGTTAAGAACAAATGGGACTC
The DNA here is from genome assembly GCA_020152595.1 of Chiridota heheva. Lineage (NCBI taxonomy): Eukaryota > Metazoa > Echinodermata > Holothuroidea > Apodida > Chiridotidae > Chiridota > Chiridota heheva. The sequence goes on along the minus strand of JAIGNY010001174.1, from coordinate 726,686 downwards.
ACCACGAAATACAATCATTATTTCCATAAAGTTCCCTCAAGGAAGGGGGTGGGGGATCCTTCCTGCAGTACTTTAATGATGAAGTAAGGAATTGTAAATGAAGGCCCAAGCAGTACTCAGGCATGTGAGAGACACTTGATAAAAAAGCTGAAAGTAGCTTATTAAAAATAAATGTTGAAAAAATTGAAAGCAGTTTATTTGCTGGCGCGGCGGCGCAGCGCAATCTTGTGGCTGCACTTTTTGGCGTGGGGCCAGGGCCCACTTAAGGGCCCTGGTGGGGTCAAAGGAAACAGAAAATTTGATTTTCTATGACTAGGAAAAAGGTCTCCTGAAAGAATTTTTTTATTTTAAAGAAGCTGATTTTCTTAATAAATCACCCCCTTCAAAAAAAAAAAAAGAAGGAATTTCTATCAACTTTTCATTCAGAGCAGAATATAGTTCAGGCATGTCAGCAGCATTGAAAAAAAAGTCATTAATGACGTGATCTGACGTCATGTTTTGATGTTTATAAATCAGTGGAAAATAAAAATAACTGCATCACAATTGCCACAAACCCCATTAGCAATATCATGGCACCCTTAAGGGTAGAGTTGGTTCTCTATTCCCTTCTACCATAGCACCACAGTGGACATAGGTTGGGCCAAGTCCGGGTGACATAATGGCGGGCCACTCCATAAATGTTGCCAATAAGGGTTTAAGGAACCATTAACTGACATCCATGTACCAATATTCCATTTTCACAAGTACATAGTCGGGCAAGCCAACAGTCGGGAAATGGCAGTGACAAGTTAAATGCTTTTAACAATTATCTTAACTTTTATTCTTATTGTGAGTTAAGTCTTCACTTCTCTCAAAAATTTCCAGTAAATTCTTGCATTTGCATTTCCAAAAGGGGCTGAAATTTACTTAAAATGAATGATTCATCTTATTGATACATCTCAATGACAGCAATTAACGTTTTTAAAACTATTTTCGATCAAATTTAACCTCTGGGCTGTCTCTCTATGAATTATCACGGTTAGGCCTAACATTAGCCTTTCACCCAGTTTTACTATAAGATGGCAACTAGCCTAACATACTGTACGTTCAAACTTGAAGGAATAAAGAAAAGTCTGGCGAAATCGTATTAACGTTAGACTTGTCTAATAAATTACAGTCTCAAAGTATGTGAGAAATCTACGCTACACACAGGTTTTACGGCAGATTTTTTTTTGTTTATCTCGCAAAGAAGACAAAAGTTTCGCTTAAATAAATTTATAAAACACGTGCTAAGTGCAGTGATGCATGTACACAGATTGGGATCACACTCAGTGCAGTTACGTTAACGTAAAAAGCGCTAACAAGCTTAGCGCAATGAGACGCTTACTCCTGTAACTATTACCGCTAACCTCTTTGAGGAGGAGCAGATTAAAATGGGATTATCGGACGCCGCTTTAGCGCAGAGTTGGGGCAAGTGCCGCCGGTGCATGAAAGACACGAATACAATGGCGCGTAAGGGCATTAATCGCGTAAATAATCCGCTAACTGCGATATCGGGTGCGCTTATTCCCGACTGTACTGTATTTGATCGAAAATTGAAGATTTTGGACCCAAAATTTGAGATGTTTTCTTCCAAACTTTAAGATTTTTGGTGCAAACTTTTGTGTTTAGTCCAATTTGAGGCTTTTTGGTGAAAAATGCGACGATTTTCAGTGCAAAATGAAAGATAATTCAGTTAATACGAATGAAAAATACCAACATCTCTGTTTTCTATGATTCATTTGATATTTCACTTGATCATATTTATGGCTTTGACAAAAACAAATTTGGGGGTTAAAGCAATTTTTGATTAAGCTATTTTAAGTTATTAAGTCCTCCCCCCTTCCCCCCCTCCCCCCTCCTCTCCTCCCAACACACACACACACACTTAGCACACAGTGAGTACAGTGAGTACCAGAAATGTTTTGCTGAACAGGAGTAGCGCTGCTACTGGTTTGTATTATTGCCAACTTGTAGTCAGTCTGGGAGCATGCCTATAAATAGGAACATGTCTAACACACAATAATATTAAATTAGCCATATTGTTCAAATGGTACGATAAAATGTCATAGGTTCTAATTTATGTACTTGAAATATTTATAAAAAATGTTGGAAAAAAAAATCAAAAATCAAAATGGCGACTTCGTGCCCAAAAGCCTGGCACTATTGTCTATTATTTACAATATTTCGAAAACGGTGTGGAAAACATATCAAATGGGAGTGGAAAAGCTTTAGACACGACAGTAACGAAGGTATTTTCATGAGTCTTAAGTTTCCCCTCGCAAAGATCATTTTCCCAGATGTATTTGAAATTTGAAATATGTAACAAGGGTTTAACGTTAGGATAGCAAAGAATCATAGGAAATATCACAAAATGGCGGCTTCCATGTAGCAAAATGTTCCTATTTTTAGGAACATTTGTGCTCCCATTCATTGGCATGCTCCAGGACTAATAATACAGAAGCTTTGTGGCCTTTCAAAGTATCACCTTTCGTATTTTTAGCTCATATTTTGTTTTAGCTCATTTGATAATTGTGTCACATTGTAGGCAAACAGTTCTGTGCCCAAGATACATCGTACATCATTTATTATATACATATGCGTTAACCTATTTCTTTCTGAAAAGTGCAATGAATGTCCAGAAACTAGAGTACCGAAAAATCATTTTGCATTCAATTCATGAAAAAGCTTCCCACTCAAATTTCCCTAGAAGTTCAGTATTTTGTGTGATGAAAAAAAAAAAAAATTGTACATAGAGTTGAAAAAATGTGGTAAATCTTGGCTGTTTGATATGAAAACCTAGTAGAATTAAAATGGGTAAAGATTGTGCGATGAAATAAACGTAAAGTATTTTTCAGAAAGGAAAACAATTCGAATCCAGAGTGTCAAAATTATTTTCAGACAAAATAAGAATAAATAATTCATTGCCAGATATTCTGCAGCAATTTTGTACAATATTTTGAAATAGATATGTACTGTAGACTGTTAAAGCAATTGGCATTGGGCATATACAAATTTGCAACCTGTATTATTTGTGTAGAAGAAACGACTGAAATCAGACTAGTTGTGATGTCATAGCCTCAGATTCCTCAAAGTCTTTATGTATTCTGTCACATTTTGTGCTGCGATTTGTGGCATAAAACCATGGGACATGTCGAAAAAGTAGTACAACTGAATCTAGGAAGGGTATTTATAATATACCACCTGAAGAAAGATCAAGGAAAAATAATTTAAATAGAGAAAATTAAATAAACTTTCTTTAACCCTTAGATCTCCAGCGTGTTTAAAACATAACTGCTATTTTTCAGAACTTTTTTCGTTTTCTATCACTATAAGTTTAGTTTATATGAATGTTAAGACAATAAACTTTTCAAAAAAGATTCAAAATTAAAAAATATCGACATAAATATAAAAAATGGCAAATTTTAGGCAAAATTCTAAATTGGAATTTGTTTTTGAGATTGTATTATATCTTGTGAATAATGAAAATGGAGGATTTTCTTTACATATTTAGGTTGTTTGTAAAATTTCCTTTCCATTAATTCTAGTTGATAATTTTGTTCTCAAAGCAAAATATGCAAAAACAATGAAATTAAACAAGAAAATAATCACCGCTGTAATTACTCGTGAAAAACAAAGCTGCACATCCGAGTCGGTGTTTGAACCCGGGTCGCTTACGTGAAAGTGTCGCACGCTAACCGCGACACTACATTGCCTATCAGTAGAGTGTGGATTTGTGTTAAGTCTTATTTTTCAATATAAACAAAGAGGAAGTAGCTCTTTGTGTTTTCAATGGAAAATATATGGAATAAACTTTCTGACCATTTTTTTTGCATACGGCAGTTGCGATCCAGAGCTATGAATTGTTGTAAAAATTGGTCTCAAAAAGGCTAAAAATTATGAAATTTAAGTTGCACATTTTTTGCTAAAAAAGATATTGATGATAGGGGCAGTCAAAATTTGACTGGGATTGGATGCATTCATATCTTTGACAGTGGTACACGGCTTTTCGGGCAAAAGTTTGGTCTGGAAGTATGGCAAGTAACTTTTTGAAGAAAGAAGGGAGAATTATTTTTTTTGCCCATATTCCAAGCGAGTTTTACTCATTTTTTTTCTCGATATAACCGTCATCAAAAAGGTTAATCTATGGAAAGAACTATTCAAGCTCGATACCAGGATCACTGCTGTGGGCTATCATGATAAAGCAAAATAATTTTTTGAAAAAGTGCACATGTCCACCCGGTCGTGTCACGACCGATTGGAGATTTAAGGGTTAAAAAATATATTTAGAATGAGAGGATGACGATGCCAAGTTTCCATAGTAGAATTACTACACTATAGTAATTTCTACACAGATAATATCTCCTTAATGGAATAAGATTTTTGAACGCTTTCTTCACCATTTTGTTTCTTTTAAATTTCTCTTTCATATAAGAATGACATGCTTGACCACTGAGCCAATCCTTTAAGATCCTCTTCTAGCATACACATACACTTTTTAGAGAATACTTCTAAGGGATGAATTGTCTACAGAATTCTTGTGGACAGCAGTGTTCACATAATTGTGCAGGATTCCCGCTAGTACACATTATTAAATTCCCACTAAAAAATCATTAAATGGGGGGAAATTTCTGCAATTTCTTTTTTTTTTGGCAATAAAATTATTTCAAAAAAATAATAAAAAGGCCAACTTTCCCCCAAAAGGTCAAATTTGGCATTTTCTTGCCTTTTTGGCATTTCCCTGCCTTTTTGGCATTTTCTTGCCTTATTGGCATTTTCTTGCCTTTTTGGCATTTTCCAGCCATTTTAGGCATTTTTTATCATTACTGTAGGTCTCTTTTAGTATTTCTGTTTTTTCAACAAAAAAAAAGAAAAAATTCTCCCCCCAAATTTTAAACCTTAGTGTGAACACTGATGGACAGTCATGATACATCATTCATCCCATTTGTAGTCATTGATCAGAAGTATTAAAAATATATGTTGCTATCGGTTCCCACACATTGTATTTGTCATTCATCCTATTTACTAAATACAGTAAGCATAGTGGTAGCACAGAACTAATAAGGTATCACTCCGCCATCCAAAAATGAGAACCCTCAGAGAAAAAGCTAAAACAAATATTTTCAAGAGGTCCCTTTTCATGGGACAGGAAGCTGGGAAGTTGGAAATTTCAGGTATGGTAGAGAAAGGATAGGTCTCAACTATGCACATCAAAACTTGACAATATCTGTTTCTGAAAAAGTTTCATGGGAAACTATTTTACCATGGACCCATACCAAAAATACTTCAACCTAAAAAAAAGGGCCAAAACCTCTGGTGACCCCTATTGAAAGTACCCTCATCCGAGAGATAATAGATGATACTTTTTGAAAAACATCACAAAAGATCCCAAATCTTTAACATTCTGGTACAAAAAGGACTGAACTTAACTCTTTCATCATAGGCTTTAATAGGGCAAATAATTAGTTCCGTGCTACCTGGTAACCTGGTGGTGCTTTGCTTGGTGGTATCACATGACCTATTTTGGTCTGGATGATGTCATTACTGGCGTTTATGCAGATTGAAGAGAAATGTTTGTGTCTTTTGGGTACCCTACACAATCACTTGTATTCAAGATTTAATATTCAATATCTTTTGTGTTTTTTTGTGCAGGCTGTTGCCAGTGCTTTCGATGTCAGTCAGCATAACCTTCAGCCGATGGTCGCCATGAGCTGCGGCCATTTTAATAAATATCTAGACATTGGATCAGGCAGATGGATGGACGATGTCACAGCTACATGCTTTTCAGACAAAGCGGATGTGTTGCAATATTGTAAAAAGGTATGTTTGGAAATGCTTTCCTTTAAGTGAGGTGTATATAGTGTATCCTTTGATCCCCACTGCACCCTTTTCTAGACAAAATAGGATTTTATATTAAAAATTCTTCAAGCTTTGATTTCTTAGAAACTGCCGGTGCGTTTATTTGCAATTCATAAACTGTTCTTTTCAAAATTTAAAGCTCTTTCTGGTGAATATACAATTTCTGCTCCATGTTCCTGTCAAATTTATGGCATATGTAGTAAGTGGGAAGAATGCCTAAGGTCTCTTAAGACTATGTAATTCTATATGTTTTGTGCCCAAATTCAGCAAGGGATGCTACGTTTGAGATGTTGATTAAATCGAAATTAACATACATTTAAATGTTGGTTGTGAGTATTATCAAATCAATATGGATTTTGTTAGTCAGATAAAGCTACTACCAATTGTGTAAAAAGATTTCAAGGTTAGAAGAGGCAACTTTAGCTAAATTATTTAAAACCCACTCAAAAACATGAAGAAGCAAAAGACAATTATCAAAATCCATTAAAGATTGGCCATTTTACAGCGATTTGAAGAATTTTGTGCAAATATGGGCAAATATGCAGAATTTTGTGTTACTCTCGTGAAGTATACATGATGAAATAACCCTCTTTGGGAGGAATGGTCCATCAATCATTCATGTGCATTGCACAAATTCCTCCAGGCATATACAGTAATGCATATGTATATTTTTAGGGTCAGCCAAGAACTAAACTGTTCCACTTCATTGCAAAGCAGGTATGTGGCTTGAGCTCCAGATTAATGACTTAAGTGTGTACCGTGTAACAATAGCTGATTGCTAGCAAGTGAAGTGTGAAGAGGCTCTCAGGTTAGGGGTGGATTACTCCTGTGTTGTGTATGGTGTAACAACAGCTGATTGCTACTGTAGCAATTGAAAAGTAAAGAGGCTCTCGGGTTAGAAGGTGTGGATTACCCCTGCTTTTGAGAAAACCGAGGGTGTCAGGTTGGAGGGGCCCAAGGAATAGAAATTCTTTATGTGAACGGGACATACAAAAGTCTCTATATTCTTATGTAAATTCATTGTTTTTGGATCCAATGCGATAGCATCAGGAACCTATGCGGTCATGATGGCGTGTGTGTGTGTGTATGTATGGGTGTATATATAGGTGTGTTTGTAACGGCCAGCTCGTAAACGCGATATCTGAAGAACGATACATAGATTTATGTCATATTTGGTACACAAATAGCCTCCGTAGATAAGAACTGTTGTTTTTGATGGTGATTGCATATTAATGAGTAGGCAGGGCTCATAGTAAAAATCGTGAAGTGCTCTTATTTTGACAATCACATGTCTGTTTTGTTTCATATTAGTTATAAAAATGATGTTAGCTAGCGTGTACGTTTTAATTGTATAAAAAACGTTGACTTTCATTAATATGCATAGTGGGCGGGGCTTAATATGATTTTGTAAACCAAAAGCTTGTAAGCATGATATCTCACAAACTATGAACTGGATTCACTTCATGTGTGGTACACAGATAGTTCATGTTATGTAGATGTGCCCTATTGTTTTTGGTGGTGATATCATTCATATGAGTGGGTGTGGCTTAATGTAAAATCTTGAAATGCTCTTATTTTGACAATCACATGTCTGTTTGTTTCATATTTGTTATATTAATGATTTAAGTAAGTGTGTATGACATGATTATTGTATAAAAATGTTGACTTTTATTAATGTGCATAGTGGGCGGGGTTTGATATGATTTTGTAAACCAACAGCTTGTAAAAAACTTGTAAACACGATATCTCAAAAACTTGTAAACACGATATCTCAAAAACTATGAAGTGGATTCACGTTATGTGTCTGCATATGTTCCCTAATGCTTTTGGTGGTGATTTCATGCATATTATTAAATGGGCGGGGCTTAAGTGAAAATGTTGAAAAAGTGATAAATGAGCAAGTGTATGTCTGTTTTGCATCATATTGGACATGGTAATATTGTTGGTTATTGTGTACATGTTTGTGTTATCAACAGCTGTCATTAATATACATAGTATGCATGGCTCAATGTAAAAGTGCTAATGGATGTAAACACCACACTGTATCTTATGAACAGTGGATCATCATCGTGTCTGTACATATGTTCTGCGTTGTGGTGGTGATGTCATGAATATTAATGAGTAGGCGGGGATTACTGACAAATTCTTGAAATAAGATAAATGAGCAACCATTTTTGCACCATACTTGCTATGATAATGTTGTTAATTATTGTGCAATGCTAATGTTGTCAACATTTTTATTGATGTGCATGGTGGGTGTGGTTTATGAATAAATATCCTGGAACAAATATTTCATGATATGCAATGACAACAGCAAATACAAATTTTGCAAATCAATCAGCTAATGAAAAGAAAGGAAAAAATCATCGGAACCACAAAACCTTCTGGTTCTGGTTTAACCCTCTGCCATTTCTCTCTGAAAAAGGGAAGATAATTATAATAAAGAGGATATTATCCTCTACCCCAACCAACCTCAAGCTGGAGAAGGCATTTCAAACATTTTCAAAATCTGTAATTAAGGGAATAGATATAAAAAAAACAAAGCATTTTGAGGTATTTTCCTGTTCATACTTTACATTTTTCAATATATATATAGATAAAAAAGAAGAACTTTGATTACTCATAACTTGAAAACTACACATGCTATTTTCAAAATTTAGAGACTTAAACTCAGAATTTACTACTCTGTTTGGTACGTGGTTGAACAGAAAACTCTCGTACCATAGACCTTTAAGAATATTGGATTTCAGAATGAAGAGCTTACTATTGAATTGATATTTCAAATTTGCATATTTTTTTAATGCTGCATGATAATTAAAAAAAAAAAAACTGTTGAAATTGTTCAAAATGTTTACTGATTTAGGTGGGATGTGTGGGCTATTTATGTGATTGGTTCAATAGTTTTTCAGATTTTTTAAACTATAGTTTTATCTCTAGGTGTCACTTAGGTCTGTATTTAGTAATGATTTCATATGAACATTTAAGGATAGGTGCCCTCACCCTCTTTTCAGAAAGACAATCGTATAGAAACCGCTTTAAAATGTTTATTACAGCTTTTCGACGGCTTGATGACCTGCGGAAAATAATTTATCTTGTTTTTTCCCCTCTTGGCCCTTTTATTTGTCTTTAAAACAACGAGCCTCCTTTTTATGTACTCGGCGCAAGAGTGTTTTTGATGGTTCACAAAGCATCCTAGATGAGTTTGTAAAGTGAATAAAGATCTTAGTATACTCGGCACATTTTTCCAGTTCTTTCTTCACGTTATGATTGCTTTGATTCCCTGGACTCTATTTTTCACATCGCTAAGAAGATCATTTTCAATAAAACCTTACTGTCGTTAGTGTCAAGATGGAGGTGGCTGATGGGTAAAATGTCTTGAAAATGTATTCAAGACATCAACAGGGGTATTCTTAAGATGTAGTTTGCAGGTTTCTGTGATTGCATCAGTTTAAACCAGGAGGTTTTTTTTCTCTTTTTTTTTGGGGTGTGAAGATTCTTTCGAAGGAATAGTTTTTGAGATGTGAGGCTGTAAAACAGTATGCAGACTTTTTGATGTGAGAAAATAAGCACAGTAATTAAAAGTGTTGCATGTATGTAGAATTTGAAGAAGCAGTAATTTTGTTTTATGTAGGTACTTTATATACTGTAGGCCTACAGTATGTTTTCCTGTTCATTTCTCAGAAGCTGTTTCCTGCAACTAATTAGAATGTTATAGTTACTGTTTAGGCATGACCCTTCCCTACCCACCTTAACCACTTACTCTTTGTAAATGGGAGAGAGGCTGCTCGGCTTCCCTTCTCCTATAACCCATTCCTACAACTCCTTCCCCAGGATGTAGGCTTATACCCCCCCCCCCCCCTCTCCCTCCTTTATGCAAAATCAGAAAGCAACTACTGTCACACAACAACTGTGCAGTAACAATCAAGATATACTGTATCTGTGTTTCACTTCCTCAACTAGTTTGATCAATTGAAAAATGTAAATGTCTGGTTAGGATGAGGTGATTAATTATTATTCTGCATTATCACAAACTCCTATACTGTAGCTTGAACCAGAAAGGGGCATGATGGTAAGGATGGAAAAAGGGATTTACATGGTAGCAAGGGTCATGCAGCAAGCAAGCATTTGGGGCACCATGCAAACATAAATCAGAGAGAGAGAAAAATACAATAATTAGTTTTAAAATGTTGATCATTGTGAAAAAAGGGACAGGATGGAGGAAATAGGGGCAGGGTGGAAGAAAATAGGGGCATGGTGCAAGAAAATAGGGGCATGGTGGAAGAAAAAAGGGATGGTGGAGGAAATAGGGGCAGGGTGGAAGAAAATAGGGGCAAGGTGGAAGAAAAGAGGGTCAGGTGGAGGAAATAGGGGCAGGGTGCAAGAAAATAGGTGCAGGGTACAAGAAAATAGAAGCAAGGTGGAGGAAATAGGAGCAGGGTGGAAGAAAATGTGGGCAGGGTGCAAGAAAATAGGGGCAAGGTGGAAGAAAATAGGGACAGGGTGGAGGAAATAGGGGCAGGGTGGAAGAAAATAGGGTCTGGGTGAAAGAAAGTAGGGGCAGGGTGGAAGAAAATAGGGGCAGGGTGGAAGAAAATAGAGGGAAGGGTGGAAGAAAATAGAGTCAGGGTGGAAGAAAAGAGGGTCAGGTGGAGGAAATAGGGGCAGGGTAGAAGAAAATAGGGGCAGGGTGCAAGAAAATAGGGGCAAGGTGGAGGAAATAGGGGCAGGGTGCAAGAAAATAGGGGCAGGGTGCAAGAAAATAGGGGCAAGGTGGAAGAAAAAAGGGACAGGGTGGAGGAAATAGGGGCAGGGTGGAAGAAAATAGGGTCAGGGTGAAAGAAAATAGGGGCAAGGTAGAAGAAAAAATGGACAGGGTGGAGGAAATAGGGGCAGGGTGGAAGAAAATAAGGGCAGGGTGGAAGAAAATAGGGGCAAGGTGGAAGAAAAAGGGACAGGGTGGAGGAAAATAGGGGCAGGGTGGAAGAAAATAGGGGCAAGGCGGAAGAAAAAAGGGACAGGGTGGAGAAAATAGGGGCAGGGTGGAAGAAAATAGGGGCAGGGTGTAAGAAAATAGGGGAAAGGTGGAAGAAAAAAGGGACAGGGTGGAGGAAATAGGGGCAGGGTGGAAGAAAATAGGGTCAGGGTTGGTGGAAGAAAATAAAAAGAGCATGGAGCACCCCTCTGAAGAAGCCGAACTGGGGCCTGTATTATCTTGAATGAGTACAGTATGTCTGACAATTCAAAACACTGAAAAGTATTCAAGTTTGATCATACAGTATATTGAATCCTAATGGGTGAGTTAGTTTTATCTTAAAAGAGGATGATTAAATGAAGAAAATTGTAGTGAAGAAATTATTCATTCATTTTTTTTCATTAAGAAGATATTTAAATCTTAGAATCTGTGTAAGTTTATGTATTACAGTATCTTAAATCATGCCAGAAATGACATCACAACACCGTTTTCCTCATAATTCATTTTGTGATAAGTTGACATATTTGTGAATGTTTGTAACTTTTATCTCAGGATTAATGCAAAAAATAGATTAAAATGTAATAAATTTAAAAAGCGGTAAAATGGCTGCTTACACCAATTTTGACATGAATATTGTGTGGCGTTTTAGATTTTAAAACACTTAACAATTTTAGAATGAAAATGTTTTGATGTCGTTGGTTCCCTTTGTTTGCTTTTGATGTGTGTTTATGCTCATACTTCAACCTTGTCATATCCATTGTTTGTGACAGCAGGTGGAAAAGCCCATTACTGTTAAAGAAAGGGTTTTTTTTTTTTTTTTTTGCAGCATAGTTTAAAGGGTACTCTTAAGATTAATTGGAGCGTTTTAAATAGTCAGAAAAGGTGGGAAACTGCTGTAGATAAAAGGCCATCATGGTAGGCCTGTTTGATAAGTACCTGGGTACTATTGTTGATGGCTGAATGGGATTTTTTATAGAAAATGAATGTTAAGGTATCAAATATAACAAGTTGTGCAAATATGATATTTTTGGGCAAAAGTGGCAATTTGCCCATCTTGTTTCAGTGCATTGGGAGCAGATGGCCTAGTGTGTGTGTGTGATTCTTTGAGTGATATTAGTTCAACAAAATATTCTTTTTTATGATTTTAGTTATCTGGTTTGGGAGAAAAAAAATAACCAGTTATATAACAAGAACTTTGTGTAATTGGTATTTATACTTTTAACTTCTTAAAGGAGCATCAGACTGAAAAGTGAGCACATATTTTTTTAGGGTCCCCAAAAATCAATTGCTTATCTAGCATGCAACGGTATAGCAATTTTTTGGGTAATATAAATATTCAAATGACCTTTGACCTCACATCATCTGTGGACTATGGAGGTATGAAGTTTATTCATCTTTTGTGGATATTTATATTTGTAAAATTTGCAAAAATTTGCAAAAATGAGCTCCCTCTCTTTTGCGTCTCCTTTAAGTCGTAAAATTACATCGGAATATTTATAAAAAAAACGTTTTTTATTCAGATCAACAAGTTTCCAGTGAATAAAATTCCTAATTTAATAGAATTTAAATTGGAATGTCCTCAACGAAATAAAAGTTTTGATTTTTTTCTTTACTGTTTTGTTTATTTTAGATGTTCTCCAAATTATTTAAATCTCAAGCACTTAAAAAGTATTTCAATAAAATACAAATATTTTTAAGAAGTTGAAGCTGTGATGTCACTACTAATCTGATTCACTATTTACTGTCAGTGGTGGCATGATGGGAGAGGGGGGATTTTCCCCTATGTTATCTCTTTGCTCCCCCATTTTCCCCCCAGAAAATTTTGTAGAGACATATTTTGTCTGATTAATAAGATTTTGCCCCCCTCATGAGACACAATTTCCCTCTCTTGCCCCCATTACCAAAATCCTGGTGTCATACCACTATATATATATATATATATATATATATATATATATATATATATATATAAATGTATATATATATATATATATATATATATATATATATATATATATATATATATATATATATATATATATATATATATATATATATATTTATATATATATATATATATATATATATATATATATATATATATATATATAATATATATATATATATATATATATATATATATATATATATATATATAATATATATATATATTTATATATATATATATATATATATATATATATATATATATATATATATATATATATATATATATATATATATATATAGATATATATATAGATATATATATATATATATATATATATATATATATATATATATATATTTCTTTACCATTTTGGTTTTTCTATTTTACATCATCATGTGAGACAAGCATGTCATACCAGGGATTTGTTGAATAACAATCCTGATATGACCAACTAACCCCCAGAAAACTTGCCTCTTCAAATGGAGATCCTTTTGGCCTTCATTAAACCAGGGATCTGTTAAACAGTGCTACAATAGCACTGAATAATGTGTGAATAATACTAAATGCATACAGTTGAATGGTTATGCCACCAAAGTGCACTTTTTGTGTCACCTGCTGTAATTCATTGAAAATATATTTGAAATTCTCATTTGTTTTGCCAATAAGAACAGCAATATTTGTTCAATCAAGCGTGAGTGAGTTGTTAAGCAAATATCATAGATCGTATTTATTAGAAAAGATAAACGATAGGCTATTTACCCTCAGTGAGGCAGCAAATTGATTCTTCAACAGTAGAACTAATTGTTCGTTAACTGTGACATATTCTTTATTCACAGTTCATTGGAAGCAAGCCTTCATTGTTAATGAGAAGGTACAGTGAATTATATAGACCAATTGGATATTAAAATGTGAATTTGTTTAAATGTTTCGTTTTGAAGGTTAATAGATATATAGAAGTAACATTATTTAAAATGTTTCCAAGTCCTTAAAAACCATAGAAGTAACAAAATATTTCACCAAAGTTGGTTAAAAATTGACAGTTTATAGCATTTTTAACTGCAGGGCCACTTGATATTTTAAATGTTAAAGGACTGCTGACATGTAGAAGCAAATTGATGTTCAACACTAGCTGAATACTTAGTAACCCCCATTTCTCCAAAATGATAATTGGAAAAGTGTAAAAAAGACGTTATTTAGAAGTTCAGATTAACCATTTTCTGTGGCGTCCGCAAATTTATTTAGATATGTGACATTGGAAGTTGTAGACCTCCCACAGAATTGCCTGTGTAAACGCATACAAAGTAATTACAGACCGTAGACCTAAAATGTCGTCAGAAAAATGTTCGAACATTTCATTCTCTGATACCTCAGATACAGAAGATTCCTTTTCAGAACTTGACGGAGACATTATAGACCCCCATAGTGTACCTGAAGATGCAATCATTATAGACCCCCATAGTGTTCCTAAAGATGCAATTATTATAGACCCCCATAGTGTACCTGAAGATGCAATCATTATAGACCCCCATAGTGTACCTGAAAATGCAATCATTATAGACCCCCACAGTGTACCTGATGATGCAATCATTATAGACCCCCATAGTGTACCTGAAGATGCAATCATTATAGACCCCCATAGTGTACCTGAAGATGCAATCATTATAGACCCCCATAGTGTACCTGAAAATGCAATCATTATAGACCCCCACAGTGTACCTGATGATGCAATCATTATAGACCCCCATAGTGTACCTGAAGATGCAATCATTATAGACCCCATAGTGTACCTGAAGATGCAATCATTATAGACCCCATAGTGCACCTGAAGATGCAATCATTATAGACCCCCAAAGTGTACCTGATGATGCAATCATTATAGACCCCCACAGTGTACCTGAAGATGCAATCATTATAGACCCCCATAGTATACCTGAAGATGCAATCATTATAGACCCCCACAGTAGGCCTGAAGATGCAATCATTATAGACACCATAGTATACCTGAAGATGCAATCATTATAGACCCCCATATTATACCTGATGCAATCATTATAGACCCCGATAGTATACCTGAAGATGCAATCATTATAGACCCCCATAGTGTACCTGAAGATGCAATCATTATAGACCCCCACAGTGTACCTGAAGATGCAATCATTATAGACCGCCAAAGTGTACCTGATGATGCAATCCAACCATAAGTGTTTGAGATATTACAGGGGGAAGTTAGCCCTTTGAGCCAGCTGAACGCTAAGTTCCAGACCCATAGGCCTACTTACATGTATGACAACAAACCTTTTGCGAGCCCCTTCACAACACCGCAGAAATTAGACTATGAAGTTAAGTTGTTTATTTGAGTGGCAAAAAAGGTTAGAAAGTTGTTCCAAATTAAAAATACATCAGTTGATACCAAAATTGCTACATGTCACCTATCCTTTAAACAGGGAGGCTCGTCTCACTTCATATATCGTTGGTCTCTGTAGAATTGGGGGGTGCAGAGCTTTGTCACTTTCTGGCTCTGGAATGCACAAGATCTCTGACGGTTTGTACATGCATGGGCATACATAGTGAGTGTTGTGTGTGTGAAGATTCAATCATAGGACATAATGTTATAATGATCTATGGGAAACTTGTTTTTCATCACATATGTCAAAAAGATAAAAGTGAAAGTGAAAGATTAGTAAGATACTACTACCAACCATTATAGCAGTCACCAGATAAAAATTACAATGAGTGAAAACATGAAAAGCAAAATTTAAGAAAAATAGTTCTGGCAGAGTGTAAGTGACCTACAACTGATGGTTCGAAAAAAATTAAAGTCCCGCGCCAACCAACTGGGCTATATATCAAGCGTTATTCAATTTGGGCTTACCGTAAAATAAGGGCCAACGATATACGTGTAGCAATTTTTAAGTTACATATTGTAATTCTTTGAATGAGCCAAGCTAGTTCTGAATGGTCTGCTGAAATAAAGTGCATTAAAGGAATATTTCCATGTTTTTTGTAACCTTTCATAAGAAAGAGAAACATTTTACAAACACTGTAGTACAAAAATGTTGATATGTTATTCCCACCAGAAGATATTCAAATTTGAAGGTTCACAAAAAATGCCAATAAACGAATAGGAAAATGCTCAGTATGACATCACAGCAACACATTCTCCCACAAACTTAATGTATTTCATTAAAATCTGTCATCCTTTTTTATTATTTAGAAAACCTACTTGAAAAATAAATTGATGAAAGTTAAGTATTGATATACATTGCCAATTATACCCTACTTCAATAACTTTTGAAAAATTGTTTCTAATTAAACAGAAACAACCAATTAAATTTGAAAACTGGATGGGCTTTTTTACAAATTTTAAAAACTATTCTATCCAGAATTCCATGCTCTTTCACATATCTGCTAGAAGTCCATAGTCCTTTAAGAGCCAGAAACTTTCAAATGTCTACCAGTGTTATGATGTCTGCCTTTATGACAAAGATCCTAGTAAAGAAAATAAACTGAGACTCAGTAGTATAGAGACAGACACAGAGCCCTTATAAACATGATGTTATTGAGAGAAAGGTTTTGTTGCATATCAAGGAGTCTGTGTTTAAAGGATTTATATGACTGACAACTCTTGTATCCTTTTTCCCCAAGAGTTTTTTATACAATAGGATTTGCTACCTTTGTTTGAAGTGGTTGAGATTGTGGAATATAAACCATGACAGGCCCATACAAACAACCCATTTTACTCTCTTTGTGCATCTGGCTGTTGTGAAGTCTGCCACTAATTGTAGCATGAAAAGGCAAGGACAATCCTCTGGTTGTAACAACAGAGCTTTTAAGTGTAAGATTGTTCCGATATGGTTGAGGGGGCATAACATGAATCGGTTATTTTGTAGATAATTGTGGGATTTTCTTTTCTTTGAATTAACCATGAAATTTGACCACTGAATTAATCAAATCAATTGAGGACTGCAAACTGGAAAAAAACAACCCTCTTTTCTTGTTGATAATAGTTTTTGTTTTTTTGTTCCCTGGGAGTTAAGATTGCTTTAATTACTATCCTTTGATTATGTGTTTTATCAATGCCAAATAATTTGTTTTTCTCAGAAGTACAGTTCAAATATTGGGCATAGCTTGAAAACATGAGAAAAACACTGCCCTTTATCACAAACTGTGTATGACTAAATCTTGTGTTTTTGTCTGCATATGTTATATACTTGCACCTTTGAAGTGTTGTTGCCCTGAGGTTTTAATATCATTATCATTATTACAATTTATATAGTGTTGAAATAAATGTAAATTATCATTGGCGCTGTACAAATAAAGTATTACATGATTACATAATCATTGGTGCTGTACAAATAAAGTATTACATGATTACATAATCATTGGCGCTGTACAAATAAAGTATTACATGATTACATAATCATTGGCGCTGTACAAATAAAGTATTACATGATTACATAATCATTGGCATACAAATAAAGTATAACATTACATTATCATTGGCGCTGTACAAATAAAGTATTACATGATTACATAATCATTGGCGCTATACAAATAAAGTATCACATGATTACATAATCATTGGCGCTGTACAAATAAAGTATTACATGATTACATAATCATTGGCACTGTACAAATAAAGTATAACATTACATAATCATTGGCGCTATACAAATAAAGTATTACATGATTACATAATCATTGGCGCTATACAAATAAAGTATCACATGATTACATAATCATTGGCACTGTACAAATAAAGTATTACATGATTAAATAATCATTGGCGCTGTACAAATAAAGTATTACATGATTACATTCATTGGCACTGTACAAATAAAGTATTACATGATTACATAATCATTGGCGCTATACAAATAAAGTATCACATGATTACATAATCATTGGCGCTGTACAAATAAAGTATTACATGATTA
Source organism: Chiridota heheva (assembly GCA_020152595.1). NCBI lineage: Eukaryota > Metazoa > Echinodermata > Holothuroidea > Apodida > Chiridotidae > Chiridota > Chiridota heheva. The sequence continues at coordinate 708,949 of JAIGNY010001174.1, read as the reverse complement.
CATAATCATTGGCGCTATACAAATAAAGTATTACATGATTACATAATCATTGGCGCTGTACAAATAAAGTATTACATGATTACATAATCATTGGCGCTGTACAAATAAAGTATTACATGATTAAATAATCATTGGCACTGTACAAATAAAGTATTACATGATTACATAATCATTGGCACTGTACAAATAAAGTATTACATGGTTTCATAATTATTGGCGCTGTACAAATAAAGTATTACATGATTAAATAATCATTGGCACTGTACAAATAAAGTATTACATGATTACATAATCATTGGCACTGTACAAATAAAGTATTACATGATTACATAATCATTGGCGCTGTACAAATAAAGTATTACATGATTAAATAATCATTGGCACTGTACAAATAAAGTATTACATGATTACATAATCATTGGCGCTGTACAAATAAAGTATTACATGATTACATAATCATTGGCGCTGTACAAATAAAGTATTACATGATTACATAATCATTGGCTCTGTACAAATAAAGTATTACATGATTACATTTAAAAAAAAATGAAAGATAAGAAAACTATCCATAAAATACCTAATAATTGAAGGATTAGTTAAGTGGTCAAGCAATTCATCTTATTTTAAAGAGGACTTCAAAAGAAACAACATGATGAAGAAAGCATTCAAAAATTTAATTTCCTTAAGGAAATAAACAAGTTTAAAGTTTGGTATCGTTTCTGTAGAAACGACTGAAATCAGATACTTGTGATGTCAACTCCTCAGATTCCTCAAAGTCTTTATGTATTTTAAAGAAAGTTTATTACATTTTTTCACATTTAAAATTATTTGTCTTTAAACTTTCTTCAGGTGGTATTTTATAAATACCCTTCCTAGATTCAGTTTTTACTACTTTTTTGACACATCCCATGGTTTTAGGCCTCAAAATTGCAGGACAAAATATGATAGAATACATAAAGACTGAAGAATTTGAGGCTATGACATCACAATTAGTCTGATTTCAGTTGTTTTACACAAATAACACCAAACTTTAAAAGCAATTTTTCCTAAAATGTACTAAATTTTTAAACTTTTGATGAAAATTGGGGGGGGGGGGGATATGTCCCCCGGGAATTACAGCCTGTGTGCAGTGCTACCCCAACTTATCCTTGCACTCATAAAATGCAGTATTATGTTAGACATATAATGTGAAGTTATTAAAGGTGAACTAAGTCTCACAAATGAGGGAATCTTTTTTGATGATAGAGTTTGTGTAATGTTTCTTGCCCCAGTGTTTTGCCTCAAAGAGATGAAATTCTATGTTTGTGATTTTTAAAGTAAAATAAGATGGTATCTAGACCCCATCTTGATAAAGGGCAGGGTGCTAGATTCATTGAGGGGCACATTAATGCTCGCACAAAACACTGCCTTTTTAGGGGTGAGGTCCAGGGGCCCCTTAAGGCCTAAAGGAAAAGTATCGTCTCATATGTAAATTTGGAATGGATCACCGCAGTGGCTGGTAACGTCACTTTCTGTTTTCAATTTTCCTTATTGATTGCGAGAAATCTGTTATGTTTTCGATAACAAATGTATGCCTCTATGGTCGGTCCGGCGGATGTGTGATCGATAACATCGCAGATTTCTCGCAGTCAATAGGAAAAATTGAAAGCCGGAAGTGATGTTGCAAGCATGGTGGGGTTCACTTCTGAATAAGATGATATCCTTGTTATGTTTGCTACAGTATGCAGATAAGAAGATAAGGTGAATTGCATTTGGCAAATGGAATCTTGCAATTTGTGAGCAGTGTGCACTGTGTCAGAAACAATTTCGGAGGTGCAGTGACTCAGTGGTTAAGGATCCATGCTTGTATTCGAAAGGTACCAGGTTTGATTTTCGTCGTGAGCGCTGCATTGTATCCTTGAACAAGACACTCCACTCTGCTTGCTAATTCAGTCCACTTAGCTGAAAAATGAGTACCAGCACTGCTGGGGAGTTTAATCTGCGATGGACTGGCATCCCATCCAGGGGGAGTCATGTACTTTCATTCGCTTGCACCATTGAAAAACCGAGATAAACACCAGCTCTATGAGCCTAATGGCTGGGATGGATTTAGTTGGGCACTGTGCTTTGCAATCTCTTACAGAAAAATTAGCTTGTGATAAGCTAACAATTTTTAGCTTACACAAGCTTGTAGCAAGTTATTATTTGGGACAAATACAAGCTGCTAGCTTGTGCAAACAAACATTAACATAACATAACAAGATTACGGGCTAAGAAGGGTTAGTCACCCCATAAAAAAGTCCAAACTAACACCTCCAAAAAAAAAAAAAAAAAGACTTCCAGAGTTAATAAAGAACCTATCAATGTTGATTTTGAAATTGTGAACGAAATTGGAGCTTACTACCCACTCAGGCAAATCATTCCACTCATTAACAACTCTTTGCGAAAGGCTAAAATGCTGAATATTTATCCGTGGGATTCTTTGGTCAACTTCAAACTGTCACCACGTTTCACATGAGGATTAGCTGAAACATGCAAGAAATAAGAGGAAGTCAAAACATCACTACCAGATAGGAATATAAAAACGTAAATCATATCGCCACGTACTCTTCTCAACTCGAGTGTGGTCAAACCAAGAATTCGCAACTTAGATTCATAAGCATCCTATTTGCCCTTGCAGCTGATAAAGCACACTATTTATAAGGTTTCAGATTGCTAGTGATGATCCCCTTTCTTGAGCAACACAACCAAGATTTGAACCATTTATGCAGTAATCAAAAGCCAAATTGTTCTGACCAAAATAAGTACCTTTGCATTTGTCAACAATGAATGACATCTGCCACATTTGGGAACAAGAAACTTAACTTAACCAGATCAGTTTGCAAAAGTGAAGAATCCTTAGCATCATCAACAATCCTGTACAGCTTAGTGTCATCAGCAAATTTACAAATCCTGGAGCTAAGGGAAACATCAATATCATTAATGAAGATTAAGAAAAGAAGCGGACCCAATACAGAACCCTGAGGAACACCACTTGTAACCTTCTTCCATGGAGATACTTCACCATTAACAACAACTCTTATGTGACCTGTCAACTAACCAATATATACGACTGGCACTTTCCCTCCACACCAAGTGCTCTTGATTTTATCATGAGCCTGCCCAATGGGACCTTATCAAATGCTTTTTGGAAATCTAAATAGATAACATCCACATTATCAAGAAACTCCAATAAATTTGAAACACAAGACCTCTTAGGTAAGAAGCCATGCTGGGACAAATTCAACAAACCATTGACCAGTAAATAATCTAGTACAACATCTTTAACAATGGACTCCATGACCTTGCACACTGGCCTATAGTTACAAGGTAAACTGTGGCCACCCTTTTTAAAAATAGGAGTGACATTAGCAATTCTCCAATCACTAGGAACAACACCAACATCAAAGCTTTTTAAAAAGATAATACTCAGAGGAACAGAAAGAACATCAGAACACTCACATAAGACAGCAGGATGTATACCATCAGGACCAAATGCTTTTTTATTTCAAACCCTTCAACTTCTTAGACACAACATCAACTGAAAAATCAACATTCTTAATGGATACTCAGTGCACACTAAAATAATCCACAACATCATTAGCAGGGGACTCCTTAGTAAAAACAGACACAAAGTAGTCATTCAAAACCTCAGCCATGCACTGTTGATAGTAATACTATCATTACCCTCAAGGGGCTCAACCTCCTTGGTTTTTTACTTGAGCGAACATAAGAGTGAAACCACTTAGGATTAATCTTAACCTCTTTGGACAAACGTTTTTTAAAAAGCAGTTTAGTATTTCTTATCAAACCCTTTGTGAACTTTTCATGATCCTTTTACCTACTGTAGTAAGCTCCAAAGGACACCCACTGTGTTTATAACAACACCACAACTTCTCCTTTTTCCGAACAGCCTGCAAAACCTTCCGAGACATCCACACTGGCCAATTACGCCTACAGATAGTCTTTAATGGGAGAAACCTATTTACACCCTTTAAAGCTATAGTTTGGAAAACATCCCTTGCTTTAGAAGGATCTAAGTTACCAGCAAAGAAGTCCAATCGAATGACAAATTATCCTGAAGTGCAGCAAAGTCAGCATTCTTAAAATCTAAAACTAGTTTATTAGCTGGAGAAACCTTTGTAAAGCAATACAGATAAAAAAAAATGAGGTCATGATCACTACACCCTACCTTACCACTACTTAGCACATTTCTAACCATACTTTCTTCATTACTGAAAATCAAATCAAGACAATTACTACCACGTGTGGGAAACAACACATGCTGGGTGATAAAGCAGTCAGATACAGCTTCCAGAAAATCTTTACCATGTGGACCACTAGTACAAAAGTTCCAATCAATGTCTGGAAAATTAAATTCCCCAAAACAATCACCCTCCTAGAAGCCACTTTCCTGAAGCAGTCAAGCAATTTCTGATTGTTCTCAGGACTAGAATTTGATGATCTATACACAACACCAACAACCAATGAACTACCAACATCGCCATCAACAATAAGCTCACACCATAGGCAATTTGAAAAACCAAAAGAAAACTAAGCAATCCTATCAATACAATTAAAACTATCTTTCACAAACAATAAAACACCACCTTTATCATTGAGAGTATTTAATCTGTCTGCTTGAAAACTGAGTAACCTGGAATATGTACTCTGAATCAGTACTTTCACCATAAATCCAACTCTCAGTAATACCACTTATATCAGGTCTACTAATTGAAACTTTATTAGCTTGCACAAGGTAGCAAAAACATATTTGTTAGCTTGTAGCAAGTTTGACTAGTTTGCGCAAGCTTACAGAAAGTTTTTGCTACATTGCACAAGCTTACAGAAAGGTGTTTGTGCAAGCTAGCTAGCTTGCATTTGTTTCAAATACTAGCTTGTTGCAAGGTTGCAGCAAATTTGCACAAGCTAAAAATGTTAGCTTATTGAAAGCTTGCGCAGGCTAGGATTTTCTGTAAGGGAACACTTGGATGGTATCCACTCTGCATATAAACTGTATGTTTAATTAAAGAAGAACTACTTGTTTGGTGAAAGATAATACCGTATTATCCAGCATGTACATGTATGATGTAACATGTTAATATGAATTGTGTGTTAGATAGTGTTTTGCCAGTAATTTTACTGGGGTAACCATTTTATATCCATTTCTTATAGAAATTTTAGCTTGCAACACACTTGCGGCACTTGCTAAAAAATCTTAGCTTGCATGCTACAAGCTTGCGCAAGCATGCTGCAAGCGTGCTGCAAGTTAGTATTTGGAACAAATACCAGCTTGCGCAAGCTTGTGCAAGCGAGCATAAAATATTTGTTAGTTTGTGCAAGCAAGCATAACATATTTATTAGCTTGTGCAAGCTTGCAAACAGTTTTGCTAGCTTTACAAGCTTGCAGATAGTTTTTGCTAGCTTGCGCAAGCTAATTTGTTCAAATACCAGCTTGCAGCATGCTTGCGCAAGCTAAAATTGTTAACTTGTCACAAGTGTGCTGCAAGCTAAAATTTCTGTAAGGGAATTTGTCAATACTCCTGCAGCTGATTCTTAAAATTCATACTTTCATAAACATGAATGTGACTAGCATAATGGAGGGATGTGCTGAAAATTAAAGTCATCAAAATGAGACGATGTTTATAACGTTTCTTTGATCTTTGCATTATTGAAGAGCGATCAACATGGTGGGTACATTAGGTTCTAACACTTTTGTGTGGGAGTAATTTTGAGCAATCTCAAAGACCAATTGACAAGAGAATGAAAATACTTCACTAAATTGGCTTTTATCAATAGTAGGCGTTTGGGATCAATAATTTTCACTTAAGGCAAAAGCGTCAAACATAGAATGTAAATGGAAGTAAAGGCCTGAATTAAGGTGTAGGTAGGTAATAATGTATTTTGCTATTGTCATGATGAAGGTTCTTTACAGTACTACTGTAACTTAAGTAATTTGTTATATAAGGCATAGGTAGATAATAATGTATTTTGCTATTGTCACGATGACAGTTCTTTACAGTACAACTGTAACTTTGGTAATTTGTTATATAAGGCATAGGTAGGTAATAATGTATTTTGCTATTGTCACTATGACGGTTCTTTAGACTACAACTGTAACTTAGGTAATTTGTTATATAAGGCATAGGTAGGTAATAATGTATTTTGCTATTGTCACTATGAAGGTTCTTTACAGTACAACTGTAAGTTAGGTAATTTGTTATATAAGGCATAGATGGGTAATAATGTATTTTGCTATTGTCACTATGACGGTTCTTTACAGTACAACTGTAAGTTAGGTAATTTGTTATATAAGGCATAGATGGGTAATAATGTATTTTGCTATTGTCACGATGAAGGTTCTTTACAGTACAACTGTAACTCAGGTAATTTGTTATATAAGGCATAGGTAGGTAATAATGTATTTTGCTATTGTCACTATGAAGGTTCTTTACAGTACAACTGCAACTTTAATTGTAATTTGTCATATGTATAAAAGACTTTGAAGGAGAATGAGAAGAAAGATCAAGAGAAATGAATGAAGTGGAAAAAGATTCCATATTGTATTAGTGAAAAAAATGAAATGATTAGGGTTGGGCTAAAGGGATACCCTATTTGACATATTAAGCACCCCTGTTCGAATAAGCGCCCACCCAGAATATTTTCTGACTGATAACATAATTTATTTGATTTATTTGAAGACTGAAAATAAGTTTTGTTGCATTATTTGTTTAATTTGCATCTGATGCTCACGGTGTGTTGGTGGTGGTTATTGTGAGGCTCAGCCAGTTCACACAACGCAGTTCAAATATAGCACAGACCCCTAGCTTTGCTGTTTTATAGAGGCGGCCTGCCCCGCCCCTTCGTGGGCTAGCCCTGCCCCCCTCATGGTCTGCCCTGCCCTTATGAGAAAAATAATTAATCCAAAAAAAAAAATGTAGATTTCATTATATTTCAACTTAATGATCTTAATTAGCCTCATAAATGAAATACCTTACATGTATACAGAATACAGAATGATAGCATAAGCAATTGTCCTGTTTGGCTAATGACTTGGTCCTTGTCATTCAGAATAGCTTCATTCTGAGATGTAGTGGAAGCTAGAATCCTAAAGCTTTTTCACCAGGGGATTAAGCTTTAAGTGGGCCCCAGACTCCATGCCGAAAAGATGCAGTGCTTTGCGCGCACATTACTGTACTTCTCAACAAGTCCAGCACCCTGCTATAATATACATTTTACAATAACATTCTTACCCATCTGCTTATGTACTGTACATACCTTACATACATGTATACAATATTCTCTCTTTTTGTCTTCCAGAGACAGCGCATCAATTACACATATAATATATTCAATTCTGAGAAAGAAAAAACTTTTATTTGCAATTGACTTTGGTTAGTTTCAATTTATAGTAGCAGCACTGATGCTGTGACTGTATCATATCAAATGTTGACAATTTGCATATCAGTAAATTCAAGGTTTTCTGTTGAAGTTGCAAAATGATTAATTTTGTTTGAAGGGAGGTTTTGCTATTTCCAAGTTTTTTTAGAAGTCCTAAAATAAAGAATCAAAAGGTTCTTAAATTAGGACCTTTTTGTGATAAGATCATCACCATTTTGTTAGATTTCCCATGATGATTTATATACTAACGTTATAGCCTTATGCAGTGTTATAAATGTTAAATTTTAGGGGTTTGTAGCACACTTAGCTCGGTCCTGGAATATGGGTGCTGATTGCTTATGAAGAAAAAAGTTTGGTCTAGAAAGTGCTGCAGTTCTATTTGTGTAAGTGCATTACGTCGAATATGGTATACCTGCTTCCCATATACAGAATGAATACAGGTACAGTTGGAGGAAGATTAGGGGGGGGAAAGTTCAGGGTGGGAACAGGACCTGGTGGGGCAAAACTGTGGTGGAGGAAAGACCAGGAAGGGGTCAAAACCAGGATGGGGGCAAAACCAGGATGGGGAAAAACCAGGATGGGGGCTAAAACCAGGATGGGGAAAAACCAGGATGGGGGCAAAACCAGGATGGGGGCAAAACCAGGGTGGTGCAATTTATCCTAATACAAGACAATGCAAACTTATTTATTTCTTCAAAAGTTACATTTGAAATTCAGCCATTCATGACCTTTAATGACTTTCTTAGTTGAATGAACGGTGCATGGGTTGTACTGAATATTTTAAGGGCTTAATGTCAGCTAGAATTGACCCCATGCATTTTCCTTCAAACAAATTGGGAAAAAGATTTGAGCATCAATTTGTTTAGGAAAAGTGGAACTTATACAAATGTAGACCTAATAGTAAAAGAAGCTCTACATATTTTAAACGGGAATGCAGCCATGTTGGCATCCCTAGCAATGACATAGCTGATGTAGCCGCTAAGCTTGCCCTCAACCTCCCCCTACCCCTTTTCCCCAAACCTTTTCTGACATCAAACCGCTTATCACTTCCCTTGTTCATGACCGCTGGCAAACCCCATGGAACTCCCAAATTGATAACAAACTCCATGTCATCCAGCTCACAATTCCAAACAAATCCACCATCAACAACATATCTCGTATCGACAACGTTCATATTACCTGTCTCAGGATAGGTCACACCCACCTCCCTCACTCCCACCTCCTTATTGGCTCCCCCCAACCCCTCTGCAACAATTGCCATTGCACCCTCATAGTCCATCACGTTCTCCTTGCTTGTCTCCTGTACAACATTCCCAGAGCTTTCCTCGCTCCTTTGAGCCACAACTCAATATCCGAGTTCTTCCAGAAAAACCCTCCAGATTTAATTATCTCCTTCCTTCATCATGCTTCCTCCTACAACCATATTTAATTCTCCTCTTCCACCCCCTCTTTCTACTTTGTTTTTTTCACCCATGCACTTCCCTTCTCGATCCCAGCTTTCTGACTTTTTGTTCTTGTATTTCTCTCATTCTCCCCCTGTTTCCTTTTCTTCCTACCGTTGACATCACTGTTCAGGTGGAACAGTGTTAACATCACTGTTCAGGTGGAACAGTGTTAACATCATTGTTCAGGTGGAACAGTCAGTGTTAACATCATTGTTTAGGTGGAACAGTGTTAAAATCATTGTTTAGGTGGAATAGTGTTAACATCACTGTTCGATGGAACGGTGTTAACATCACTGTTCAGGTGGATTAGTGTTAACATCACTGTTCAGGTGGAACGGTGTTAACATCACTGTTTAGGTGGAACAGTGTTAACATCTCTGTTCAGGTGGATTAGTGTTAACATCAATGTTCAGGTGGAACAGTGTTAACATCACTGTTCAGGTGGATTAGTGTTAACATCACTGTTCAGGTGGAACGGTGTTAACATCACTGTTCAGGTGGAACAGTGTTAACATCAATGTTCAGGTGGAACAGTGTTAACATCACTGTTCAGGTGGATTAGTGTTAACATCACTGTTCAGGTGGAACGGTGTTAACATCACTGTTCAGGTGGAACAGTGTTAACATCATTGTTCAGGTGGAACAGTGTTAACATTGTATCGACAACGTTTATATTACCCGTCTTAGAATTGGTCACACCCACCTCACTCACTCCCACCTCCTTCTTGGCCTCCCTCCCCCCAACCCCTCTGCAACAATTGCCACTGCACCCTCACAATCCATAACGTTCTTCTTGCTTGCCCCCTGTACAACCTTCCCAGAGCTTCCCACGCTCCCCACAACTCAGTTGCTGAGTTCTTTCAGAAAAATCCTCTGGATAAAACCATCTCCTTGCTTCATCATGCTTCTCTCTACAACCATATTTAATTCTCCTTTTTCACCCCCTCTCTACTTTGTTTTTGTTTCAACCATGCATCTCCCCTCTCGATCACAGCTTTCTAACTTTTTGTTCTTGAATTTCTCTCATTCTCCCCCTGTTTCCTTTTCTTTCTACCTCTAGAATGATCTGACCTCTCAGGCACAAATTGACCTTCGTTGTGGTGGTGCCGTTAAGCCATCATCAAACAAACAAACAAACTGTTCAGGTGGAACAGTGTTAACATCAATGTTCAGGTGGAACAGTGTTATCATCACTGCTCAGGTGGAACAATGTTAACAAGCATGTGGTATCAATGTTCAATAACTAGATTTCTGTCCCCCCAAAATGCATGTTGTCCAACAAGATTATCATCAAAATAATTTCTTCTAGTAAAAAAGTGTTTTCCCACCTTGCCTGCAATTGTCAGCACAATTAATCATGAACACACATATGCAAGGCTGCGTGCACCTGTATGGCTTTCCACAATGTAGAAATACATAGGAAAGATGCCATATGGGACATAGAGGGTCATGTGAGACATAGGATGTAGAATTGACATAGTATAGAATTTATACCATGTGGTTTGCACTAATGGCTCTATCAGGCAGGATTATTTGTCTCAGCCTTTTTGAATGTCTTGTAGGAGATATGGTGGAATGCCATGTGGGATAAGGGATGGAATGGGATGTGGGACATGGGGTGGGATGCCATGTGAGAGATTTGGTGAAATGCCATGTTGGACAAAGGATGGGATGGGATGTCATATGGGACATGGAATGGGGTGCCATGTGGGACATGGGATGCAATATGTGACGTAGTGTAAGATGCCATTTTTATAATTGGCCGGGTCATATGATATGGATGTCAATTTGCATGGCCATGCAAACCATGACGGTCTATACCGTTCTAGTTACATTAAGCCCCGCCTACTCATTAATATGCATGACATCACCATAACAAACAATAGGGCACATCTACATACCATGGGCTATTTGTGTACTACGTATGACATGAATCCAGTGTATAGTTCTTAAAATATCGCGTTTGCTAGCTGGCCGTCAAAAACACACATACACACACACGTACACACACCATCATGACCACATAGCTTCCTGATGCTATCACATCAGAACCAAAAAGGACTCTTCTGTGGAAGAGGCCAAAATTTTAAATTTTGATCTCTGATAAACACTGAATAGGCAGCTGAAAGAGATTTCAGTTGTAAAATTATAAAAGATATTAAATATGAATTATAGCATATGTTGTACTTTCTTCTGCGTAGACTAGTGGAACCAGCAGATTCTCTTGAGAATCTTTTTTAATCAAAATGAAAATAGTTTTCTTATTTTTTTTGGTATAGTTTTTTTTTTTTTTGTAAACTTTTTTCTGCTTTTTTTTATTTTTTATCATGTACATAAATTACCATCTTATAAACTGGTCTTTTACATCAAACAGCAAAATGTTGAACAAATTTAAATGCTTTCAATCAATGATGAAGTCATCCAGCTGATGAAAAATGTGGGAATGTTCTCCGGCAGTCAAAAAAACATCCTGAGGCAGAGAGCATGAACGATCTTGTGTATTGTTTTGTTCATAATTCATACGAAATCATTTCGGTGCATAATTGGTGCACGGTAGAGAGTGAGCTGACATGGGCTTTCTGCATGAAAAGTTGCTGCAGGGATGAATGCTATGTTTGGTATGACACTTATGATGTCGAGTTTGACAGGCTTGTATGATTTGTCGATCTAGCTACGATTTATTGAGAGTTTGAAATATGTAGAGTCGTTATTTCTTCAGTATTTCTGTCTGATGTGTTTCTGGATATAAATCATTGTATGTAAGGAGTGGTTAGATATGGTGTTGTTGATTGGAAGATTATCTCATATCGATTTTGTGTAGGTTGATCGGGTTCAGTTGGCAGGGAAAAAAGGGTAAAATCCTAGTACCAGGGGTATAAATTTAACAAAATGTGTGTCTTGTTTATAATTATATTCTGTTATTAAAATAACAGAAAAATCGTGTTGAGATTTGTTGGTGTTCTTTTTTTTAAATTTTGCTTAAATACTTATAACTCAAAAATATTCTTAAATATATTAATGAAAAGTTGCTGCAGAGATGAATGCTATGTTTGGTATGACACTTTTTACGTCGTTTGATATGCTTGTATGATTTGTCAATCTAGCTGCAATTTATGATAGTTTTGAAATATATGTAGAGTCTTTAGTTCAAATAGTATTTCTGTCATATGCGTTTCTGGAGGTAAATCATTGTATGTAAGGAGTTGTTAGATATGGTGTTGTTGATTGGAAGATTATGTTGTGTTGATTTTGTCCTTTTGTGATTTGGTTAGGACAAAACTTTGGGAATCTTCTCAGAATGTACCACATGAACACATTGTGTTCATGATTGAGTATTAAGGGAAAATCCTAATAACTGCTATGAAGTACAGCAGGTTTAGGCTACTATTCTGGAGGTCGGACCTCCGGGAATTTTGTGGTGCACAGCGACGTAACAATGCTCTTTTGACAATCTCAAACTTCAGTCGAAGGGGAAAACAAACAGTCAGCTATCATTGCAGTCAATGGGAGAAAAACTCTTTTTTGTCACTTTTAAACAAATACTGGACAGAATTGATTTTTCTTCACAAATGTTGTGAATTAGATAATAGTTTCCAACATATATGAGTACCATTAATTTTCACGCATTAAATCAGACCTCTTCCATCTCGGCCCTTCTTCTTTCTCCTGGCCCACTTTTCCTCCTTGAGCCACCCCCCTCCCTTCTGTCCACCTGGGCCTCTCCACTCATCACAAAACTCAAACCCACCCTAACCTCTTCATTAATCTCCACTACCAAATCAAAGACTTACTCCTAAATTACACCTCCATCTATACTGATGGCTCCAAGGAAGGCAACAAGACAGCTGCTGCTGCCGTCATCCAAGACATCACCCTCAGTAGCAGACTTCCCGACTACTCATCCATCTTTTCAGCTGAGGCTTAGGCCATTCTCCTTGCCCTCAATTTTATTGAGTACTCCCCGCTCAGCCACTTAGCCATTTTCTCCAACTCAAAAGCTGTTCTTACTTCTTTACTCAATCTTAAATGGGATAACCTCACATCCCACCTCCTCCTCTGGAAACTCCTTTCGCCCGCCCTCTGCAGGAAAAGTATTTTTTTCTTCTGGATACCCAGCCATGTTGGCATCCCAGGTAATAACAGGGCTGATGCAGCTGCTAAGCTTGCCCTCAACCTCCTCCCTGCCCCCTTTCCCAAAACCCTCTCTGACATCAAACCGCTTATCGCTTCCCTTGTTCGTGACCGCTGGCAAACCTCATGGAACTCCCAAATTGATAACAAACTCCATGTCATCCAGCTTATAATTCTGATCAAATCCACCATCAATAACCTCTCTCGTATCGACAACGTTTATATTACTCATCTTAGAATTGGTCACACCCACCTTACTCACTTGCACCTGCTTATTGGCTCCCCCCAACCCCTCTGCAACAATTGCCATTGCACCCTCACAATCAATCACGTTCTCCCTGCTTGCCCCCTGTACGACCTTCCCAGAGCTTCCTTCGCTCCCCACAACTCAGTTGCTGAGTTCTTCCAGAAAAATCCTCTGGATAAAATTATCTCCTTCCCTCATCATGCCTCCCTCTACAACCATATTTGATTCTCCTCTCCACCCCCTCTCTCTACTTTGTTTTTGTTTCAACCATGCACCTTCCCTTCTCAATCACAGCTTTCTGACCTTTTGTTTTGAATTTCTCTCATTCTCCCCCTGTTGACTGTAGAAATTTTGACTTTTCTCCTCATTGTGTACAAAAACCATCATAAGTTATACTGTAAGTAATTTATCATTTGCATTGATATACATGTAGATCACTTGTTCTGGCAAGTCAGCCAAATTTTTTGTATAACTTTTCTTCTCTTGATTCTAAAGTACAGTAATTGTCTGATTTGTCACATTATCTTAAAGATTTTGCGATTAATGCCCTTTTCTACAGTACATCACACATTTTGCACATACACTGAAAATATCCCAGATTTGTTTCTGCAAGCATTCACATGTTATCTCATATATATGAAAGATTACCAAATACTTTGTCATTTGATCAGTTGTACAGTGAAGTATCATAATAAACTGCACCTTAATTTAGGCTTTACTCTCACATATTGTATCATTCAAGCTACTGTGTTTTATCTAAGGCTAAAGTGTTTTAGAAATAAGCTGTGTGTGTCGATGTAATTGATTATTTTCCTGACATGAGTCATCCCACAATGCATCAGAGCTGTTTAATGATGGGATCTCCATAGAATTAAATAATTATATTATAATTTGACCCTAAGCTGATCTAAAGAAGCTAGAAGAGCTTGATGAATAAAAGAGGTTTTAGTATGCAGTACCATGCAGTAGCGGAAATGAATAAATTACAGCCCCTAGGGTGGAGTTGGGTATTAAGTGTTTTGGTCGAGTAGCAAAGTTTAATTTTTTGATCTCATGAGAAAAGCGATGTGCAGTCATTTGTAGAAGGTTATTCGAGGGAGCAAAGACTGAAATATCACTAAAGTAGGAGCGCTATTTCGATCACATTCTGTGCATGATATTTTCATAGATAATTGGTTTTGTTTCTGCTTCTTCCGAAAGACTTTCACGATACTTTTGAGCAGATCCCTTGAAGGAATTATTTTAAAAAAATTGTAGATTATAAGCAGGTTACAGTATGGCATACCTAAAGGTAGAGATGCAACACACGTCATTATGGCTCCACCTAAATGTAGAGATGCAACACATGTCATTATGGCTTCACCTAAATGTAGAGATGCAACACATGTCATTATGGCTCCATTTAAAGATAGAGATGCAGCATATGTCATGGCTCCACCTAAAGGTAGAGATGCAACACATCTTATTATGGCTCCACCTAAAGCTTGAGATGCAGCACATGTCATTATGGCTTTACATACTAAAGGTGGAGATGCAGCATATGTCATTATGGCTCCACATACTAAAGGTGGAGATGCAGCACATGTCATGGCTCCACCTAAAGGTAGAGATGCAACACATGTCATTATGGCTCCACCTAAAGGTAGAGATGCAACACATGTCATTATGGCTCTACCTAAAGGTGGAGATGCAGCATATGTCATTATGGCTTCACCTAAAGGTAGAGATGCAGCACATGTCATTATGGCTCCACCTAAATGTAGAGATGCAACACATATTATTATGGCTTCACCTAAAGGTAGAGATGCAGCACATGTCATTATGGCTCCACCTTAATGTAGAGATGCAGCACATGTCATTATGGCTCAGTGTTTGAGGAGTGATGCTCGTACACGAAAAGTGTTGGGTTTGATTCCTGTCGCGAGCGCTTCTAATTGTGTCCTGAGCAATACGCTTCACTCTTCCTTCTCTGTCCACTCAATGAGTGCCGCACTGCTTGGTACTTAAGCTGTGATGAAGTGACATCTTATCCAGGGGTATTCATGTGCTCTCATCCCTAGCAATTACACCAGAGAAATAAGAAAGGGGGTAAGCACCAGCTTGTAAGGATTTAACTTTAAAACTTTTAACAAATGCTTGAAGTTTGGAGGAGGGGGCAGTTTCAAAAAGAAAATTGAAAAACTTTATAACAAATCTGTGTTCAATCTGAGGCAAATTAGATCAAAAGCTGTTGATGTCTTCATAAAAGAGAATTTCAGAAAATTGATGTCATGATCATAAAAATTAAGGATCATATAATTCTGAACATTCAAGATCATGATTTAAAACGTTAAGTGCGTCTGCTGTGCTGCAAAATGTCTAGATGAACCTCACTGTCTGGCAGGCCATAAACCATATACAAGAAGTAGAAATATTAGATATTCTCTAAATCTTATTTCGTGAAGGAGTTATTACTTATTCCACCTCATCCAAACCTCCCTTCCCCGCCTTACCTTCCTCATCTTCCTTTTATTACCTTAACTTATTTTCCTTATTCACCTTCTTTCCCTCCTTCCCTCTATCCCTCCTTCCCTCTATCCCTCCTCTCTTTCCTCTCTTTCCTCTCTGTCCTAACTCAAGCACCTTAGATTTGAACACTCTCTTGGCACATTTGACTCTGACTGTCGCGGTGCCGTTAAACATCAAGAAACCAAAGCTTACCTTTCACCACTGTATGTATTAGAAACTTAAAAGTGATCAATCAACTGATACAATTGATATAAATTTTGATCTCATAGTTGCACTTTCCAAAAAAATTCTTAAATTCTTAATTCTCTAATTCTTCAATGAATTTTTATTTCTCTTTTTGCTTCCTTCATAATGCTTCCCTCTACAACCATATTTAGTCCCCCTCTCCCAACCCCCTCTCTCTACTTTTTTTTTTCCTTCACCCATCCACCTTCTCTCTAGATACCAGCTCTCTGACTTTTAGTTCTTGTATTTTTCTCATTCTCCCCCTGTTTTCTTTCTTTCCTTCCTACCTCTAGAATGATCTGACCTCTCAGGCACATATTGACCCTCGTTGTCATGGTGCCGTTAAGCCATCATCAAACAAACAAACATTGGTTCCAATGCGATAGCATAAGGAACCTATGTAGTCATTCATGCTGGCATGTAGGTGTGTATGTATGTGTCTGACAGAAGCTTGAAGCTTGTAAACACGATATCTCGAAAAACGTGCGGTAGATTTATGTCATATTTGGTATATGGATATGTTGTGGTTTGTAGATGATCCCTATTGTTTTTAGTGCTGATTTCATGAACATTAATTAGTGCTAAATGTAAAATTCTGTTAACATGCTTGTAAACATGATATCTCAAAATCATTGAGGTGGATTCATGTCATACTTGATACAGTATATGCATGTGTTGTGGTCTGTAGATGATCCCATTTCCCAAAACCCTTTCTGACATCAAACCGCTTATCGCTTCCCTTGTTTGTGACCGCTGGCACACCTTATGGGACTCCTAAATTGATAACAAACTTCAGGTCATTCAGCCCACCACTCCTATCAAACCCACCATCCACAACCTCTCTCGTGTCGACAATCTTCATATTATCCATCTTAGAATAGGTCACACCCACCTCACTCACTCCCACCTTACTCACTCCCACCCCCATATTGGCTCCCCCAACCCTCTGCAACAATTGCCATTGCACCCTCACAGTCCACCACATTCTCATTGCTTGCCCCCTGTACAACCGTCCCAGAGCTTTCCTCGCTCCCCACATCTCAATTGCTGAGTTCTTCCAGAAAAATCCTCTGGATAAAATTATTTCCTTCCTTCATCATGCTTCCCTCTACAACCATATTTAATTCTCCTCTTCCACCCCTCTCCCACCCCCTTTCTGCTTTATTTTTGTTTCAACCATGCACCTCCCCTCTCGATCACAGCTTTCTGACCTTTTGTTCTTGAATTTCTCTTATTCTTCCCCTGATTCCTTTCCTTTTTACCTCTAGAATGATCTGACCTCTCAGGCACAATTTGACCCTAGTTGTCGTGGTGCCGTTAAGCCCTTATCAAACAAACAAACAAACTAACTCATCAAACAAACAAACAAACCTATTGTTTTTGGTGCTGATGTCATGAATATTAATTAGTGCTAAATGTAAAATTGTGTTAACAAGCTTGTAAACACGATATCTCAAGATCATTGAGGTGGATTCATGTCATACTTGATATATGCATGTGTTGTGGTCTGTAGATGATCCTATTGTTTTTGGTGCCGATATCATGAATAGTGATTAGTAGGCGGGGCTAAATGTAAAATTTTGTTAACAAGCGTGTAAACACGATATCTTAAGATCCTTGAGGGGGATTTTTGTCATACTTGGTGTATGAATGTGTTGTGGTCTGTAGATGATCTTTGTTGTTTTTGATGCTGATGTCATGAATATTAATTAGTAGGCGGGACTAAAAAAAAAAAATTTGAATACACTTTCCTTAAAATACATTAACAATTGTTAAGAATGTGAGGATGAGGATGCCACTTGCCACTGTAGACTTACTACACCAGTCCTTTCTACACAGATAAAACAGAGCTTTAAACTTGAATAACTCCTTAACAGATTTTTGAATGGTTCGTTTCTTTGAAGTCCTCTTTCATATAAGATGAACTTGCTTGACCCCTGAACTAATCATATAAGATGAGTTTTTCTCCAATTGATTTCTGCAAGTGTCCTCTTTCGTATAAACCCATATGAAACATCACGGAGTATGAATAATTCATGTGTTAATTGTGACACATGAAGTCTTTACGTGCATGAATTCATAAAAATGGATTCCGCCATGCCTCAGTTCACAAATATTCCAACTTCAAAACATGTAGTACTGTACCCATGGGGTTAACAAATATTGATGTGCCGTTGATAAAAATATATTTTTGCCCTTTTCATGAAAGTTTGTGAGAGGTATGTTGTTTTGTTATTCTGCTGCAATCGTTAATTTGCATATTTTTATAATTTACTATGAAAAGTCTCATTTGGTAATAAAATGTTATAAGTTTTAGCAGATTTTGACAAAAAATGTTGTTTAAATATAATTCATAATTATAAAGCAATATTCTAAGGATGCCTTAAGGGTGTCACTAGCTAAATTAAACCCATGTCGTAAGGACCTTGTTATAACGGTCCAAAACATTAAAGGTACATGGATGTGTTAGATCAAGGCAACATAAGTTAATTTGCTTTAAAATCTACTAAAAATTATCATCGAAGCAAAACATTAAAGCAAAATTATTTATAGCATTGACCATTTTACAGCTTTTTGAAATCTTGAGTATCGATTTGCATATTTTGTATGCAAATTTTGTGATCTTTTTGTTGTTGTAAATTCTTTGTTTTTGAAATGTTTATCGTAATTCTTTGAAGTGGTGGGGTAATTTCTGAATATCTTTGAAAGATTTTGAGCTGTCTGCCCAGTTATATATTTTTCACCTTCATGAATTAAAAACTGATCCAACCTTGATCAGCCCTAACTAAAAAACAGTAAGTGTTTTTTGAATAATTCAAAAATTGATCAGGTCAGATTTTAAAACTCTTTCAAAGAATATAGAAATTGCTGTACAGTATGTCCATACATGTATATAGACCTGTAAACCCAGAAAATCAGTGCAGGTTTGCTACAAAACTTTGTATTTACACTATGATCTATCATTATTTTGATCAGTGTAGGTTTGCTACAATTCTTTGTATTTACACTATAATCTATTGTTATTTGATCAATGCAGGTTTGCTACAAATCTTTGTATTTACACTATAAGCTATCGTTATTTTGATCAGTGCAGGTTTGCTACAAATCTTTGTATTTACACTATAATCTATCGTTATTTTGATGAGTGTAGGTTTGCTACAAATCTTTGTATTTACACTATAATCTATCATTATTTTGATCATTGCAGGTTTGCTACAAATCCTTGTATTTACACTATAATCTATCATTATTTTGATCTTTGCAGGTTTGCTACAAATCTTTGTATTTACACTATAATCTGTCGTTATTTGATCAATGCAGGTTTGCTACAAATCTTTGTATTTACACTATAATCTATCGTTATTTTGATCTTTTTCCTAACATGTGACATTTGAGGATCTGCATTACTGCTCTGCAGTATAACATGTGTACACATTACTTTCAATCTCAATTTCTTCTTACTTTGATGAACACTGCTTTTTCCCCATTGTCGATCATTCTTGTCGTTGTTTCCATGACGATTTGTTGAATGTATTCTCTCTCTATGGAATAGAATGACATAGTTATGTCATTATGCAGCATTCAAATCTCTTCTGTAACTTTCCAAATCTTCTTTAAAAGAGCGTCAAGTTTAGACTTAGTTGACGAGTTGATGGAGATTGTCTTCTCTGTTGGAGCGTGGATGAATAAACAAGAAAAACTGCAGCAAGGTCTGCAATAGCAGCGCGATTGCGAGAATCGTTCAATCAGTTCTCACAATCCCACACAAATTTAGAATCAATGTGGGATAGTCGCGCACAGCTACCGGGAGCTGCTGGCTTTAGACAAGTCTTGAAATCTGTGCTAAGCATTCAGTGATACACTACAGGCCTTAGGTTAATGATATGAATTTTAGCGATTAGACATGAAATCTCTTTGCACCGAAGATACAGTACCTAAAATAAACCGTAAGCTTCTTTATTTTGCACCCGTGTTGCACGATATTCTTCACCAATTGCGTTGTCATTTTCATAACAAAAGAATTTTAAGTATTCGACCACATTGGATCAGTTGTTTAAGTAGTCAAAAAACCTTTGGGTTTAGCCTCATCTGGGAACTTCTGTGTCAATTCTAGAATGTTCTGAGCAATATATGAGGCTATCACGAAACTTATTTACAGTCGGTTTCCTCAACATATTAACTGCTAGTAATAAGAACTTGGCAATGTACAACGATGACCGTTTGCAGTTGAAGACATGAGAATTTTGATAAATTGCTGGGAGGGGGGAGGGGGAGAAGGGGTGTTCATAGCTTAGTGGCATACATTAGGTATCGTGGCATATAAAAACATATTTTTTTTGCAAAGATGTTTTTTATGTATTGCACTAAAAAACTTGGTTATGATAGCACAGTATGTCGCTAGGTGTAAGGGGCGATTATTTGGTAAAGTTAACATTTTCCCGTTTTTTCATGAACTCATGGTCAAAGGCCGTGTTTAAACAAGCAAAAAATCGGCTGTTTAAACATTTAGGATGCTAAACGTAAATGCACAGCCCTAATATTGATGAAAGTTATGGAAATAAATGTAATTTAAGAAGAGATTTTTCTTTAAGTATACAAAAAAAGTAAAAGCGTATTTTTATCAGTAAAATTATTTTCATAACTTGTGGAAATTCTCTATTAAAATTCTGAAATTCCCTACCAAAATTCTGAAATGCCTTCTAAAATTTTTGGATTTAAAAGAGGGAATTTCCCTCCTTAAAATCCGAAGCTACTTCAAACCCTGCATTGCAGTTGAAGCAGCAAAATAATTAATAGAAATAATTGATTAAAAATACTAATTTATTAGCTGAACATTGACTTTCATTGTCTATTCATCATGTATTTCATTGCAGTCATATGCTGTGTACAAAGTCTGATTATATTCTAGCCTTTATACTGCAAATAACATGAACCATATTGAACAAATCAATTTTCCCTAAAATTCTGGTTTTCATTGTCTATGCGTTTGATTGTTTTGATACAAAATGGAACCGAGTGTGATTGATATATTTCCTCACATTTTTCTTACCTCTTTCAATAAAAGAAATTAAGCAAAATTTGTCTATAGTAGGTGTCACTATCCAGATTTCTGTTTTGAAACAAATGGTCGAACAGTCAATGGTCATCCATCATAGTTTTATACATACATGTTCATCACATCAAGTCAATGATCATTTCCATCATAGTTTTATACGTACATGTTCATCACATCAAGTCAATGATCATTTCCATCATAGTTTTATACATACATGTTCATCACATCAAGTCAATGATCATTTGCATCATAGTTTTATACATACATGTACATCACATCAAGTCAATGATCATTTCCATCATAGTTTTATACATACATGTTCATCACATCAAGTCAATGATCATTTCCATCATAGTTTTATACATACATGTTCATCACATCAAGTCAATGATCATTTCCATCATAGTTTTATACATACATGTTCATCACATCAAGTCAATGATCATTTCCATCATAGTTTTATACATACATGTACATCACATCAAGTCAATGATCATTTCCATCATAGTTGTATACATACATGTTCATCACATCAAGTCAATGGTCATTTCCATCATAGTTTTATACATACATGTTCATCACATCAAGTCAATGGTCATTTGCATCAGTTTTATACATACATGTTCATCACATCAAGTCAATGATCATTTCCATCATAGTTTTATACATACATGTTCATCACATCAAGTCAATTATCATTTCCATCATAGTTTTATACATACATGTACATCACATCAAGTCAATGATCATTTCATCATAGTTTTATACATACATGTTCATCACATCAAGTCAATGATCATTTCAATCATAGTTTTATACATACATGTTCATCACCTCAAGTCAATGGTCATTTCAATCATAGTTTTATACATACATGTTGATCACATCAAGTCAACGATCATTTCCATCATAGTTTTATACATACATGTTCATTACATCAAGTCAATGATCATTTCAATCATAGTTTTATACATACATGTTCATCACCTCAAGTCAATTGTCATTTCATTCATAGTTTTATACATACATGTTCATCACATCAAGTCAATGATCATTTCCATCATAGTTTTATACATACATGTTCATCACATCAAGTCAATGATCATTTCCATCATAGTTTTATACATACATGTTCATCACATCAAGTCAATGATCATTTTCATCATAGTTTTATACATACATGTTCATCACATCAAGTCAATGATCATTTCCATCATAGTTTTATACATACATGTTCATCACATCAAGTCAATGATCATTTCCATCATAGTTTTATACATACATGTTCATCACATCAAGTCAATGATCATTTCCATCATAGTTTTATACATGTTCATCGCATCAAGTCAATGATCATTTCCATCATAGTTGTATACATACATGTTCATCACATCAAGTCAATGGTCATTTCAATCATAGTTTTATACATACATGTTCATCACATCAAGTCAATGATCATTTTCATCATAGTTTTATACATACATGTTCATCACATCAAGGCAATGATCATTTCCATCATAGTTTTATACATGTTCATCACATCAAGTCAATGATCATTTCCATCATAGTTTTATACATACATGTACATCACATCAAGTCAATGATCATTTCCATCATAGTTTTATACATACATGTTCATCACATCATGTCAATGATCATTTCCATCATAGTTTTATACATTTTCATCACATCAAGTCAATGATCATTTCCATCATAGTTTTATACATACATGTACATCACATCAAGTCAATGATCATTTCGATCATAGTTTTATACATACATGTTCAACACATCAAGTCAATGATCATTTCCATCATAGTTTTATACATACATGTTCATCACATCAAGTCAATGATCATTTCCATCATAGTTTTATACATACATGTACATCACATCAAGTCAATGATCATTTCCATCATAGTTTTATACATGTTCATCACATCAAGTCAATGATCATTTCCATCATAGTTTTATACATACATGTTCATCACATCAAGTCAATGATCATTTCCATCATAGTTTTATACATGTTCATCACATCAAGTCAATGGTCATTTCAATCATAGTTTTATACATACATGTTGATCACATCAAGTCAATGATCATTTCCATCATAGTTTTATACATACATGTTCATCACATCAAGTCAATGATCATTTCCATCATAGTTTTATACATACATGTTCATCACATCAAGTCAATGATCATTTCAATCATAGTTTTATACATACATGTTCATCACATCAAGTCAATGATCATTTAAATCATAGTTTTATACATACATGTTCATCACATGAAGTCAATGATCATTTCCATCATAGTTTTATACATACATGTTCATCACATCAAGTCAATGATCATTTCCATCATAGTTTTATACATACATGTTCATCACATCAAGTCAATGATCATTTCAATCATAGTTTTATACATACATGTTCATCACATCAAGTCAATGATCATTTCCATCATAGTTTTATACATACATGTACATCACATCAAGTCAATGATCATTTCCATCATAGTTGTATACATACATGTTCATCACATCAAGTCAATGGTCATTTCCATCATAGTTTTATACATACATGTTCATCACATCAAGTCAATGGTCATTTGCATCAGTTTTATACATACATGTTCATCACATCAAGTCAATGATCATTTCCATCATAGTTTTATACATACATGTTCATCACATCAAGTCAATTATCATTTCCATCATAGTTTTATACATACATGTACATCACATCAAGTCAATGATCATTTCATCATAGTTTTATACATACATGTTCATCACATCAAGTCAATGATCATTTCAATCATAGTTTTATACATACATGTTCATCACCTCAAGTCAATGGTCATTTCAATCATAGTTTTATACATACATGTTGATCACATCAAGTCAACGATCATTTCCATCATAGTTTTATACATACATGTTCATTACATCAAGTCAATGATCATTTCAATCATAGTTTTATACATACATGTTCATCACCTCAAGTCAATTGTCATTTCATTCATAGTTTTATACATACATGTTCATCACATCAAGTCAATGATCATTTCCATCATAGTTTTATACATACATGTTCATCACATCAAGTCAATGATCATTTCCATCATAGTTTTATACATACATGTTCATCACATCAAGTCAATGATCATTTTCATCATAGTTTTATACATACATGTTCATCACATCAAGTCAATGATCATTTCCATCATAGTTTTATACATACATGTTCATCACATCAAGTCAATGATCATTTCCATCATAGTTTTATACATACATGTTCATCACATCAAGTCAATGATCATTTCCATCATAGTTTTATACATGTTCATCGCATCAAGTCAATGATCATTTCCATCATAGTTGTATACATACATGTTCATCACATCAAGTCAATGGTCATTTCAATCATAGTTTTATACATACATGTTCATCACATCAAGTCAATGATCATTTTCATCATAGTTTTATACATACATGTTCATCACATCAAGGCAATGATCATTTCCATCATAGTTTGATACATGTTCATCACATCAAGTCAATGATCATTTCCATCATAGTTTTATACATACATGTACATCACATCAAGTCAATGATCATTTCCATCATAGTTTTATACATACATGTTCATCACATCAAGTCAATGATCATTTCCATCATAGTTTTATACATTTTCATCACATCAAGTCAATGATCATTTCCATCATAGTTTTATACATACATGTACATCACATCAAGTCAATGATCATTTCGATCATAGTTTTATACATACATGTTCATCACATCAAGTCAATGATCATCTCCATCATAGTTTTATACATACATGTTCATCACATCAAGTCAATGATCATTTCCATCATAGTTTTATACATACATGTACATCACATCAAGTCAATGATCATTTCCATCATAGTTTTATACATGTTCATCACATCAAGTCAATGATCATTTCCATCATAGTTTTATACATACATGTTCATCACATCAAGTCAATGATCATTTCCATCATAGTTTTATACATGTTCATCACATCAAGTCAATGGTCATTTCAATCATAGTTTTATACATACATGTTGATCACATCAAGTCAATGATCATTTCCATCATAGTTTTATACATACATGTTCATCACATCAAGTCAATGATCATTTCCATCATAGTTTTATACATACATGTTCATCACATCAAGTCAATGATCATTTCAATCATAGTTTTATACATACATGTTCATCACATCAAGTCAATGATCATTTAAATCATAGTTTTATACATACATGTTCATCACATGAAGTCAATGATCATTTCCATCATAGTTTTATACATACATGTTCATCACATCAAGTCAATGATCATTTCCATCATAGTTTTATACATACATGTTCATCACATCAAGTCAATGATCATTTCAATCATAGTTTTATACATACATGTTCATCACATCAAGTCAATGATCATTTCCATCATAGTTTTATACATACATGTACATCACATCAAGTCAATGATCATTTCCATCATAGTTTCATACATACATGTTCATCACATCAAGTCAATGATCATTTCCATCATAGTTTTATACATACATGTTCATCACATCAAGTCAATGATCATTTCCATCATAGTTTTATACATACATGTTCATCACATCAAGTCAATGATCATTTCCATCATAGTTTTATACATACATGTTCATCACATCAAGTCAATGATCATTTCCATCATAGTTTTATACATACATGTTCATCACATCAAGTCAATGATCATTTCAATCATAGTTTTATACATACATGTTGATCACATCAATCAATGATCATTTCCATCATAGTTTTATACATACATGTTCATCACATCAAGTCAATGATCATTTCCATCATAGTTTTATACATACATGTTCATCACATCAAGTCAATGATCATTTCCATCATAGTTTTATACATACATGTTCATCACATCAAGTCAATGATCATTTCATCATAGTTTTATACATACATGTTCATCACATCAAGTCAATGATCATTTCCATCATAGTTTTATTAGGACACGTTTCCTTTATTGAATGGTAAATATCTGATGAAACTTCAAAAACCGGTAGTCATTTCTTTTTTCTGCCCCTTTTAGTAGGTTAATGACACTTAAGACACAGAGTGAACAAACTTGGGCATATACTGTACATGATCACATTTCAGAATTTGCATAGGAAAAACATTTCTGTCATTGAGCTGATGCCTATCAAAGCACCAAGGAATGCTGTAGCCGAATAGGGTAATTATTACAGTGCCCTGGGGCACATACGGACAAATATACAAAATGTCAGTATTTTGAAATGCGATTTCAACATCTTTAACCTTCACTGGCTGCATTGAAAGCACTGTACAGTACGTGTGTTGAATGCACAACTGCAACATACAGTACTGTACTCTCAGCGATTATTATACTGTGGATCAACAGCTTTATTGAGTTGCATTAGCTTCCTGTCTTTGAAATGGAAAGACAAAATGTAACCTCTGGAACATTATAGCATAATCCCCATTGCATTTCTTCATGCAGACCCTCCCCCTCCCCCCCCCCCCTCCATGTCCCCTACAATATTTGAATTTCATGACTAAGTATGTTTTTCCAGATACAAGTGGACTGCAGGTATAGTGCAGTGATGATGGTATATGGACATGGACAGGTAGAGATTGTTTTTACCCAGAGCAATGAAAGAATACAAGAGCTTTGCAGGGTTTTGCAGAACAATCTTTTAATGGTCACTTACTTAATCCTCTTCATGCCTCTGGCACATGAGACCGCCACCAAAGATCACCATTCCTGCCTGTCCTGGCATTGTCTCTCAAGTACTTCCCTGGTGAACTTGTTGTCTTTAGGTTCCCTCTCCACAATTCTGCGCCATGTCTTTTTCGGTCTTCCTCTAGTTCTTTTTTCCATCAGGAGACTTACGGAAAGCTACTTTGGTAAAGCAGCTAGGGACATTGTTGGGACATGTCCTAGCCATAATTGTCATCTCCGTCTTTTGATCTCAGTGGTAATGTCATGTGTTGAGGTTTGTAGTCGAAGTTCTTCTTTTGAGATTGTGTTTGGCCAAAATATCCGAAGTATTCTACGTATGCATCTGCTTTGAAAGGTATAATCTTCTGATCGATGGCTTTGGTCATTTTCCAGGATTCTCATCCATAGAGAAGAGTGCTCAGAACATTGTTTTTTTTTAAATATTTATGTTGCCTGTTTTCCAGATGTTTTTAAGGGATGCAAAATCCTGACCTGCCTTGGTTATTCTAGGTGATATCTCAGCTTCAGTGCCTTCATCTGCTGTTATTTTCGAACCAAGGTACGAGAACTCCTGCACGTTCTCAGTTGTACTCTATGTGAGCTGACTGCTGCATATCCGTCCTTCAATTCATCCTCATGTGTTTGGTCTTCTTAATGTTGACTTTCAGTCCAAGTTTTCTGCAGTAGATGCTAATTCTTCTGTCTTGGCCAGGATATTAACATGACGATGCGAAAGAAGACAAGATGTCATCAGCAACGTCCATGTCTTCAAGCAAGGTGGTCAATGTCCATCTAATGCCTCTTCTGTTGGATTGCACTACATTTGTCATAATCCGGTCGATGCAAAGGGAGAACAAAAATGGAGACAAAATACATCCTTGCTTGACCCCAGTCTTGATATCAAAAGCTTCTGTAAGATTGTTGCCACATACAACATGTGATTGAAAGCCTGTGTACAGTAGTTTGATGATGTTTACAAGTTTGGTAAGGATGCCATAATGTCTGAGTATTCGCCAAAGGGAATCACAGTGGATGCTGTCAAAAGCCTGCTCATAATCTACAAAATTTGCATAAACTGGCATATTCCATTCCTTGCTCTGTTTCAGAATTTGCCTGAAAGTAAAAATGTGGTCTCTGCATGACTTCCACTTGCGGAAACCTGCTTGTTCTGGTCTGAGTTTTGTGTCGATGGTAGCAGTCGTACGATCAAGAAGGATTTTACTAAAGATCTTGCTGGTCAGTGAGAGCAAAGATATTCCTCTCCAATTGTTGCAGTCTGCAAGATCCCCCTTTGGTAGTTTGATAACTTGGCCAATTTTCCAGTCTGTGGGTATGTCTTCAGTTTCCCAGATCTGTTTAAACATTTTGGTCAATAATCTGGGTGTCACGCTCCTCTACTTTCAGCATTTCAAAGCTTACTCCATCAATGCCGGGGACTTTACCATTCCTCATGGCTCTGATAAAGGCTTTGATCTCACAAAATGTGGGTGGGTCAGTATTCAGCTGTAGATCATGTGCTGCGTCTGGAATATCAGCAGGCACTTAAAGCTCCGGTTGGTTTAGAATGCTGTGGAAAAACTCTTTTCATCTGTCCAGTTTTTGTTTCTTTGGTGATGTTGTTCTATGTATGTCTTTCACTGGTTGGTCACTGTTTTTGTAGCCTCCTCTTAGTGTTTTTGTAATGCTTCCTTTCAGCTTCTTCTGCCTTATCTGCTAGTCCTTCATTAAAAGCCTTATCTCATCGCATTATTTTCTTGACCTCTTCATCCAAATTGGTATAGTTTCTTTGTAGATGGGTTTTTTACCCTCAGTGACCTTATTGAATTCAGTTTCTGTTTGGTTTCTTTCCTTTCTGCTGTTTTGTTCCATGTGGACTGCTGGATCCACTCCCCTATCTTCCTCCTCTTTAAGCCAATGACCTTTTCTCCTGTAAAAGCTTGTAAGATTTAGGCTTTCTGGTTCATCCTCCAGAACCCTGTAGCGGTTATATAGTTCTAGCTGAAATGTCCTGTTTGTTTCGGCTTCTCTTAGTCTTGAGGAGTCAATCTGTCTAGCCCTCTCGTGTCTCCTGTTTGTCTCCCGAAGCTTGAGAGCTATACATGAACAAGTAGGGTATGGTCACTTCCAGCATCCTCTGCCCTCCTGGCTTTAACATCTTGTAGAGTGCCTCTCCATCTTGTTGTTAATGAGGATATAATCAGTTTGACTTTTTGGTCTGTCCATCTGGTGATTTCCATGTCAACTTGTGGATATCTTTGTGTTGAAACAAGGTACCGCCTTTTACAAGCTTGTTCTCTTGGCACAACTCACAAAGGCGTTGCCCATTTTGGTTGAGGGAAAACAGTGACAATTATTTCTTCCTTAGTTCTTTCTTTATCACTGTTTTCTCTCCCACTCTTGCATTGAAATAGCTGATTATCAACAGCATGTCATGTGATGAGTGTTTCCTGTATATTAGCTGGTCACAAAATTCTTTCTTTTACACTGTTTTCTCTGCCCAATCTTGCATTGCAATTGCCGATTATCAACAGCATGTCCTGTGATTAGTGTTTTCTGCGTATTAGCTGGTTACATAATTCTTTCTTTATCACTGTTTTCTCCTCCCACTCTTGCATTGAAATAGCAGATTATCAACAGCATGTCATGTGATGAGTGTTTCCTGCATATTAGCTGGTCACATAATTCTTTCTTTACACTCTTGCATTGAAATAGCCGATTATCAACAGCATGTCATGTGATAAGTGTTTCCTGCATATTAGCTGGTCATAGAAGATGTCCGTTGCTTCATCGTCTGCATTTTGTATTGGTGCATTGCAGGTCAGAATTGTTACTTTGGTGTATCTGGAGTAGAATCTCCCCATTAATAGTTTCTTTCCTATAGGTTTCCATTTCATCAGGGATTTCTCAATTTCCTTGATGACAAGTAGTGCAGCACCTGCTGAATGATGATTGTCATATCTTCCTGAGTGTAGTATGGTGTGTCCAGTGTTAGGTTTTTGTTTTTCCTGCTCCAGTCCATCTAGCTTTACTTATCCCTAGGATGTCCATTTAGCTTCACTTATCCCTAGGATGTCCATTTAGCTTCACTTTTTCCTAGGATGTCCATCTAGCCTCACTTATCCCTAGGATGTCCATCTAGCTTCACTAATCCCTAGGATGTCCATCTAGCTTCACTTATCCCTAGGATGTCCATCTAGTTTCACTTATCCCTAGGATGTTTATCTAGCTTCACTTATTCCTAGGATGTCCATCTAGCTACACTTTTTCCTAGGATGTCCATCTAGCTTTACTTATCCCTAG
This sequence comes from Chiridota heheva, assembly GCA_020152595.1. Taxonomy (NCBI): domain Eukaryota; kingdom Metazoa; phylum Echinodermata; class Holothuroidea; order Apodida; family Chiridotidae; genus Chiridota; species Chiridota heheva. The sequence goes on along the minus strand of JAIGNY010001174.1, from coordinate 678,827 downwards.
GATGCCCATCTAGCTTCACTTATCCCTAGGATGTCCATCTAGCTTTGCTTATCCCTAGGATGTCCATCTAGCTTCACTTATCCCTAGGATGTCCATCTAGCTTCACTTAGCCCTAGGATGTCCATCTAGCTTTAGTTATCCCTAGGATGTCCATCTAGCTTTACCTCTCCCTAGGATGTCCATCTAGCTTCACTTATCCCTAGGATGTCCATCTAGCTTTACTTATCCCTAGGATATCCATCTAGTTTTACTTATCCCTAGGATGTCCATCTAGCCCTCACTTATCCCTAGGATGTCCATCTAGCTTCACTTATCCCAAGAATGTCCATCTAGCTTCACTAATCCCTAGGATGTCCATCTAGCTTCACTTATCCCTAGGATGTCCATCTAGTTTCACTTATCCCTAGGATGTTTATCTAGCTTCACTTATTCCTAGGATGTCCATCTAGCTACACTTTTTCCTAGGATGTCCATCTAGCTTTACTTATCCCTAGGATGCCCATCTAGCTTCACTTATCCCTAGGATGTCCATCTAGCTTTACTTATCCTAGGATGTCCATCTAGCTTCACTTATCCCTAGGATGTCCATCTAGCTTCACTTATCCCTAGGATGTCCATCTAGCTTCACTTATCCCTAGGATGTCCATCTAGCTTTACCTCTCCCAGGATGTCCATTTGCTTCACTTATCCCTAGGATGTCCATCTAGCTTTACTTATCCCTAGGATATCCATCTAGTTTTACATTATCCCTAGGATGTCCATCTAGCCCTCACTTATCCCTAGGATGTCCATCTAGCTTCACTTATCCCAAGAATGTCCATCTAGCTTCACTTATTCCTAGGATGTCGATGTTATAGTTTTCCATCTCTCTCACAACTCGGGCCAGCTTACTGGTTTGATACATTGTACGTACATTCCACAACCCGGCCAGCTTACTGGTTTGATACATTGTACGTACATTCCACAACCCGGGCCAGCTTACTGGTTTGATACATTGTATGCACATTCCACAACCCAGGCCAGCTTACTGGTTTGATACATTGTACATACATTCCACAACCCGGGCCAGCTTACTGGTTTGATACATTATACGTACATTCCAGCAGCCAACCCTCATCTTCATTTCTGGCTTCAGGGAATCCACCTTTGGGTGGCAGCTTCCTTGTGGGTTTGGCTGTCATCCGTCATCAAAGCAGAAAACTGGCATACGTACTTCATCACTGTCACCGTGGCTTAGTTGTATGTTGGTACCTGTGGTTTTGGTTTCTGTAACAAAAGGGTTTTTAAGTGATGGTCACAATAACACATATAGTTTTTTAGTAATGGCAAATCAATGTTTGTAAAGAATGTCAGCATGTGCAAAAGTGCTGACGTGTACAGCTAAAATTCATAAATGTAATTCTTTATATTTCTTTCCAAAATTTCAAATGTTATCAAATTGAAATCTACTGCTAAATCTGGATCAAGGTTATAATAATATCCAATTTTCTGTTCACTATAGCCAACTTCTCCCATTGGATTTACATTCGAAAATATTGAGTTTTATATTTACTCGATGTCATCACAATTTTTGTGAATAATTAAAATATTAGTCAATTCAGAAATATCTACATTTGTCGATTCTCAACATGTTGTACAAGAGTGTTTGCTATTTTGATGTTTTCAGTGGATTTTTGTAATAATAGATATGTTAAAAGTCACTGTAAGCTGTGTTTCTTTTCATGCAATGAAAGTTGATAGTATTATCTTTTATGTAGCTTTGATATGGATGTAATATTTTGTGCACGAACCAACACTATTACCACCTTTATGTTACTCACAGAAACCCTTTGATGTAATTTCCAAAATGTCACTTGTCCAGATTTACTCCGTTTGTCGTGGGTATGAAAATGACAGCCGTTTATTACCATGGCGATAATGTAATTTCACACTGCTTCTTTCTATCATTGCTACGTCAGTTGTGTGAAGTTGTACTGTATCATCACATGAACAGTCATAACATGTATTGCATACCTGTAGCTTAATTATACTGTATGTGCTGTAGGAAGTCATCTTTAAGGCTTACAAAAATGTTATCCAACATTGGAATTTCATTTTAATGTATCTGAAAGAGGAAAATAAGAAACATATTGGTGGAAAAAAAAAAATCATTTTTATATCTCTTTCCTAGAAGTTACTGAACTTTGTACTGATTCTAAGTCATCATTGTACTGATTCTAAGTCATCATAATACTGATTCTAAGTCATCATTGTACTGATTCCAAGTCATCATTACACTGATTCTAAGTCATCATTGTACTGATTCCAAGTCATCATTGTACTGATTCTAAGTCATCATTGTACTGATTCTAAGTCATCATTGTATTGATTCTAAGTCATCATTGTACTGATTCTAAGTCATCATTGTACTGATTCTAAGTCATCATTGTACTTATTCTAAGTCATCATTGTACTGATTCTAAGTCATCATTGTACTTATTCTAAGTCATCATTGTACTGATTCTAAGTCATCATTGTACTTATTCTAAGTCATCATTGTACTGATTCTAAGTCATCATTGTATTGATTCTAAGTCATCATTGTACTGATTCTAAGTCATCATTGTACTGATTCTAAGTCATCATTGTACTTATTCTAAGTCATCATAATACTGATTCTAAGTCATCATTGTACTGATTCCAAGTCATCATTACACTGATTCTAAGTCATCATTGTACTGATTCCAAGTCATCATTGTACTGATTCTAAGTCATCATTGTACTGATTCTAAGTCATCATTGTATTGATTCTAAGTCATCATTGTACTGATTCTAAGTCATCATTGTACTGATTCTAAGTCATCATTGTACTTATTCTAAGTCATCATTGTACTGATTCCAAGTCATCATTGTACTGATTCTAAGCCATCATTATACTGATTCTAAGTCATCATTGTACTGGTTCCAAGTCATCATTGTACTGATTCTAAGTCATCATTGTACTGATTTTAAGTCAACATTGTACTGATTCTAAGTCATCATTGTACTGATTCTAAGTCATCATTGTACTTATTCTAAGTCATCATTGTACTGATTCTAAGTCATCATTGTACTGATTCTAAGTCATCATTATGTCATCACAGCACTTCATGTGCTATTTTTTATGTATTTCTTTAAATATTTTCAAAATAATTGAGAACAATATTTTGCTCAAAAATTATTACGAATATTGTAGAATAAAATTGAGAATGTTTTCCGATCTGCTCATGTAACTCATGTTTGAATTATAAAAAACTGGTTATTAATTTTCAAAGAAATATTACATAACATTTTGTACAGAAAGTGCTGTGATGACATCATAATGATGACTCATAGACTCAGTGCAAAAGTCATTTTTATGTGGGCAAGAAAAATCTTTAAAATTCAAGAACTTCTTCTAGGAATGAGATATCAACGTGATTCTTTCACCAATCTGTTTCTTAGATTTTTCTCTATCAGATACATACAAATACAATTCCATGGGAATATTCCTTTAAGGCCAACATAAATGTTATGTACAGTAAGTGCTGTACTAGAACAGCTTTTAAAGGTCTGCATAAGTGCAGAAGAAGCAATAGTCAAATGGCTTCAAAATTGATTAAAAACCATGACAGTTGAAAAACATGGGCAAGTTGCAAAATTGACCATGCTGTAAATATATTTAAAGGATTAGTTCAGGGGTCAAGCTTGTCTATCTTATATGAAAGAGGACTTCAAAAGAAACAAAATAGTGAAGAAAGCATAAAATCTTATTTTGTTAAGGAGATATCTAAGTTTAAAGTTTGGTATCATTTGTGACTGAGTTCAGACTAAGTTGTGATGTCATAGCCTCTAGATTCCTCAAAGTCTATGTGTTCTTTCATATTTTGTCCTGCAATTTTGTGGCTTAAAGACCTTTGGATATGTCAAAAAAGTAGTAAAACTGAATCTAGGAAGAAGGGTATTTATAATATATCACCGAAGAAAGTTCAAGGAAAAATGATTTAAATAGTGAAAAATTAAAATAATTTTTTTTTAGAATGCATTGACAATTGTTAAGAATGTGAGGATGAAGATGCCAACTTTCCTTAGTAAACTTACTACACCAGTCCTTTCTACACAGAAAGACAGTTTTAAACCTGAATATCTCCTTAACGGATTTTTGAATGGTTTTTTCACCAGTTTGTTTCTTTGAAGTCCTCTTTCACATACATCAACTAACCAAACCAAACCTCTTTCATATCAGATGGACATGCTTGACCATTAAACTAATCCTTTAAAACATCAATATGCAAATTTGTGATGTATGACTGGGTGGTCTGGTATTTTCTTATGTAAAATATTTGCTTTCTAATTTCCTGAAATAATCATTTAAAAGGTTGCAGCAAATGCCGGTCAACAAAATTTTGAATCTTTACAGTCACCAGAATAAACTCACATTTTCAGTCACTTTGATTTAGGAAATTAAGACAAGAATTACATGAGAGATTTTGAGTTGTCTGCCCAGTCATACTGTACATCATCACAATCTTAGCGTACATATATATTTGAAATTCTTCCAACTTTTGTCAGCCATAACTGAAAACCTGATTTGCCCAGATTTTAATACTCTTTCAACAAATATAGAGATTGTTATAAAAACTGTGAAGTAAAAGAGCCACAGTATATTCCCTAATAACCACCCCCTTCCCCCTCTAAAAACGCCCCATGTTTTTTTGCGGTGGTAATTGTAAAGTCACACTCACACATAAATTGATTGGTAATACTAAATACACAGTGTGATTTAACATTAGGCTTAAGCCAAAAGTCGTATAAAACCTGTAAAACTGTCCAAAAATACAGTCAAGAGAGTTGAACTTGCTTTGCACAAGAACTGACTGAAAATTACTTAGATTTTAACCTCCCAAATAAGAAAAACCTTTTCAGTTCGCATGCGAAGCATAATGCGAACCTATGTGATGGCGATTAGGTCTGTCCGTCCACAGATTTTTCCTAAGATTTCCTCAGAAATCTTAAAGTTTTTTGAGAATTCCTCAGAATATGTTAAAGTTTCTTCAGAGTTCCTCAAAAAAAGGTAAATTTTCTTCAGATATCCTTATGGAAGGTTAGAATTTCCTCACAAAATGTTAAAGTTTTTCAGAGATACTTAAGACAGGATTGAAGACTAGTTTCCTTAAAAAGTCTACAAAACATTTGATATTTTCTTAAAAGATAACTGTAAAATGATATAATTTTCCAATTGTTTTCAGAGATCCTCAAGCGTCTCTCTTGTAGCACTTAAGATTTAAAATCCTCAAAATTCTTCAAAATATTTGGGTACCAACAGTTGTATCAGGCATGATTATTAAACTCCACCTTTATTATTGTGCTCATTTGCATAAAGTTGCTACAGTATATGACCTGACCAGACTTTTTTGTATGCTTAGTTAGGGAGTGTGACAGGATGTGATTGCATATGGACATAGGGAGTGGTGCCATGTGGGACATGGATGGGAGCCATAAGGGACATATGATATGATATTTACCATGTGGTATACACAGTACCATCAGGCATAATTATTTGACTCCACCTTTTTTCTTATTCAACAAGTCATTTGCATATAAGTTATTATATGAACTGACACTTATCAATACATAGTATGCTCAATCAGGGACTGTCAAAAGGGCTTTACATACAAGATAGCTAAAGGATGAGACTTCTTATGGAGCCTATGGGATGTCATGGGGTGGGACATGGCGTGGGATGCCATGTGGGACATGGGGTGTGATGCCATGGGGTCCCACCCCATTTCAACAAGTCATATGAACAGGCTCAATCAGGGACTAGAATGCCATGTGGGACATGGTGGGATGCCATGAGTAACACAGTGTGACTTAGGGGTTGAGATGCCATGTGTGGGATGCCATACAGGTAGATGATGCCATGTGTGACATAAGGTAGGATGACATGTGTGACATATGGTAGGAGGCTATGTGGGGCATAGGGTAAGAGGCCATGTGGGACATGGGATGTGATGCCATGTGGGACATAAAGTAGCATGTCATTGGGACATTGGGAGGGATACCATGTGGAACATATGGTGGGATGCTATATGGGACATCAGGTGGGAAGCCACTGATGTGGGACACAGGGAGAGATGTCATGTGGGACATAGGGAGGGATGTCATGTGGTACATATGGTTGGATTAATGTGGAACATGCATGTAGGATGGGATCCATGTGGGTCATAGCATGGGATGCCATGTGGGACATATGTTGGAATGCATTGCCATGTGAGACACTGTATTGTGGAATGCCATGTGGGAGATATTGTGAAATGCCATGTGGGACAAGGCATGGGATGTATGTGCGACATCAGGTGGGATGTCATTTGGGACATAGGGTGTGGGACATACAGTAGGGTGGAATGCCATGTGGGTCATAGGATGGGATGCCCTGTGGACCATGATGGATTGCCACGTGGGACATGGGGTGGGATGTCATGTGGGACATAGGGTGGGATGCCATTTTGGATATGGGGTGGGATGCTGTGTGGGAGATATGGTGGAATGCCATATGGGACATGGGATGGGATGTCATGTGGGACATGGGATGTCATGTGGGACATGGGGTGGGATGCCATGTGGGACATGGGATACCATGTGGGACATGGGATACCATGTGGGACTTAGTGTGAGATGCCATTTTTATAATTGGCTGGGTCATATGATATGGGTGTCAATTTGCATGGGCATGCAAATCATGACTGTATTTACCGTTCTAGTTGAAATGCAATGCCCACCTGGGGGCGTTTATTAGGGAATATATGGTATTTCCAAATTCAATTCTTTAAATCTTCTTTAAATCTCTTTCTGATTGGCCATTCAACTTTATAGTCTTGATGTCTGTAGACTTTGAAAATTAAAAATTAAATTATAAGATTTCTAGGAAAATTTGAAGATTGAAGAGTTGTATTATATATGTGGGATTTGTGATGTATGAAGTGGAAAAAACTCTAGATCAGTACCACTGTAATTCTATAGAATTTGTTGTAAATTAAGCTTTTACAGAAATCTCATTGCAAAAATGCAGCTATTGTGGGTGGCAGATTTGTAAATAACAGTTGTCAATTAGTGATGACATCACAAATTTGAAGAAAAAAAGAAAAAGCTGAAACTCATTTTCAGAGTCATTTTGATGGGATTTTATTCCAAGGATTTCAACAGCTACTTCATGATGCAATTTAAATGTGACCTCTACTTAATTTTTTTTGTTCTTTGGCACATTCTCTTCTGACAGAAGCTATTGCCTTCCAATACCAGATTTTCATTGAAGAAAAGCTCAGACATTTTCAGGAGATCCCTCCCCACAGTTCCAGGTCCCCTCCATTTCCCCTTCGCCTCTTCCCGCATTTCTCCTTCTTTTCTTTCCATTCCCCTTCCTTTTTATTTCTTTGCCTTCCTTTCATTCCCAATCCTTTCCCTCTCATTCCCACTTTATTTCACTACCATTCCTCTTCTCTTGCCTCAATTCCCTTTCCTTCCCTATCATTCCCACTTCATTTCACCATTATTTCCCTTTCTTCCCCTCATCCCCCTGGCCATCCACTTTATTCCCTCTCTTCCTTTCATACCCTCCCTCTCCCTTGTGGACAACCACTCCAAATAAATGTTTATAACTCCCCTCTGCCTTCACAATCATGTTCAGACACGATTAATTACCCAACTGAAAAGCTTGAACATACCGATATAAATATTAACAAAGTAGTAACCTAGCACGATTTGAATTTGAATTATAAATAAGAAACATTGTGCTTTATTGCTTCGTTTGTTGTACTTTATGCCAGAATCTTGAATGTTAACTATATTACATGCATCACATTTGTATCTTTTATTTTCAGTCCGCATCTTTTATGTTAGACGATGTCGGCAGAAGCTAGAAACGTCAGCTTCATTTATATTCATGCCGATTAAATTGGTCCCTGAGGCAATATACAATTCTTTTGCATGTTGTTTATACTTCGGTTTCTTCTTGATATATTTTTTGTTTTGTCCCTGATATTAAACTGAAATTGTATCGATAACATCTGTAACCTTACAATTGTTAAGAAAGATGTAAGAGTTCCGCTGGGAAGAGATTCTGCTCTGTGAAGAGGGTTTAACAAATACTTTGCTCATCTTCTGTTAAGAAGTTGCATCTTTGTTGAGATTTGATATGTGAGATTTGGTAGAGTCGGAATGAATCAGGCTTATTCTTGAAGAAAATCTGTAGGAGGATTAGTGATAGCAACCTTCAATGTTACTGTATATTAATTTGTTTCCTGTCGGGAAATAATGGGATCAAAAAGGCAACATAATCAATTTCTTGAGATGTAGTGTTTTTGGAAGCATACAGTACGTCATTCTTAACTTGAAATTATAGCTGACATGATAGTAGTTGTGGGGAGCGAGGGAAGCTCAATTGCCGAGTTCTTCCAGAAAAACCCTCCGGATAAAATGATCTCCGTCCTTCATCATGCTTTCCTCTACAACCATACTCAATTCTCCTCTTCCACCCCCTCTCTCTACTTTGTGTTTTTTCACCCATGCACCTCCTCTATCGATTACAGCTTTCTGACCTTTTGTTCTTGAATTTCTTTTATTTTCCCCCTGTTTCCTTTCCTTCCTACCTCTAGAACGATCTGACCTCTCAGGCACAATTTGACCTTCGTTGTCGTGGTGCCGTTAAGCCCTCATTAAACAAACAAACAAGATTGTACAGTATCATTAAGAGAAAATTGAAGTAAGGGACGACAAAAGATTACATATTGTCACTGCTTGCACCAACTCTGTACAAGATTAGTTTTGTAGTCAAACTTTCCCAGCTTTATATGGAAGAGGACAGTCAATGAAGAAAAAACGAAAGAAATTGCAGAAAATATATTCTGATCAGTTCAGTGATCAGGCAACTTCATCTTACATGAAAGAGGATTTTAATAGAAACAAAATAGTGGAGAAACTACTTCAATATCCGATTCCGTTCAGAAGATATTCAAGTTTATAGCTCTTATCTATATAGAAATGACTGGTGTAGTAAGTCTACTATGGAAGGTTGGCGCCCTTCATCCATGCTTTCCTAACAATTGTTAATGTATTTTAAAGAATTTTTTTTTTAAATTTTTGTACTATTTGAATTATTTTTTCTTGAACACTTCAGGACATATCCAATGGTATTTAAGCCATACAATTACGAGACAAAATATGATAGAATACCAAAAGACTTTGAGGAATCTAAACTGAATGTCACAATTACTCAGTTACTCAATTATTTCAGTTGTTTTCACACAAATGATACCAAATTTTTAACTTAAACATCTCCTTAATAGTATAAGATTTTTTAATGCTTTCTTTACCGTTTTGTCTCATTTGAAGTTTTTTTTTTCATACAAGATGGACCCCTGAACTAATCTTTAAATATTGACAGGATGCAACAGCATGGCTTGAAATACTGTACACTCAAAATAAAAAAAGCAAAAATTTAAGTCCTATTAAAATTGGTCAAAAATTGACCATTGGACAGCATTTTGAAATTTTGGTACCGATTTAGTATAAATTACACAATACTTTCCCTTACAGAAATATTAGCTTACAGCAAGCTTGCAGCATGCTTGCAACAAGCTTGCAGCATGCTTGCAACAAGCTTGCAGTATGCTTGTGACAAGCTTGCAGCATGCTTGCGACAAGCTTGCAGCATGCTTGCGACAAGCTTGCAGCATGCATGTGACAAGCTAACAAGTTTTAGCTTGCACAAGCATGCTGTAAGCTTGCAGCAAGTGTGCTGTAAGCTTGCAGCAATTGTGCTGCAAGCGTGCTGCAAGCTAGTAATTGGAAACAAATCAGTATGCGCAAGCCAGCAAAAACTATCTGTAAGCCTGCACTAGCTAGCATAATTTTTTGCAAGCTTGCGCAAGCTAACAAATATTTTATGCTAGCTTGCACAAGCTAATGTTAGCTTGCGCATGCTAGCAAGCTAGTATTTGTTCCAAATACTAGTTTGCAGCACACTTGCTGCATGCTTGCTTCAAGCTTGCAGAATGCTTGCACTAGCTTGCAGGTGCTTGCACAAGCTTCCAGCATACTTGCACAAGCTTGCAGCATGCTTGCACAAGCTTGAAATGTTAGCTTGTCGTAAGCGTGGTGCAAGCTAAAATTTCTGTAAGGGAGATATTAAGTGTGTGTTCTTCATAGCCTGTTAATTATTAATAACCCTCAAAATGACACTTACTGATTACAGGAAATTACTTCTAATTTTCGTTCTTCCTTCAAACGTATATCAAAGAGCCTTAATGTGTCTTGTGTCAAAATGATGTTCATTGCAACCAGTAGTTACTAAGATAATTGAAACTTTACAGTAGCAGTAAGCAGCATAAATATGGCAGAGTATGGATACAAGTAATGAAATTTGGAAATTGCTAATTATTTTGAAGTAAATGTTTGTCATTTTGATAACATCTACCTCAAAATTGATCACTTGTGATGTAACTGATAGGTCGCTATAGGCATTGCTGATACACAAAAGCTTTTAATGTGAAATAGCATGTTTCCAGTATGTTTACCTTTTGCAAATTGCTGCCAAAATTCTGTCAATTATACACCACAATATGTCAACTCCCATCTATTTCTACTGTGTGTGTGTTCAAGCTTCTACCAATTAGATCAAATTGTCAAATGTCTGTCAATTAAGCAATATTTCTGTCACATTATGTAAAAGTGTGACATACACTGAAAACAACTCACCCCAAAACTGGAATTTTAAGTTTTACTGCCCCCACTTTTCAACTTTTATCAAATGTCAAGTGTATTATTGGATAATTAATTAGCTGTTTTTACCCAATTGAAAAATATATTTCAAAATTTCTACATGGTTAATTACAGTTACTTTACTAGGATTGTGAGGATGTGATGTCACAAATTGCCTGATTGCAGTCATTTAACTGCTAAATATGGGTCAAAGCTATAGCAAAATTTAATTTCCTTTGCATTATACCCAACTGCTTCCTCTCCTACAATTTGGGCAGAGGATTGAAGAATAATAAGTTAACATAAGCATCATAGCCATGGTGTCCATTTGTGATGTCACAACCCTTACCCAATTTTTAGCATGCAGCACGCTTGCGGCTTGCTTGCGGCTTGCTTGGGGCACGCCTGCGACAGCTTGCGACACGCCTGCGACACGCCTGCGACACGCCTGCGACACGCCTGCGACACGCTTGGGACAAGCTAATAATTTTTAGCTTGCACAGGCGTGCTGCAAGCTTGCTGCAAGGTAGTATTTGGAACAAATATTAGTTTGCTTGCTTATGCAAGCCAACATTAGCTTGCGCAAGCAAGCATAACATATTTGTGAGCTTGCTGATAGTTTTTGCTAGCTTGCGCAAGCTAAATTGCTCCAATATTAGCTTGCAACAGCCTTGCTGCAAGCTTGCAGCACCCTTGCTGCAAGCTGCAAGCTTGCAGTACACTTGCTGCAAGCTTGCAGCACCCTGGAAATGTTAGCCCCTTGCTGCAAGCTTGCAGCATGTGCTGCAAGCTTGCAGCACCCTGGAAATGTTAGCCCCCTTGCCACAAGCATGTCGCAAGCATGCCGTGCGGCATGCCACAAGCATGCTGCAAACTATTAATTCTGTAATGTTAGGCCTACATCTCATCGCAAGCTTGCAGCACCCTTGCTGCAAGCTTGCACACCCTTGCTGCAAGCTTACAGCAAGAGTGTGCAAGCTTGCAGCACTCTTGCTGCAAGCTTGCAGCACCCTTGTTAGCCCCCTTGCCAGAAGCATGTTGCAAGCATGCCGTGGGGCATGCCACAAGCATGCTGCAAAATGATATTTCTGTAATGGTAGGCCTACATCTCATCTCAAAGAAAAAGTATTAGGACTAAGAGTATTATCTAAAAAGCATGAAAACATTCGAAAGCCATTGAAAGAGTCAAAAATCTGTTAAGTAGATATTCACAATAAAAAAAGGGGAGGAGCTAATCCTAAAGGTATAAATTTGTAGAAGTTTCCAACAAACAGGGAGTGGTCCATATCTGATAATTACTGTAGTTCATAACCACTGAACACACTGACAGTGAGATCTACAGTACATGTACAATAGCTCTAATTGCCAAATACAGAATAATCCCATTGATTTGTTTTATAATGTTCTAATTATCTTGACACAAATGAATACTAGGTAACGTAACATTTATGTGTTAGTATCATGCTATTAACGGAAGTATACATACACTTTTACAAAAAGTTACAAATCCACTTTTACGACTGAGACACTTTTACGACTGAGACGACTGCAATATTACTGTAAGGACATCGAGTTCTAATTTTTTGATGGATTCAAATTTCAACCAATTGCTAAATTCTTTCGATCAATTCCACACTTTATTAATAATAAAGCAACCCTTTTTAACTGATGTGGCTGAGTGGATAAGTCCCTGGCCTTTGGGCAAATTGCTTTTTTACCAAATGTAACCAGTTTGAATCTCATCAAGTCATCAGTTTTTTGTTTGTCGTTTTTCTCTGATTTGAATTAAACCATGAAGCTATTAACTAATAAGCCATTAACTGAGGTAATTTATTCAATAGCTCCATGGTCAAAGAAGCTATTAACTTGAGTTAAGCCATTAACTGAGTTAATTAATTTAATAGCTCCATGGTCAAACTAACGACGAATGTGCACAGCTCTGTTCAACTCCGCCACGTCATGTTACCATGCAGATATACTGTAATGTACGTACATGTATCTAATCTTTATACCTACACACAATGTATACGCTTCTCCGAATCTCTGAATTATTGTAAAACATAGAACATAGTCGATTAATGATGACATAAGTAATGCCATGTTCTTACTGACGTCATCGCAATGTTTCGAGGCGATACCCTTGTGGAAATTTGAGTCAGAATCTAGTCAGTCTTTTGAATTAGATTAGAGTCTGTTTTTTGGAACAAAACTGATGATATTCTGATCACAAAAACTGACCCAAAACTGATTCAGTTAATTAAAAAAAAAAAAACTGAAGAAAAGTTACTCAAAGGTAGTCAGTTTTGTTCCAAAATACAGATTTGAATCTGATTCAAAGCATTTCTGACTAAACATAGCGCCTTTTTAAGTCAAAAGGCCACATAATATATCTATCACAAGTACGTATGTAACAAAGGCTGTGCTATAAGCACAAAAGACTTCAAGATAGCTGACACATGAAGAAATATCAGGTTGAGTCGTAAAAATATTGATATTTTCCCAATTAAACTTTAATACTGTAATTTTAAACCCATAGAGCTCACGGACGTTAAATGTTAACAGGATATGGTTAGGTATCTGGGTAACAGTTACCAACATTGCTGTTCATGAAAATAATTTATAATCAAGTTTCTCATACATACAGTATTATTAACAGCTACCTCCTACCAGGATTTATTAGTTTCTTAATTAAAGTCTAAAATCTCAAACAATTTTTCATTAACACTTGACTGAATATTGTCTGTTTTGGTGTAGATGAAGATTGATCACAATTTGAATATAATTATTTCACTGAGAGCAATTAAATAATTCTCTCAAAGCTAGGCAGCAAGCCTTAAATCTGATATTGACAGAACTTTCAAAATCAAGTTCTTCAGGACCTTAAAAGCATTCTACTATATGGAACTGAGACAGATAACAACTCAAAGCAGATCCCTAGCTCGATTAAGAAGGGGCAGGGTGCTAGATTTGTTGAGGGGCACATTAATGTGCATGCGAAGCGCTGACCCTTTTGAAGTCCAGGGGCCTCCTTAAGGCTCAAGTTCCTGGTGAAGCTCTGGGATATCTACTGTAATCATACCTCAGAATGAAACTATTCTGACTGATAAGCTCTAGTAATTAGCTAAACACAGTTCGGCTTGTACCGCTGATCAGTTACTGGACAGTTACTTATGATGCTATCATTCTGTGTTCTGTATCCATGTAAGAAGGTACTGTATTTCATTTATGAGGTTAATTAAGATATGTAATTTTTAAAGAATTGTTTTTAATCTAAAAAATATATATTTTGTATGTTTACATTTTGTTCTGATGAGGTGCAGGGTGACCCACAAGGGGGAAGGGGTGTGGGGAGGGGGTGGGGAAGGTGGGGGTAGAGAGAGGCGGGCAGGCCAATGGAGGGGCCGCCCCTGTGAAACAGCAAATCTAAGGGTCTGCAAACATTTGAGGATTGTATCATTGTGGCTGTTTAACACGACCAACTTGTACCCTGAGTACTGGGCATCAGTTAGCGGGACACATTACAAATGTATATGGGAACATTCCTTTGCTATCAGACACTGCAAAATGGTGACTCTTACAATTTGCTGGACATTGCTTGATATGCACAAAAGATCAACTAATCTCTCAATACCTGATCTTCTGGAAACCTTCTGGGTACCCAAATCATGGTAGAAGGAAATTGTGTAATGACAGGACTATGACATGTTAAAGACAGGACTCAGACATGCTAATGACAGGACTCAGACATGCTAAAGACAGGACTATGACACGCTAAAGACAGGGCTCAGACATGCTAAAGACAGGACTCAGACATGCTAATGAGGGGACGCAGACATGCTAATGACAGGACTCAGTCATGCTAAAGACAGGACTCAGACATGCTAAAGACAAGACTATGACATGCTAAAGACAGGACTCAGACATGCTAAAGACAGGACTCAGACATGCTAAAGACAGGACTCATACATGCTAAAGACAGGACTCAGAAATGCTAATGACAAGACTATGACATGCTAAAGACAGGACTCAGACATGCTAAAGACAGGACTCAGACATGCTAAAGACAGGACTATGACATGCTAAAGACAGGACTCAGACATGCTAAAGACAGGACTCAGACATGCTAAAGACAGGACTCAGACATGATAATGACAGGACTCAGACATGCTAAAGACAAGACTATGACATGCTAAAGACAGGACTCAGACATGCTAAAGACAGGACTCAGACATGCTAAAGACAGGACTCATACATGCTAAAGACAGGACTCAGAAATGCTAATGACAAGACTATGACATGCTAAAGACAGGACTCAGACATGCTAAAGACAGGACTCAGACATGCTAAAGACAGGACTCAGACATGCTAAAGACAGGACTCAGACATGATAAGACAAGATTATGACATGCTAAAGACAGGACTCAGACATGCTAAAGACAGGACTCAGACATGCTAAAGACAGGACTCAGACATGCTAAAGACAGGACTCAGACATGCTAATGACAAGACTATGACATGCTAAAGACAGGACTCAGACATGCTAAAGACAGGACTCAGACATGCTAAAGACAGGACTCAGACATGATAAGACAAGATTATGACATGCTAAAGACAGGACTCAGACATGCTAAAGACAGGACTCATACATGCTAAAGACAGGACTCAGACATGCTAAAGACAGGACTCAGACATGCTAAAGACAGGACTCATACATGCTAAAGACAGGACTCAGAAATGCTAATGACAAGACTATGACATGCTAAAGACAGGACTCAGACATGCTAAAGACAGGACTCAGACATGCTAAAGACAGGACTATGACACGCTAAAGACAGGGCTCAGACATGCTAAAGACAGGACTCAGACATGCTAATGACAAGACTATGACATGCTAAAGACAGGACTCAGACATGCTAAAGACAGGACTCAGACATGCTAAAGACAGGACTATGACATGCTAAAGACAGGACTCAGACATGCTAAAGACAGGACTCAGACATGCTAATGAGGGGACGCAGACATGCTAATGACAGGACTCAGACATGCTAAAGACAGGACTCAGACATGCTAAAGACAGGACTCAGACATGCTAAAGACAGGACTCAAAGCAAACAAGATCTAGCAACTTATAATGGATAAAGCTACCTTAGGTACCAATTTGACCAAGCTGATGACGACGACGGCAACGTAGCACGTATTAGCATTAGTGCTCAATAATGTTATTTGCTTACCACGTGCTTAATACTCTCAGTTATTGTATCATCAGAGAAAACTGTTAAGAAAATATATATATTCAATAGTCCATCACATCAGGGCAATGTTACAGAACCGCACAGACTTGACAGGAAGGCCAAAAAACAAGTGTTCAGTAATTTTGATGATAACCTTTTGAACTGCTGTACCTTAATTACTGTATAAACTTCCCATTTAAAGGAACTCTGTTAATTGATTTTCACACTGCCCCAAGGATGTTCTTCATATAAGTGTCAATTTCTTCAACAATATAGTTTCTTACACACAGTAAGATATTTTTGAAATTTTTGATTCCTAGGGTATTCCTTCATCACCACCACCTGAGCCACATATAGGTAGCACACAACTAATACCATTTTCCTCTACTGATATCAACATGTACAGGGGTGTAGCAAGCTTTTTGGATTCAGGGTATTCATTTAACACAAGGGAAGTAGGGTTATTATTCTGTTTAATAGAAAATAACAAGTAAAGGCTGTAACACACCGAATGCGACGCAGCGAGCGATTTTTTTAAATAGTCATACAGGCAACATGTACAGTATTATAAGATGCTTTGACTTTTTGCTTACACACAATGAAGTTTACAATTGAGGCCGTCTTATGATACTGGAAAATTTGTTAGAAATGCTTTTTTGTTCAAACTGGAGAAATTCGCTTTAATGGGGCACGATTTTCTGTTACAACGCAAATTTTTCTTTAATGGGCGTAGAAAGGCTCTTTCAATCAATTTTCAGTTATCATCTGAATAGCCATGTGATGACGATGCTTCTCTGAAAACAAGAGGTCAAAATGTTTCGTTTTATTCAATTTTGTTTAATAAATCGCTCGCCGCGTTGCGTTCGGTGTGTAGAGGCCTTAACACCTAATTTGGTGAGGGCAATTTCACTATAATATAGGACTTAACCCAAGGTTTGTACTTTCTTCCTAACTGGAGGGTATTTGAAAAAGTTACGTATGTTTGGAATTACATAATCACGTTGCTTGGCTAGTTTGCTGAACAGTAGTTTATTCTTGTTTTCCTGTATTTCAAGATGTTTAGTTGGTCCTGTTTGTCTCTCATCTCTCCACTCACCTTCTATAAATTGTCTTGAATGTTTTAAGATTTAGACTATTAGGAAATAGGAATTGTAATAAATAAAAAAGTGTTTTTGGATCATGTACTTTACCCCATTAATAAATCATTAATATTATAAATATGTACAAGCTATTCCACTAGCTACAGTAATCATAAATAAATCATTATCATCTTTATTTCCAAGGTGTTTAGGAATTGTTTTGACATAAAGCAGACACAGTATTTACTTCGCTATGCTTAGTTATCCAAAACTTTGCTATTGCCATGTCGGCCCGCTCTTGTATATAGCAACAATTCATAAACAGATCTACTCTCCAACAGCACTATGATTATAATTCAGACATCCACGTTTCCGTCGCCAATGCTATATTTCATCCGGCCTTGCACAAAATTATGAAAATCAAAAGCACAATTTTCAGGCATCCAAATTTTCTTGTCTCGGCAGATGCGTTATCAGCGGATAATTGATTGGGGTGGATATGCCTCGCAAGTGATTAACATACAGGAGTACATATTAGTGTGTTTTATCATTTGTAGTGACTGTTGCACGTCGCTGCACTCTAGCAGTTAGAATATCAGTCATTCAGTTAATTTGCTGTAAATTTATTTTTGATGTTTCTTGGGAAGTGGGAGGGGGGAGTGAATTTCTTACATTATTGATTCCACATTTTGCATTTTCTTAGGGAGGCACATGTGATGTGTGGTATATGTTTATAATTGTGATCAGTTGGTTCAAAACTTGTAATAGCATTCTTGGAAATATAAGAAATGATGGGATTATGTGATTTGTGGATAAGTGTAATATTGTTTTATGACATTGCAGAACAGATGTTAGACATAAAAAAAAATGAGTGTTTTGGTTATTATTTCCCTTACAGAAATAATAGTGTTTAGCAACCTTGTAGCACGCTTGCCCAAGCTAGCAAAAACTTTCTGCCAGCTAGCAAAAAATTTCTGCAAGCTAGCAAAAAATTTCAGCAAGCTTGCTCAAGCTAACTGTCTTTTATGCTAGCTTGCGCAAGCTACTGTAGTATTTTTTTCCAAATACTAGTTTGCAGTACACTTGGTACAAGCTTGCTGCACGCTTGTGCAAGCTAAAAATGTTAGCTTGTTGCAAGCATGCTGCAAGCTTTAATTTCTTTAAGGGTTTGTTTCATGTTGCAAGATATTTGTATGACTCCCATTTCAACAAGCAAATGAGAACTCAGCCGAAATGTGAGCCGGTTTATCTGGAGTCTCTAGAATATTCCACACACCGTTCATGCATGTGATGGTACTGATACCCTTTGATATAAACATTTAGATAAACCATCTTCTAATCACTTCTAATGAACACTCACTGTATACCCGTTTAGAACTATTAGCTTGCAGCAAGCTTGCAACAAGCTTGCAACACACTTGCAACACGCTTGCAACAAGCTAACAATTTTTGCTTGTGCAAGCATGCTGCAAACAAGCTGCAAGCTAGTGTTTGGAACAAATTAGCTTGCGCAATGTAGCACAAACTATCTGCAAGCTTGCGCTAGCTAGCATAATTTTCTGCAAGCTTACGCAAGTTAACAAATATTTTATGCTAGATTGCGCAAGCTGATGTTAGCTTGCGCAAGCGTCCTGCAAGCTAAATTTTCTTTAATTTTCTGTGGTAAATAAAAGTGCATTATATCTTGTGGAATTCTAGAGGAACTCCATTTACGACCCACCAAATCTCTAAGAAACGGTCCTGAAAATTCCACTAATTCAGAA